>JAHREE010000359.1:290396-309905 GCA_033628505.1 Tringa tobata | reverse complement strand
TGGGTGCTTTTGTCATATAAATAATATCTGTTGGGGCAGTCACTGAGTCACAAGAAGAGATTCTGAATTAGGCTGGAAACAGTTCTTTGGTCCCTTTATGGGAGAAGATGAATATTTTACAATCTATGTGTAAAGGTCCCAGACATCAGCAGGACAGAAATATGCTGCAAGTAGCATAGAAATTACCAGGATGGTAGACACAGACTGGCATTTCTCTGTGTTAGATGTCACTGACAAATGTGTGATTGACATGAGAATTTGTATTTCTGTCATTCAAAAGATGTTTTATTTGGAAAAAAACAGCAGCTAGACAGAGACAAACAGGTCTTTGTGGGGCACTGCAGGTTTGACATGGGGGTCCATGAGATGGGGGACCATTTTGAGGGTCTTTTTAGCAACTAGTTTTGTTCTGGTGGTGAGCCACTGGAACAGGTTGCCCATGGAATTTGTTGAGGCTCCTTCCCTGAAAGTGTTCAAGACCAGGTTGGATGGGGCTTTGAGCAACCTAGTCTACTGGGAGGTGTCCCTGGCCATGGCAGGGGGGTGGGACTGGATGTTCTTTCAGGTGTCTTCCAACCCAAGCCATTCTGTGATTCTATGAATTGTTCATGTGTTGGCCACAACTGGAGCAGGAGCAGTTTTGGGTTATAGTAACCTGAAGTCCCATAGGTATATCACCAAGCTTCTATCCTGGAAGGATCTACATTGCATTAGAAGTTGCGTTATTAACTCCTGAAGGCCATCATGCTCCTGGTTTGCCATCTGGGGTTCTCACCTAAAGATCTAGGATGGTGCCATGTGGATACTCAAACAAGGAAATATTTGTTCCTTGCAGGCTGCATGTTTGGGGACAGGTAGCAGTTCTTGTGCTTGCATCCCTCAGTGCTTCCACTATTGTCCCATGGCAGCCACTGCAGGCAGCAATATGACTTGCACAGAAAAAGGGGGCTTCCTCCTGCATCCTACCGCTTTGACATCAACCTACAGAGCCCTCAGGCACCTCAATGGGCATCAGAAAGCATGGGGCAACGTTGCAACCTCTGATACGCGGAAGGTGGTAACCAGCCTGAACTGATCAGATGGGGCAGATACTGGAAAAGGAGCCATTGGCAGATTTTCCCATGAAGGATATTTTATTTTGTAATTCACTTTGGCTCTGAAATTACGTCATTCCTCTCAGTACTTAGGAAATGTTGCATGTCCTGTCTTTTTACCTGGGTGGATACTCAAGGCTGGTATTTTAAAGGATAAATGGGTTTGGTACGTACAGACCTGTACATCCGGTTGAGTAATTTCAGATTAGGGAAAACTGCTGATCTTTTAACTGATACTATTCCAATTTAAAAATTACCTCACAAAAGCACATTTGTTTTTTGTACGCAGATATGATAAAAAATCTACTTAAATAAAAAGACCCAACAAAATATCTCTGCTAGGATCCCAGGAAACAACTTGAGTCTATTACCAAAACCTAATTTAACATAAGCATTTTAGCACACCACGCTAAAATAATTTTAGATAATTCTGTATGTATGACACTATTTTACCCAGCTGCTAGGACACTGTGCAAATACCTTAGTTCATCAGCTCTGGTCTTTTCCAAATTCTGCAGGAACTTTCCCTAGTGTATCTGGGAGGATTATATAGGTTTACGTTACGCGAGCTACTGCCACACTCTGTACTATAAGATAAATTTGTAATTCCTAATGCTGTAACGTCTGCAGGAGGATTATTGTGTGTTAATGTGATTGGACTGTACACTGGCTGGAAAAACATAGCGATGATAGAAAAGCCTGATACTGTGAGTTACAAAATACGGAATTATTGGTACAAGTGAACTCCTGGGGAAAATACCAAACTCTACGAGTGTTACTTAGAGTGGAAGTAAGACTGGAAGCACAAGGTTTGTATCTAGACCAAAGTCCAGCTCAAATGCTTCCCTGTATTGGGTATTTGTCCTCCGGAGTTTGGCTTGGCTGGGCAGAAGAGGCATTGTGGCCATCACGTGGGTCAGTTACCCAGAGGGGTGGTAGATGCCCCATCCTTGGAAAAATTCAAGGTCAAGTTGGACAGGGTTCTGAGCAACCTGGTCTAGTGAAAGATGTCCCTGCCCATGGCCTTTGAAGGCCCTTTCCAACCCAAATCATTCTATGATTCTGAGGGATGAGCAAAGTTTGGGAGCTGCTGGGACCCTTCCCATGATGGGACCCTTTGAGGAGCCAGGATGTGGTCTTCAGCCTTCTTGAATCAAAAGTGGGGCTGCACTTTATAGAACAGCCCTCTGCACTGTGCCACCCATTTTGTGTGCAAAGGGACAGCAGGTTGCTCCTTGCCAGCCCTTCACACCACATGGCTCTGCTTTCACCACGGGGCACATGGGGCATCAACCTGAGCTGCTCTGCAAGACTTGGTGTCAGTTCTCAGCCTCCCTCTGTTTCTTCTTATTTTTTCACCCAGGGTTTGCAGACATTTCTTTGATTTAACAAGCAGTGCCCATCTCTTATTACCTGGATAGAAACCAGCTAAGGACGCTGCAGCAGTGACCACCAGTTCACCATACAGGTGACCAGAGCATGTGCCATTCTCCATTCAGGGTGATCAATCCCCTTCCAGTCTGGGATCGTTTTGGAGAGAGCCACGGTCGGTGGTCTGAGCCAGATGAGCTGCTCAGGTGTGGTCCTTCTACTCCAGGTAGGTGGGTAAGAGCACAGCACCAGCACCAGCACCCTCCACAGGGTTTCTGGGGCCATGCTGGTGGAGCATCACCCTCCGGGTACCCTCAATAGATGTTTTGAGGAAGGTGGTGTGCCAACATGCTCTGTTATTCCCAATGCATGGGACATTTGGGGGTGATACAGAGAATGCGGTCTGGTTGTCCAGGAACCCCCCAGGTAAGCAAGAGGTCCTCCATTGGGAGCCCAAAATGAAGACGTACACACATTTTTCTGGGAAAACACAGGGCAAAAAACCCCATCTCATTGTATTTTCCTGCAGCCACACAGCAATTGCTCACATGGAAATACTTAGGTCACTTGGACCAGAGTCTTCAACTCGCAATGACTTTTAACAGGCAACATCTGACAGTACCAAAGCCCTTTGCAGCCCTGGGTGAAATTATGATAACAAGAGAAAAAAGCTATTACTGCCACCATGCTTTCATTATGCAAATGATATTAAGATAGGCTGTGCAGATCGCCTGTGGCTATGCTATAATCTCCATGCAGTGATTATAATGTGTCAAACTTAGTCATTTTGATTATGACATGTTAATTACATGCCATCCTCATGCAGACATGAATATTACTCGCAGTCAAACAAAACACAAATTGGGGGCATTGTTGGGGGTTTTTTTGTTGTTGTTTCATCTTTTCTTTTTTTTTTTTTTTTAAATTTTGTTGATTAAATGGATTAAAAGATAAAGAGATACGTAACATTGTAAACTCATTAAACATTGGCCAAGTCATCCCTGGCTGCCTGGGTGGAGAGGGGGGTTCTGTCACAAAACCATTCTGCAGCCTTGTTATTATTATTTTTTGTCCCAGCAGGGACGGAGTTTTAAAAAATATATGTTTTATAAAGTGGAGAGCTGTGTGGGGTTGAAGAGTGTTTGATCTTTTAACTCTTTCTGGGGTTTATCAGAAGAGGGTGGGGATGGCCAGGGTGTCCCCATCTCCCTCGTGGTGCAGCACCCACCAGTCACCCTGCTGTGGATGTTTCCCATCCTTATCCCTGTCTCAGGTACCTTAATTTCAGAGGTTTAGGTAGGGTTTTTTTGTGGTTTTTTTTTAAGTGAATAACATTCTAAAGTTTTCTGAGGACAAGCCCTTTTTCTGCTGCCCCACCCTCTCCCTATGGCAGATCCTGCTTAATCCTCCTGGGAGAAGAGGAGAAATTTTTTTTTTTCTTGCTTTTCAGCAAAAAACATGTTTTAAAGTATTGCTATTTTGAATGTAGCTCACTGCAAAAAAAAAGAAAAAAAAAAACCAAAACAATTTCAGGGGAGATGGTTCAATAAAACATTCCCCCTGATATAATTTGCCATTAAATATAGAAACAGCTCAGATATCAGATCTTCCCACCAAGATTCCCCTGGATGAGATATCTAGGTAAGAGTCTGAATTACTGAGATACCTCAGTAAGTATGGGAGAGGAGGGGGAAAAAAAAGGCACCTCGCAAGGGAGCAACCCTTAACTAGACTTAAAAATAGCTGGGACTGCAACTTGCCTGATTAACTTGGGGAAATAAGGCTCACTGAAAATGTTTTGCAAATTCATCAGATTCCCTTACTTGTGTAGCCCTCACTAATGTTTAAAAATAAAATATTAGCATCAAAGCTGAGACTTTGTTTTAGGTAATTAAATGCTTTGAGTTACTGGTTCATTAACGGGGACGTCTCCTATAATTGACTCCTCTGATTTAAAAAAAAAAAAAAAAAGGCAGAAAAAGAAAAAAGCAATGATGGCGACCAAATAAAAATGTGCAAGATAAACCACTTGCAGCCAAAATTTGCATGGCGCAAGTTGGGACAGGACTGAGATGAGGGAAGGAGCCAAAGGATATCCAAATATAAAGGGAAAAGCTTAAAATTTATCATAGCTCCGCCCAAAAAAAGCAAACTCCGTCTGACTTCCTCAGAGAGAAGTCATAGCAAAAGTGCCCCTCCTGCTTCCACTACACAGGGGTTTGGGGCTACCAGCAACACTGGGCAGGGCAGGGCTCAGCTTGTTTTGGGGTGGAATTTGGGCCATTTGGGGTGGAGAGTGACCTTTCCTGTGATCGCTGATTTTCAACCTCGTATCACAATCACCATATTTTTTGGCAGCTCACAGGTGAGTTGGCTGTTTGCTTTTTAATGTGTAAAATAAATTTTAAATAAAATAAAAGGCATCCCCCTAAACGTTGTGTTTTTACAGAGGGACATTTCAAGGCAAGTTTTACACAGGTTCAGCCCAGAGGGAAATTAAACTCTACATGTAAATGGAGATTACACACAAAGGAATCCATTACTTTCAATATTTCTCAGCAGGAGGGTTCAGAGTTATTTAAATAAGTTTAGATATTAAACCTAAAGTAGCCATTAAAGGGATGCGGATTTGTTTGCCTAGTTTTTATAGAAATATCTTTTTTTTCAGCTGACTGAAAAATCCATTGCTTGCATGATGGTGAATATTTTTAATGCATAAAAAAATCAAAGAACTTTCAGTATAATACTTCCTTTGAATTTTTAAGCACCAAATTACAGAATACTTATTATAGCAAAATGTCTTCTTTAGGAGAGATTAAACTGCAAACATTTTTCTTACTTTTTTTTTTTCCCCCCTTTCCATCTATTCTTTGGAACCGAGCTAATATAAACACTGACATTAAACCATATTGGCTATGTAAGGCACTTTGATTGTCATTGAGATTATTTTAAAAGTTATTTAGGTCCCCGTGTTACATCTTTGCAACTGCATGGAAAATGTTTCACCATGTTTCTCTTTGCAACATTTCTTTGGGGATTCATAAATATTGATTGTACCGTAAAAAATTGATGGAATCTTGAAACAGACTGCAGTCTTGGTAGCTGGGGAATTTACTCAATTTTTCTCAATAGCTGCAGTCTATAAAAAGAGGAGATTTTGCAAATTGTTTCTCACCTTGTCTTTTTAGTATTTAATAGCTCTCAATTCTGTAGCCTTCTGAACCATGCACCGGGTGCGTTTTCCATCAAAACTGTATCAGGCCTATTCAAAGGGAATTAAAAGGCAAGGTGTGACCAAGGGGTTAAACTGCCTTCGCGGCTGGCAAGCCTGACTTTCATTACTGGTGGCAGTGTAGAGCCATCCGACTGCTTCTCCTGTTAAAACTTTTGGGTTTTTTAAAAGAAAATAAAATATAAAAAAATCTCCTTAAATTTTAATGGGTGTATACAGAGGGAAAAAAAAACCAAACAAAACCAAAAACAAAAGAAAAACAAAAGAGAAAAAAAAAATAAGGGAGAACAGAGTTTCACTCTAGGTTTAAAAATAAAATAAATTTTAAAAAATGGGCATTTTCCTGGATGCCAAGGAATCCCTCGGCATCTTAGTGTTAAGCACGGGATATTCTCCTTTTGACATGGAAAAGTTTTAACTCCGTTCAGCCAGGATTAGCCACAAAGGAGATGTCCTCGGTGAAGCCCCAGGATGGAGCCTGTGGCCGAGCCCCGACCTCCCTCGTCCCATCCCACTGCACCAGATCCAGGCCATCCTTGCTGGAACCCCTTTGGCTGACACTTGGGGTATTTTGGTAAATGGTATAAAAAGGACCTTGGAGGCAGTGGCAATTTCTCATCAGATGGGTCCTGGCTGTGCTGCATGGTCGTGGGGGATGAATGACAGTGATCCCTTCTTCTCTAGCTGGGAAATACAGATTTCCCTTTGGATTATTAAGCTCCCCCAAGGAATACACCTGGGCAGGCAGGGCTATGCACCGGCAGCATTTGCATTTGCTCCTAATACAATTAATGAGCATCCCACAAATAAATGGGAATAAAAGGGGCAGTGGGGCAGGTCTGAGATGAGGGAAGGAGCCAAACAATACCCAAAGATCAAGGGAAAAGCTTTAGATGTTTTGCAAAGGCACCTGCGAAGGATCTCAATTGCAGGTCCAGAAGCAGTCCCATTCTCCTCTACCACTCCGTTAAGTCATATGTAAATTGGTGTGAAGATCCAGAGAACAGACTGCCCAAGCAGAGCAACAAGCACCGGGCAGTGGGCAAGAATGGAGTGAAAATAACCAGACCCTTGTGTTGAGAGAAATAATTTGGAAAAGCATTTTATGTGCTGTCACCTCTGCCTCATGCCTCCAGCACTGGGGCTGTCTTGTATTTAATTTGGCTCCCATTCATCAGCCAACAATATGCAGCTGTGCTGCTGGGAGAAAACCCTCTAGTTATTCAAGAAGCTCATGAAAGTCTCTTTTTAAATAGGCATCAAGGTGCCCAGAAGAAACGTCCACAATATGTCCATCAGGGGTCTACCCATGTGTCCGGAAGGAAGGTCCACAAGATATCCACCCAGGTGTGCAGAAGAAAGGTCCGCAAGATGTCCATCAGGGGTTCCATCCAGGTGTCCACAGGAAACTATCTGCTCAATGACTGATGGATTTTCGCCTGCCAGGTTTCCACTTCACTACCTGTTACATACTGCAAAGTGCATCAGACTTTGAGGCAGTGCAATAATATGAACGTTGCCCATCTGACAAGGGATGTTTTTCCTGTTGGCTTTGAAACCCACTCACTGCAATTAGGAAGTCCTGAGGAGTTTTCGATAACCTTCTGCCAGGACACGCTCTGTAAAGAAAGCAGCAGGGCTATAAAGGTTGCTGTTCCTCGGGGCCTTTGCTCTTGGAGTCTAACACCCATTAACATTAATGGACCTTCATTACACATACGAGCTACAGAAAAAGCTTGCATAAAAGTTGGGCCTGTGGCAGTAATGGGTTGCGAGGCCTGTTTTTATGTACGCAATACCTTATGGTTTTATTCTTACAAATGGGAGTAGGAAACTCAACCTCTTTGGCTGGAACCAAAGAGGAGAGATGAGCTGCTGCTGGCTTCAGAGTGAGCAGGGTTGGCAACAGGACTGTAATCATGGGGGTCAGGCTGGGCTTGTGGTGGACCATCATAGACATGTGGCCAGTACATGCATACTTGCGCTAGGGCTTGTTGCCACACAAACCAGACTGCACACAGTCAGGTCCTACTCATGGCTTTCTTGTCCACAGGTCATCTCTTGCTGGGCTGGGCCTCAATGCAGAGTCTTTTTGCAAAGCCATATGTAGGAACGTGTTCATGAGAGTTTGTGCCGTTAAATCTGTTCATGTTACGCTGCTCTGCCTTAAAAGGACAAAAAAAACCCCTGAAAGTCTGAAATTTAAGGCTAGGAGTTTAATGTAACCAAGGAGTGAAGGAGCAATGTTAGTGAAGGAAGGTGGGACAAGAGGAGGAGGATGTCACTGCAGGGCTGTGTAGTACCCGTGACTGATCACAAGAAGCACAGAAGCAAGGTTTCCCCAGGGACAAGCGAGTCAGGTGGGATACCTGGGCTGGAGAGCGGCCTGGGGTGGCTCTGGAAGTCACGTTCAGCAAAAGGAGAGGGAAACACCACCCTCAGACCTGCCATGCCGTCCACGAGGCGTGGGGCAAACGAGCCAGCCAAGACAACCCCACCCCAAGTGCCATCGCAGTGCCACTGCCTTGCTCTTTGGGGACAACACTTTTTAAATGATGTTCCTTCATCCTTGAGTCTTGGCTTTGGCTACGGCAGGCGCGTCAGT
Organism: Tringa tobata; assembly: GCA_033628505.1. Lineage (NCBI taxonomy): Eukaryota > Metazoa > Chordata > Aves > Charadriiformes > Scolopacidae > Tringa > Tringa tobata. The sequence continues at coordinate 301,603 of JAHREE010000359.1, read as the reverse complement.
CATGGAGAGTCCCAAGTGCCAGCTAGCCCAGGCAGGCCAGGAGTAGCCCATCGATGGGCTGGTGACTGTCTGCTGAGGCAGAGGGACCGGGGCCTGAACCTGGGGTTGTCCATGAACCAACACATCAGAGAGTATCCAGGAGTGGTACACGGGCACCAGTGCCTTCTTGGCTTCAAACCTGACAGCACCCAGCTTCTCAGGACCAGGTGCTGTACCAGCAAACATTAGCAGCAATGTCCAGACCAAATCCTGCCCAAAAAACATTCATATCTGGTAAGAAATGGAGAAGTTGATACCCTGAGAAAGTGCTACCCAAGAAGATGCAGAGCAGGGACATGTAGTAACAGGGAGCTGGGACTAATCACATACAATTACCTTAAAGAACCAACACAAACTTTAGTGATGGAAATCACTAAAACATTATCTTATTAATGTAACTCCTGTTTTTCTTGTAGGAATATTAGTCTTCTACACTATTGGGGTGGAGACTTGAGCACAGGCATCCACAAACCTTCTAGCTTCTGAGCCTGCACATGAGTATGAGCCGTCATGTCCTTCTTGGATGACATCTGTGACTGATGAACACTTCTGCTCCTGGAGCTGGGGAGCTGCATTCCTTTCCAGTCATAGAACCAAGGCTGGGACCAATGGTTTGAAAGGCTGTGGGTGATAACTCTCAAGACTAGTTTTACACAGATTCAGCCCTGTTTCCCAGCTGGTTCTTTCATTGCCACAAAATTAGGATAATCTGATGGCATCATTTGGCAAAACTCCCTTGGGTCTGAATTTGGGTGATTCCTTGCTCAGTTACTGTACTGCAGGGTGGTTTTGTTATTTCCTTAAAGACCAGAAGCTCAGTTGAGGGACTGAAGTGCATCCTGATTTATTTATTTTTTTCCCTAGAGACAGCAGAGATGTATTCCTCAAAAAATGCTTGGGTTTGCTTTGTCCATTCTTCCAATCACTACTGAAGGTATGTGATTTTGTGAGCTTTCCTTTGCCTGCTTTACCCAGGTAAAAAAGTTCCAATTTTTATGTGTTTTCTGCTGAAACTCAGCCTGAATTCTCCCATCACTTAGTCTCCTCTCACTGCACTTCCTTGAAAGAGAAATGGAGAAGACTGGAGAAACAGGTTGTGCCCCACACACCATTTGAGCTTGGGAAGATGGCGGCCACCCCAGTGAACTGAGTGGAAAGAATACATTTTCTTGACTATTGCAGAACTTCATCCAGATAGTCTTAGGTGGTGGTGAAGTTCCACAGACTCTAAGGAACTGGTAGGTGGGCTGATAGAGAAAAGCATGAAGGGTAGGAAATATTTGTCTGCTATTTAGCTTGAATTTCTGTGGATTTAAAATTATTCTGAAGGTCCAGATTTTCAGGACTTTTTGCCATTGCTCCCCAGAAAACCCTCAACTCCCAAACTTCAGCATGAAAAGGTTGTACTGCCAAAACAGCTGCAAGATGGTGGGAATCACAGGAGCTATGCTGGTATCTGGTCAGCTCGCCTGAATTCAGCAGATAGAGAGATGGGAAAGACCATGAATATGGGGATTAGAGGAGGAAATGATTCATTGCAGCTCCTGTAGGAATCCCCCTCAAATATAGTTTAAAGAATTTGGTCCTGGGGAATGGGACCAGCTTGTGGAGGCACAAATGCAATGTGAGTCATGAAGAGCAAAGTGCAGGTGTGATGGTCCCCAGAGCAGGACCCAAACTTGGTGCTCCAGCCTTCTCATCCAGACACCAGTCTCCTCCCAAACTCCGGTCAAAGCCCTGGTCTTTGCTTCCTCCTTTCCCCTCTCTTCTGGTGGGATTAGAGCAGAGGTGGTCTTTTTGCACGAAACAGCCCTATGTTTTGGGCTCTGTGTACAGCGATAGGTACATGGATGGTCTCTTCATCCATTGGATCCCCCTCCCAAGCTTGGTGATGAGGACAAGCCTCAACATTTAACGTTATGCTAATCCCTGCCTCTCTTGGAACCTGGCCAGTTCATTTTCATGCTACGCTGCTCATTTCCAGCTTCTAACGTAGTCTTAAAGTTGCATTAAATAAAGGATGGATGTAAAAATCAAATTAATTACTGGACACTCCATGCTACTTAATTTTAAGGCTCCCATTCCACCAGTATTTCTTGTAAGCACAACAAGCTGCAAAGTGCCAGGCCGTATTACTCTTAAATATGTTGATTAGAGACCAATATAAAATGGGGGTAAGTGTTAGAGCATTGATTTGCAATATTGTTTGGAGCAGTTATTTGCAGTTTCCTTCCCTAAGTTATATAAAGACCTACAACCCATAGGTAGCACCCAGAAATGGAGCACCTCCATTTGTTACCCCAGGAAGGGGACCCCAAATTGTTCTACAAGTTGGATCTGGCAGCACAGCACCGCTGCTCCAGCCCATCCACCTTGTTCCTCGTCCCACTCAACGATCAGAAGGAAAGACCCTTGTTAAAAGGGTGAAACAGTTTACCTGATGCTCTTCATCTATGAACTTTCAGGCAGTCCCTGGTAAGTCCTTTTCTTTGGGGGAGGTAGCTCAAAGCATGAAAGAAGACGTGCTGAGATGCACTTCTACATACACTTGTTAGGAGGCAAGACAAAAACATCTTGGGTGACAGGTGATGGTATTCAAAACACATTTTATGTTAAACTTAGGGGATTCTCTGCTAAATCAGGATGAACTGTAACGTCCAAGCTCCTTTAGACAGAAAGATTCTCTGATCTTCTGTTTTTTCCAATAACTTGTGGAAGTAATTTTTTTTTTTTTTCATTTGTCATGTGTTTAATCACAACAACATTCCAGTACTGTATTTTTATAGGTAGGCAGGCAGTCAGAATTTGCCAAAAAGGTGGGTTTATTTTGCTTTATGTGTAATTTTCAAGGATGAGTGTATCTTTTTGTTGGGAAAAGTACCACAGATAACATTGTTTGCCAAGTCATAGCCTTTTTAGTTCCGTCCACAACTGATCTGTAGGTAAAACCAGTTCTGCCGGACATCAATGTGGAGAACCTCTTCTCTCCTCTTCGCACCTCTCTTCTCCTCTTAGAGAGCACCTCACTTTTTCCATTTTTTTTAATTTGAGATGATTTAATCCTTGCACTCTTATAAGTGAATATTTTTTTTTTTTTTAATATTGCTGGTTTTGTGCCACTGCTGAGTCCTGAGGGTCTTTCTGCAGATGCTGCTGCCTGGAGACGACAGTGGCAAAAGGACTTTCCTTCTACACATAGATATTTTTCAGCCTCCCTGGGCTTTTCTTGCTTTACTGGCATACAGAGGGACTGACCCTGCACCTGTACCTGTTTGTGAATAAGAAGCAGTGGGGTAATCCCAATACAAATACCGAGCAGGGGGGAGGGTGCTTCAATATTTTAAATGAATCCGAGAGCAGAGTGGTCAGCCAGGGCCTTGGAAATCAATTTTATTTTTATTATTATTTTTATTATTATTGTTATTTAAATTTTATTATCTATTTTATAACCTTGCAAGAAGGGGAAGGGTGGAAACTCTGAATTCTGGTGGTAAAAACAGATGAAGCGATGGCACAGAAGGGGTTACACCTGCACAGCCATTCTTCACGGTGCAACTTCTTCCAGGACCCACACAAAAACTTATTAAGCGGCTGCCTGTCACCTCTCCTTAATAAATAAGAATCTCTTTTCAGCCTCTTTGTCTCCTTCACCTCTGGGGCCGGCGTCCTGTAAACACACTGCCAATTAAACCTCACGTCTAGCAAGGCCACAACTAATGAAAAGCAATAGAGAATTCACTGCCTTTTAATGAGGAAAACATTGCTTTTTACAGGGAACAATTTATTGGGCCAATTCCCCCCGTCCATCACCCTGGGGAACTGCTGCCTTTTTTACCCCCTGTTTGTTACTTTGTCAAGCGCGTGTAAAATTGCACGCTGAACACAGAGGTGAAGGCTCTGACTCAATTTACGGTGTGACATCTCTGATCTTGCTCCCCGGATCAGTAAGCGATCCTGGCAATGATATGCATGGAAATTAATTACTGTGCCCGCCAGCGATACAGCAGGCCCCTGCCGTTGATAATAGATCAGTTTGTGGGAGTTTGTTAGAGGGGCGGCCGTGTCTGCTGCTGTTTGCTCACACGCAGACAATGTCAGTTAAGTGCAAACCACCAACATCATCGCGATCCGCGGGAGGGGAGAGGGCTCCTGCCAGAGAGCGCAAGAGCTGCCGGAGTACCCTTGGAAAAGACAAAACAGAAATATAAGGCAATGATTTATTTATTTTTTTTATTATCATTATTTTTTTTTCTGGAGAGCAGAAAGGCAGTGTTACCCCAAGAGGAGAGAAGTATTTAAGCTAGGGAAACTTTTACCAAGCACAGGATATTAAGGTGATATGCATTTAAATGAAAAAATGGAGGGAGAGGTCAAATTGCAAATAAAAGAAGTTTAGGCATAAATTCTGGATAAATATCTCCGGGATTGTATCATCCATGGATATAACATGGCTTAGCCCTGTTAGCTTAGCAGCCCTCTTTTCCCTATACTTTGCACTTTAAAATGCGTTCCTAAGCACTTGGCTGTTGTGTTTTTTTGGTTCCTCCTGAGCAGCAGATTTCTTTGCTGGTGGATGCAGCGGGTTTTACTTGGCTGAACTCACCCGTGGTACAGGATGTGAAGGGACACTTGGCAATTCTGGGGAATGGCCAAAACATGTCGACCTGCTGAGCTTCTTCTGGGGAAGATGAGCAACCTGCTCTAGTGGGAGGTGTCCCTGCCCAGGGCAGGGGGTTGGAACTTGATGATCTTTAAGGTCCCTTCCAACTCTAACCATTCTATGATTCTGTGAGATGGGAGAATTGCCCCAGAGCAGCTGTAGGAAACCCCTCCTCGTTGAGCTGCTCCTTGAGCATCTTTGCATCCCTTCCCAGGTGACCCCTTTAGAGTGGGGGGTGGTGAAACCAGGCCCTTGTGTGAGATGACTGAAGTCTTGGTGGGCAAGGGCATGGCTCCCCGTCCCATCACACTTCTCCTGCCCCTGGTATTGCTCTCTTCTTCACTTTGGTTTTTTGGCCACGGGAAAAGGGCACCAGACACTTTCCTGCATTTTTGGGGTGAAGATGGAAGAAGCATGCGGAGACCCAGTGGGTTAGCAGGCTGCCAGGAACGCCAACTCTGCCAAGCACTGTCATGGGATGCCTTCATAAAATCTTGCTGGAAGGTATTTTTGTTTGTTATTGGACATTTTTTATCATATTATTTCTCTTTAGCAATGGCTTTTTCTGCTTGGTCTCCACACTGTTCACATACTCATGGAATTAATTTGAAATTATATTCATCCCAGGTATCCCCTTGGCCAATGTCCTGGTTGTCTTGTCTGTGATACTGCAGTTTGGCCACTCCTTCACCAGCCTGTGTTAATTTTTTTGTATTTTCTTGTAACGGACTCCCTTCAGACCCTTCAAAATATTAGGATTTCCTTTACTTCTCACAACTTCCTTCATTGTTTTTTACACTTTTAGGCCCAAAAGGGTTCCATATTGCTTTGGGGACTGTACAAATAGGATACGATGCCCACCTCAAACACCAACTCTGGGGTTACCAAGGCAAAGAGGGGTGATGCTACACTTGGTACAAGCATGGCAGGATTTCTCCCAAAAGTAAATGTTCCCAAAAGAATGGGGGACCTCCAGCTCTAGCCTGTGACTTCAGGGTCCCGACTCTTAACCCAGGGTATATCCTAGTCATGGTATTTATATTTTTATTGAATATTTCCTAAGAGCACTGTTTTCCAGTTCACTCTCTTTGAAACAACCATAACAGCCTTTTGTGGTAAAGCAGGCACTTAAAAATGTGTTTGTAAAGAAGTGGGAAAGCATCAGAAATTAATAACAACGTATATCTTGGAAAATGAGGCAGACGGAATCAGGGATACCCTTTAGTTGGCTTTCAATGCCTTGAGTGGCATCAATGCTTGTTGCTTCCATATCCCCACAGCTCTCACGCCGTGACCTTCCACCCTCTGCCGCTTTGCACGTGGTAGGGAAACATTTCGGAAAATAGTGGGTGAATAAGGGAATAAATAGCACTGTTGGATTTACCTGAGTATCTTCTTTGACCCAGTTTGCATAAGCATCGAAGAGCAAAATTTGGTTTTTCCTATTTACCCCCTGCTAGTGAAATCCAGAAACTGCCTCATGTATATAAAAAGCCCAAGATTATTTCAAAGCTTTGAAAAAAAAAAAAAAAGAGGGAGGGAGAACTGTGAAAGATCATTTCTTTCCTAATGCGACTGTTAGATTTGGCTGCTTTAGCAATTAAACTTTTCCTTTATTTGTTACCCCTACAGACCCCTGGTTAGAATAGGATCCTGAAGTTGAGTCCGCCAGAGCATTGGGCTTACATGATTCAATTAACCTTTAAGGTAGCTCTGGAAGTTGGTACTCTAGGAGATCCTTTTGTTAATTGGCAGCCTGACACAGACAATTAAGTTTGATCAGATGAAGAGGGCATCAGGGACATCATTAGCATACTGTACTGAAGACTACGTGGTGTGTAAAAGTTGTTTAATTTCTGCCAAGGAAGAAAGCGGGGGGCTGGGGGAGCCCTCCTTGCACATACAGCGTTTTGCTTATTAAATATTTCATTTCCCTTGCCATAAGCTGCGAATGTTCCCATTTTTTACCCCTCCTTTTTGGTTTCTTCCCACTGCAGTGAAATCCACTGAATGATCGTTCCTCTCTTATTAAAACTTGCGCATCTCGCTTGAGGTACTGCATCAAAATAAAACCAAACAACGGAAACACCAACAAAACAAGGAGACCAGCAGAGAGATTTGCTCCAGAGGCTGTCACGAGGCCCGTGGTGGATGGAGTGTGAGCAGGACATGGCTCAGCAGTTAAAGCCGGAGCTGGGCTGCGTGTGCTCTCAACATACCCTTTGATCAGCAGGGAGCTACGTAAAAACATATCTGTGGCTTTCAAATGCAGCAGATCGTACAACAGAGGTGGCCGTGTGGCTCTGGGTTGCAGGGGGAAATGCTGGGATGAGGTGGGACACACCACACGACCGTGCAGGTCTTTGTGGTGGCAGGAGGCATTGGAGGGGTGAGCCCACCACCGGGTTGGTGGTGTGAGCTTGGGTTTGCGTTTGTGAGAGACGGTTTCTCTGGGTTTCTCTTGTCTGGTCACGCTGTTGAAGCTTTGGAAATGTACTTTTTTAGCAGGTGCCACCAAAGGCAGAACGGAGGTAAGCCAAGTTGCAGCCATCTGCAAGGTTCACCAGAGTGAATCGGAAACATCCTGGATTCAAATCCTCTCGGTAGGTGAGTAGTGCTTCGTTTTTCCAACTTCCCATACCTAATGCAAAGAACAGCCTGCCCAAGACTGCCTGCCAAAGACAAACATCTGCCCAGGCCTGAGCAACCTGCTGCAGTGAGGATCTTCCTGATGTTGGTACGGATTACCACAATTCTGCTCCTCATCAAGGTTTGCAGTCATGGCAGCCACATGAGTTCAACACATTGTCATTAGCAGAAGCAGCTTTAGCAGCTAAACCCCATGAATGAGCCGGACATAAGCCCTGCCCCAACAGTCATGGTTTTGGGAGAGCCTCATGGGACTGTTGTCCCTCCCTAGGTCTCCTGTGTCCACCCTAAATGCTTCAGCTGGTTGCTGAGCCAAATACAGCTCACGAGGGTCTTCCCCAAGCCAACATAGGACCACAGGGCAACAGATGAAACCAAACCACATTTGACAGAATCACAGAACGGCAGGTTTCGGAAGAGACCTGCAGAGATTGTCTACTCCAACCCCCTGCCAAAGCAAGTTCACCCGGAGCAGGCTGGACAGGATAACGTCCAAGGGGGTTTTGAATATCTCCAGAGAAGGAGACTCCACACCCTCTCTGGGCAGCCTCAAAGATGGCTCATTTCTCCTACCTCTGCCTACTTTTGCAGGTAACGTCGCAGGGAGAATTAGCTGCAACCGAAACCCATGCAGAAGCACATCTCCAGTAGATATCCAACCCCTTTCTCCCCACCTACTGCTGTCTTTGGTGCTCCCTCCCCTTCCTCCAGCCCTTTTTCTGGGCGCAAGAGAAGGCGGCCACCTGGAAAGGAAACGAGGCACGTAAGGCACACGCTGTCAGGGTTTTCCATCCTGGTATCACATAGGCAGGCTCTCCCCTTTCTCTTTAGCCTTGCACAGTTGCTTCAGCAATTATGATATATATTGCATAATTCTTATAGCATTAACCTTGCTACACAAGTCGTTAAGGTGCTAAGTTAGCGGTAGCGACAAATGTAGACTCTTGTGCCCTGTGATGCTAATAATGTCTATGAGATTTTAGCCCTAATCCAGTGAGATGTCTTTAGCCCTCTGCTGCCACGGGGTCGTGTAATGGAAAATTAGCAGCAAGTTGTAGGTGCAGAATGAGGATGTTCTGCTGCCTTTCGGGCCGCCCGTGCTCTTGTAAGGGTGTAGCACAGGAACGAAAGAGCACAGGCTAAAGTAGATACCAGCATCCAGTAGATACAACCAAAGTATCCAGTAGATACCCAGCAGTGACCAACACTCAGTGCATTGTGGGGAGGGTATAGCAACAAGGTGAGCAGGCAGAGGTTCCTCTACCAGCCTCCAAAACCCTTTGGCTCCAGGACGTCCCTTGCCGCAGGTCCCGCCGGTGTGTTCAATAGGTCTCAGTGTATTTTTCTCCTGTAAATTTTTCTGTGCTCTTTTAAACTCACATAAAATTCTATTTCAGTGCCTCAGCTGGTAAATAACAGAAATAAGGAGCAAGCGTCCATAACTCTCCCATGGCAACTTGTAGCTGGCTTTAAGCTGGTGATAAGATGGGGAGTTGGACTAGATGATCTCTATGGTCCCTTCCAACTCTAAAAATTCAGTGAAATAAGTGTTAAAATAAATGGGAATCATAGATCAGTTTGGGTTGGAAGGGACCTTAAAGATCATTGAGTTCCAACCCCCTTGCCCTGGGCAGGGACATCTCCTACTAGACCGGGTTGCTCCAAGCCCCATCCAGCCTGGCCTTGAACACCTTCAGGGAATGCTGAGGTTTTGCAGATTCATAAATCTGTGCCGATAGGCACTTGGTGAAAGACTTAAGGCACTTGGTGGAAGTTTTTTGTGTATGGTTGGACTCGATGATCTCAAAGGCCCTTTCCAACCACGAAGATTCTGTGAAGACTGCAGAGCAACACTGAACCTTGGGGAGACTGGGTTGCTCTCTGCAGGTCTGTATCTACCAAGGAAAGATGGAGATGGGGCAGCCATGCTCCGAAGTGAGCTGTCTCCTGTAAGTGCCTCCTTTTAGGTGGGATGAATCCAGGCAAGGATGTTTCCTATACGGGGACCAAGTCAGTCATGTGTACACGGGCTCAGTCTGCCCATGGTTCCTCCTTGGCAGTCAGGGATTCCCACTTATGCCATGGTATGTTTTCCACCTCCTCTTGCGATAGGGACTTCCTCTCAAAATGGGAAATCCAAGATTTTTAGCATGCCAAACTCTAAGCAGGGAAGCAAGCAAAGGTGAAGGCCTCCTTGGTCCGACTTGGACCTTGCATAAGGACCAACATTTGAGGAAAATCAGGTGAATGGCAAAACTTTTAGCCCCCTTGCCCCAGGCAACCCTCATCTCAGTGCTGCAGGGGTCTGCTTAGCTTTTCAGTGAGATGATAGGAAACCTGGGATAGAATATCCCACTGCGAAAGTGGCACAGTTCTTTCAAAACCTATGCAGTTCTGGGGGGAAAAATGATTTCATAAGATCACAGAGCATTCATTTGGATGTCACAGAAATGCTGAGAAACAGACTTTACCAAGAAGCGGCGGTGAAAATTTTGTAAAGCAAAAAATCCGTGACTCAGCAGGTCTTTACAGAGAGAGCAGGGAGAGGCAAGGAAAGGGACAGAACCAGCTGCCAGTCTCTAGAAGATGAAATGGTGAAAAAAAAACATTTCTGCCAGGAGACAGAAACCATGCCCAGTTCTTCTCCAGAAGTCACCTGTGAGTAGGACTTTGTTGCCGTCCTACACGCACCACAGGCAAGTCCTGATGCAAACTGAGAGACAAATAGATGTTTACATGCTCCGTCTCCCAAATCAGGAGCAAAAGAAAAGGGCAAAATGGGGTTTGTGAAGGCAAAAAAAGCGTGGTGAAGGCAAATCACTGCACTGTTGGGCTGTGCTGACCTTCTGGTATCACTTGTGCAGGCCCACGAGCAGGCATGTTCCTTGCGCCAGGACTGAGGTTGGCCTGATTCTGCACAGATCCAGCAAAGGCTGTTTTTGAACCATAAAGGAATAATACTTGAGATGTATTGGCTGTACAGTTTCATCAAGATGACATAACATCTTGGATAGATTATAATTTTATAATACCTTTGCATGCCACTGCTATTACAACTATGCTGTTTTATGACGGTGTTAATATACAGATGTTGCTTTAATCTGTTTTTTAATTTACTTTGTATATCCCCTACGTACATTTTGTCGTAAGGTAGTTTATTTTGTAGCAGCTCATTTATTTTAAAAGTTGGAGGTTTTTTTATATCACTGCTAGCATGCTAATGACATTTATACATGTGTTGTCTTTAATCTCTCCCCTAGTTGCCTGGTACAGAGCACAGATATTATCATTTCTCTGATTTTTTGAAGTGCTGAAAACTGTTTTATTAGGGCTTTTATTTTAAAGTTTCATTTTTTATTTTGAGGTTTACTAAGTACAGCTTTGCAGTACCACATTTGGGCATGGTATTCCTGCCGTGTGTCTTCACCAATACTTTCAATATGGATAAGTGCTATGACTGTAGAGGGGTTAAGTTACCCTCCATCTGACCATTTGATGCTCCCCAGGAAGCCCTGAGAAAATTTTATTTTTTAGGTGATGGTGCACTCCCTCAAGTTAGGAGCAAGGCACAGAACAGAGACCTGAACACACTACCAAACCTCTGGTAGTCACATAGGAGCATAGAGTGGTTTGGGTTGGAAGGGACTCCAACCCCCTGCCCTGGGCAGGGACACCTCCCACCAGAACAGGTTGCTCCAAGCCCCCTCCAGCCTGGCCTTGAACCCCTCCAGGGATGGGGCAGCCCCAGCTTCTCTGGGCAACCTGGGCCAGGCTCTCACCACCCTCACACCAAAGAAGTTCTTCCCCACATCTCATCTCAATCTCCCCTCTTTCAGTGTCAAACCCTTCCCCCTCGTCC
>JAHREE010000359.1:236459-265473 GCA_033628505.1 Tringa tobata | reverse complement strand
CTCCGGCCTTCTGAATAATTTCTGTGGCCTCCTCTGGACCCTCTCCAGCATGTCCATGTCCTTCCTGTGCTGAGGATTCCAAAGATGCAGCAGGTTCCAGTGACTTCCCCTTCAAAGGCACTGCTGGCCCTGCCGCTCCCCTTTCGGAAGCCTGCAGGACTTCCCAGTGGCCATTTCGGGGTGGGGGGAGGTTTCTGGTGACCATCTGCAGCAGGAATGGTTTAATTGGTGTCCACGCCGGTATCCCTTGCCGAGGGGCTGGTGGCTGGATGGACATGGGGTTGAGTTCCGCTCAGCGTGGTGCCTCCAGGCAGCAGCTGTAGGAAGAAGGAGCTGCTGCCTCGTAAGCGTCCAGGTGATGAATAGTCTCCCCTCCCCGCCGCTGTCAGCCTGACACCACTCACCAGCACTAAATTAATCTAAACAACAGTGTGTGCCACCGACGCTGCTAGGGTTTGCTAACGCCCGGCTAATAAAGTAGGAGTAGCAGAGTGGCTGGGCACGGTTTCATAAAGCGCTTTGAATGCACATTAACCTGACAGAGCGTGGTGTAATGGGCTGGGGACACTCACACCAAAACGTGTCTTCGCTCATGGTGTTCTTCAAGTGTTGGTTAGTTTTGGTGCTGCTTTTTAATGGGGTTTCTGGTGAAAAAAAAACAAATTTCTAAGGGAATATTTTAAATTGTCTAAAGATCTGAGATAATGTTTTAATATGTCTAAAGATACAACTTAAAAAATAAGGTGATCTCTCAAAACAACCTATTTTTTCTGCTCATTTTTAAAAAAAATAATTCTAGTTTCACCTAGTGAAGTCTAAGGAAAGCTTCTGCCTAACATCGGTATAATAGAACTTGCTCCAAACAAGCTTTCGAAAAAATGTTTAAAACGTTTCCCCTGGCCAGAGACCTTACACTGAATTTCAGCCAGCAGCAAATTTTTTGCAGCTGGTGCTATAAATCAAAACTGGGTTTCTAATGAAAGTGCTGACACAAGTTTAACTGTAACGTTACTTTCAGGCAAAACTGTAGAGAAATTAGAGTCCTACATTCAGTGTGCTGCTGCCATGTCCAGAATTGGTTTTCTAAACCTTTCTCCAGAGTGCTTCTCTGTATCAGAGCAACACTGAGAGTTAGTGTCATCTTTGTGTGATGCAGAATGTGATACCCGCTATACCTCATGAAATTCTGTGTTATAAACCCTTTTGTTAGAAATATTAAGAGATCAAATTATCGATTTTTTTAAAGGGTTCTCTATGAAATAATAGCTCTATGTGTGAGCAGCTACTCGGGTCACTCAGCGTCACCTTTACTCCCTGACTAGACAACTGACATCTTTAAAATATTATATAAGAGTATATATATATAAGATATATATATATACTCATATATATATAAGAGTAACCAATGGTCAAAAATCTGTTCTTGGCCCAACATCTAGGTAGAGTAACCATTTGCCCCACTGATCTTGGGGGAAAATGCAAACGTTTCCATGAATATCTGGCAATTGTCTACTGGAAACACATGATTCCTTTGAGGTAAAGACACCATGGCCTGGGTCCTGCTCCAGAAAAATAGGTAAGTGATATAATTTTGGGAATATCGGTGGTCGACACAGGCTATTTGTGCATTAAAGGTTGCATGAGTACACAGAGGTTTTTAATGACATGGACTGTTGGAGTCGGGTGAGCCTTGCCCTTTCCATCATCCAGGATGTTATGGCACTTCAAAGTGGGTTTGTTTGGAAAGAGAGTTAAAACTAGGATCCTGGTAAAAATTTGAAATCTCTCAAAAAGGACTATTTGGGGGACTATCAGAAGGATTCTGCTGAAAACTATCACCCATCAGAAAGGGTCTGAAAATTTCCTAGCAACAATTAAAAAAAAATCCCTGATTTTTCTGAAATATTTCTCAGAGAACAAGTTCATTTTCAGTGAAATTCTACTGAAACACAAGATTTTCCACTGGAAACCTGCCTGGTTGCCTACCAGTGTACTACTGTGGTTTAAAGTCTACACTGTAGGCATGTATCATCATGGGGATTTCAAGAAGTCCTCCTGAGTATTGTCAAAGGCAGGCAATTGAAATCAATTTTCCTGCCTCTTCCCCATGAATTTTCGTTAAATTCCAGTTAAAGGTCAGAACGCCATGCTTCTTCGAGTCCAGAAACTGGGAAGATGCTTTGAAATGTGATTCTAAGTAGCCTAAAGACCTTGTTAACCTCTTTTGTAGTGATCAATTCAGCTTTTCCCTTTTCAAATTTCTGGATTAGAGGCACCCAAGACACAGAGGACAACTATTAGGACAATGCAGGGCCACTTTTTACAGTACCAAACCATTTATAGGCATTAAAACTGGCTGTTTAATTGCTGATCCTGCAATGCAGTGTCCTGCAGGGAGGATGGGAGCTCCTTTTTCTTGCTTTTCTCAACCACAACATGGCATTCACATTATTGCATATAAAGCAGTGGGTCTGAGTTTCCTCTCCAAGGTTGAGCTACTTGAGTTAATGGTTTTACGTGACTTTCTCGGTAGGATATGAGTTAGAAGGGAATCTGGCTTGCTTTCCTGGGGCAATATGGTTTCTCTAGTGGTTACAGAGGTGAAAATAGGTTTGAACTCCTGAATGCAAGTCCAACATGTTTGGACTGAAATTCAAAGCTGTTCAAAGGTGTGTACCTTTGAGGATCACCTCAGAGGCCTCTATTTTCTGTGGACCATGGAAGTGGGCAGACCTGCAATCAGGGCCACTGCCCAACTAAGGTCTTAAATTGACCTTGCCTACTTGTGCTCAGTCTTTTCACCTCCTGAAAAGAATGTCACTTGTCCCTTTACTGACAGCCACCACAATTTTAAAAGGCCACCATAAAACGAATGCAGGAATAACTAACAAGAAATAGCTTCAAGGAATGAAATAATTCATAGGTATATATAGATATATAGAGATACATTTTTTGGGGAACAACTGATTTTTGACTCAACTATTACAAGAAAATAATTAATTTATGGAAGTATAAATACTATTCTGCATGTTTCGAGTATTCAGTGACTTGGAAATTATAGTTTTTTAGAGCAAATGGGACATTTTAAAGACTCAAACAATATGTCTCTCTTCTTTGGAAGATTTTCTAACAAAAGCAAAGTAAAAATATAGGTGGAGGTGGTGTCTGAAGCCAAGAGATCCATACCTTAACTAACAGTCTGTAAGCCATTTGTCCTCCTCTATGCTCATTCATACTCACTATCAACCTACTAGAGAACAGATGAAGCCTTTTCAAACAGTGTGATGTGAACTATTTTGATTCTTTCCAATTAGGTGAAAGCTCCACATTAACTCTGAATTTCCAAAAACTTTTGGTTGACCCAAAGCTGCATTTCTTCAGAGGTAGACCCTTTTTCTTAAGGAAGCAGAACCCCCCCAAAATGAACAAAATTGCTTTACTGAATATTAAAACACTCGTTGTCCTTGTCTTGCTGTTTATATAGTAGCATGTGTGTGATATTTTGATTAAATTCTGGTTTTCTGTGTGATGACTTCAGGCTTGTGAGGTACTTTCTGAGTCCAGAGGCCAGGGACCTTTCAACCTTCGTATGTTGATGTTCACTCTTTCATCTACAAAGCAAAGCAAGAGAGGGACGTGTGGTCCAAGAACCCTCTTATCACTATGTCCAGTATCAGTAGTAAGTCTCAAATCCCATATTGATTGACATGAGGCAGTTTTTAGTTGATATTTTTTTGACAAACCCCAGTGTTTAGGCTGTATCTCTTTTGATGCCTTTATAAGAACTCACAAAGATCTCTGGACTTTTCAGCTTTTAGTCTGATATCAAAACTTGTAGTTTTATTTCAGTTATATTGACAGGAAAGAAATTTTAATACAGTACTGTGTATTTACTTTATCTGCTCGTCTTTACAAATCACTCTACAATCCAAGGGTTTGGTGTGAGACAGAGAGCGAGCGAGCAAGAAGTAGTATTTATAGTAAAACATGGATAGTCAATAGCATGTGGGAAAACAACTGAAACTGAAAATGGTCCCAAAGGTAATTTGCAAATCTGCTGAAATCCCGAACAAGCTTTGATTTAACCGAAGCTTGAAATGGCTTTTATTTACTGTCTATTGTGGAATAAATGACATCTCATAAACAGGCTTTATCCATTACCACAGAATGGAGATCACTGTGTTAGGGACATTTTATCCTCTTGATATAAAACAAGATATGCTATAGTGTGTTATTACAAATAGAAAAATCAATGCTGAGACACACACCTCTGAAATTTCATTTTTGCGGAACCCCATTTTCAAAAATGTATTCTCTAATAAAAATGTCTCCATAACCGGGGGGATTTACAAAACACTGAGCAACAAAGAACAATAACAAACAATGAATAAAGTGGCTCCATCCTGAGTCTTTTTGCTGCACATTAGTCACACACTTGCATACATTTCGGAGCGCTGAGCTGAGCTCCCACTAGGCAGGAAAGTAAAACAGCTGAATTACCTTCTCTTTTAAGCGCTTTGTGGAGAACATACGCTGCATGCCAAGTTGTGCTGGAGAGGAAAACTTTGCAGTAAAAAGAGCCTGATCCAGGGATGGAGAGATCAAAAGAAAGAATCCCCTTTATTTTCTCCAAGATCTGGATCGAAAAACTAGCTAAAAAACTAGTTAAAACTTGGCTGGTGCTGGTGTTGGCAATTACTTTTCATTCTCAGCAGGTCTGATATATTTGCCCTTTTCCCTTGTTCATTACTTAATGCTGATTCATAGGATTCTGTTTCTCTGATAAATTTTCACCTGGAAATGCCTGGGAACGGATTTTCCTCCAGTCAGTCAGTTATGAATTGCTCAGACTGGCTGCTCCCTCTGTACAGTACATAACTGATCCCCAAAATCCAGTAGTGTAACTGGAATCAGATTGGACGCCTGTAAAAGTAAAATTAGACAAAATAATGAATGGAAAATAACAAACAGTGATTGCATTGATTTTTTTTTATTTATTTTTTTTTCCTAATGCATGATTATTTGTCTCTGGAATTTATGATTCTTCTGAGATTTTGAGACTCATCAATCAAGTAAGTGGAACGGGGAGTGGGTCTGCCCCAGTACCGTAGTATATGAGCTATAAATAATTGTGGAGTGACTGCCCTGGACACTCCTGAAAATGCAGATAAATTGCCTTTAAATTATTCAGTTGCCAGAAATCAACATCGGAGAGTCACTTTTGGTGGGTCAGCAGTATCCCAGGGATGTGAACCTGAACTAGAAAAGAGGGTCTCCCGCTCACACAGCAACAGAAATCCCATGAAAAACCCCATTTCCGCAGTAAGGGAGAAGTCACCACCAGACTCCAGCTGGCAAGAGGTACATTCCTGTCCTCATAAATCAAGGACCAGCTACTTCCAACAAGTGGTTTATGACATTTTGGGTTGTAGCCTGACCTGGACATTGCCTTAAGATACATGACTTAGTTCGTAGATTTGTCCTGACTGGAAGGGACCTTTCAGATCATCGAGTCCAACCACCAACCCAACACTGACAAAACCCACCACTAACCCATGTCCCTCAGCACCACGTCTGCCTGGCTTTTAAATATCTCCAGGGACGGGGACTCCATCACTTCCCTGGGCAGCCTCTTCCAATGTTTGAAAATCCTTTTGGTGTAGAAATTTACTAGTATCCAATAATGTAAATTAATTCCTCGGTGAAATCTAATAGGCTCTGTCTAAAATTTCCTCATGACAGTGAGTTCCCCGACCAAGAACACACGACGGGTAGAAGGATTTTCCCGGATTCTGCGAAGGTGGATGTCAAAGACCAGATTTGTGGCCACTATTCAGGATGTATGACTCTCCCTTCCTCAGGCAGATAAGTGAATTTATTAAGATGACTTGCAAAGTACAGTGCTCCTTAATGTGGGCAATCATGATGAGGTCACATTTACATTGAAAATGATCTCATAGCCCCTAGGGTTTCCCACCCAGCCCTGGGAAATAGTCCTTGCCTCTCGCTGTGCGAAGTGCAGACTAGGGAAGATGCGTGAGCAGATGGAGTAGTGATTCTGCTCTGAAACAGCATCTCCACAGAAGTTTCCAGGGGAGGGGAAGAGCTCTTTAGGCTTTCTCTCTTAAGAGAAGTCAAAATTTGCTGGGGCCCAAGGGCTGGCTGCAATCCCCTACGGGAGACACCACCTTTGAGAAACACAGGTCTGCTGGCTGCATTCACATAGGCATTTGCTTGCTGCAGACACAAATAGCAGAGAGGGATGCTTTCAGGATGCAATTAAGAACATTTATTTGGACTAGAAAAGTCCCTTCTCTCTGTTTCTTATTGCCCTATGCTATGTTCTGACCCTCCCATGCCAAGAGTGTAAATGAGGACAACATCCTCAGTCACTTCAATCACATTGACATCAAAACACCTGAGTCAGTGTATTTTAAATGTAAAAAATTGGAAAGAAAAAAAAATAAAAAGAATACAAGGGCAGCAATGTCCTCTCTCAAAAGGCCAATGTGGGGAACTACAGCTTCCTTGGAGAAGTAGGTGAGACTTCAGGCTGAGGGTTCCGGTGATGAAAATAAATATCATGCATCAGTGAAACCTTTGTGATAAATGCAATTTCTCATCCAATACCAACAAATAGCTACTTTAATGCAGACCTGAAGGACCTTTTTATTGTTATCACTGCACAAAAATATGTAGAGTGGTTCATGGTTTGAGTTCCTCCAGTTCTAAGGATGTAGCTACTGCTTGGTTTAGGGACTGATCAGCAAGAGGAGTGTCTCACAAAAACCCATGGCCACCTCTGACTGCTGCATCTGTGCACAGCCTTTTAGGTGACATGGTGGGTGCTTCAAATCCATGAAACCAAGGCAGTTCAAGTGACCAAAGCGGTTGAAAGAATATGGAATAACCTGATTTTCCCCTTGCCATGCCAAAGGAAATGATTAACCCACAAGTGTCTGTACACATGGCCCCGGACAGTCCTCGGATACAGTGAGCTTGGCAATGTACATGGACCAGGACCTTATAAAGCTGGTCTGTTGCCAACCTATGAATATTTAGCCACTAGCACTGTAATTCATAAAATCATGAAATGGTTGAGGTTGGAAGGGACCTTAAAGACCATCTAGTTCCAACTCCCAGCCATGGGCAGGGACACCTCCCACCAGACCAGGTTGCTCCAAGCCCCATCCAACCTGGCCTTGAACCCTTCCAGGGATGGGGCATCCACAACAACTTCCCTGGGCAACCTGATTCAGTTGCATAAACCCCTTTCACAGTCTTGGCCATTCTAACAGAGGCCTCATCTTTCTTGTATGTATCTGCTTTTGGAGCTACTTCCAAGGGGAACAGTCTCAAAGGAAAGGGGGAAAAAGCCCTCTAGGCTCTGCAAATGTTCAGAGGCCGATGAAGGAAATGACAAACCACTACATTTGGCCTCAATTTTGTCCTTTCTTTGCTGGCTCTCAGTCTGGCTCGCTTTATTCCAAAGGTGTTTTGTTCCATTTGATGCTCACGAACAATGCGCGGCGTGTTTTCGCCCAGCGCTGCCTCCTCGCCGGGGCTCGCTGGACCACAGTGAGTGCAAATGAGATGCAGATCTGCAGATTGCATCTCTCGCTGGAGATCCGTCATGCATATGGATCAGGCTGCCTCCTCAGGTGGGGAAGAGCTCTGTGCACAGAGAGTATTTAAGGAGCGGGCTCCTAATGGAAAACTTTGAAAAACAGTCTACTTAGAAACAGTTCTGCTTGTGCCTCCAATATACTGGATATTGCTCTTCATTTCTTTGTTATCACTAAGGACATTTGCATGAAAATAGGATCGGGTTTTTTTTAAGCATTCATCTGTTTCTGCTGCTTCTTGCTCTCTTGGAGACTTAATGCCTGCAGAGTCCCAAGCCACAGCTGTATGTGAGATGAGTGGGTCATCACCAAAAGAAAAGGAGAAGGTCAGGGAAGGGAAGGGGGAACCTGAAGGAACCCAGTGGCTGGGTTTGTGTTTTGTTACTTGACTCTTCAGGCAGCTTATGTTGTGGTAATATGTAGGCAAGGAAAGAGGCTAACAAGCTTGAATCTTTGAACTTCTGTGCGTATACCTACATGCAAGCATAGTCACAGAATCACAGACCAGCAGGGGTTGGAAGGGACCTTCAGAGATCACCTAGTCCAATCCCCTGCCAAAGCAGGGTCAGCCAGAGCAGGTTGCACAGGAAAGCACGCAGGTGGATTTTGAGTATCTCCAGAGAAGGAGACTCCACAACCTCTCTGGGCAGCCTGTTCCAGTTGATCAAAGCCCTTCTTGGTCCAAAATCTTGTCTCCAATGGTGACCAGCAACAGCCTCTGGGAAAGGATATAAGAAAAGGATAAGTGTGTTGGGCAACTCAGCCTACAATCACTGCCTTCAACAGCTGAGGGCTCAGGGCTCTCTGAATCAGAGCTGCGGTCTAGTAGTAGTAACTTCATGCAGGAGCCCATAAGGGATTTTCCCTTTCATGTTTTTCTGCAATGCCTTTTTGGACTGTAAGGAACAGCCTGCATCAGGGATTTTCCCAGAGTTGTGCTGCGGCTCACAGTGCAGAGGTGGGCAGAGGAGGTGGCCTCTTCCCTTCTTACCCAGTTCTCTCCTCCAGGAAAGGTCTTTGTTAGGGACACTGGACTTATCAGATGCTGAAAGAAAAAAAAAAAAAAAGAAAAAAAAATTGAAAAATTCAGTGTTAGAAGAGGATTCAGATTACTCTGACTTTGGCAAAATCATGGATCTGGCTTTGGTCTAAACAGGGTGCGCCCTAGCCCAAAATAAGTTGAAACGGCAAACTCAAGTCACCCCTTGCCCAGATCGTGTTTGAACCTTAGTAAAGGCTATGAGCAGAGAATCTTCACTGATCTCACAAGGCAGGTGCCTTTCAACACACAGAAATTCCTTCCGTGGGTGACAGAGGGAGTCAGCCCTCCAGTAGTACTTCTGGACTGATGCTTCTCTTTCTCTTCGGATCAGCACGTGAGGAAGAGTCAGCAGTAGCTGATAGGCCCCTGCAGCCAAAGAATAAATGCAGATTTCCTTGGCAATAAAAATGAGACGAATAACAGCGTATAATTATGGGCTGTAAGTTCTCGCTGTGGTATGGGGAAACCCACTTATTTAAAGGTCATATTTAGCCTTTTTACTGTGAAAAATCAAATTTTTGGCTTGTAAATTGGGACTTGACATAAGATAACTTTGTGCATTGTTTATGACTTACCCTTAATCTCAGTGCCTACTCACACAGCAGGAAAGCTTTTTGCTGCAACGCGGCGAGTTCTTCCGTCACCAGGCCTCAGAGTTAACACTCAGTTGAGAGAACTGGTGTGTAGGGTGGGAGGGGTGCAGTTTCCACACTGCCTTGTAGCTGTAGCTTCAGTTGAGATTTTAAAAAAAAAACAACACACCATGTATATATTAGATGACTCATTTCCAGAACTGGAGGGGTTAGGACGAGGAGAGTCCTGCCCTGTTTCCCAACCTGTTGTAGGTCTGACCTGTGTCATGAGCCAGGCGCAGCAACCAGAGCTCACAAAGGCACCTCCTCCAAATATTGGCGGCCAGATACTATAAGTGTAATATTGTGCTTATGGCTAAATCAAGGGCAAAGCTGCCTGGGTCTCCTGACAGTTCGTGGAGGAAGAGGATCATAGAATCACAGAATCGTCTAGGTTGGAAGAGACTCTTGGGATCATTGAGTCCAACCATCTACCCTACTCTACAAAGTCCTCCCCTACACCATATCCCTCAGCACCACATCTGAACAGCTCTTAAACACATCCAGGGATGGTGACTCAACCACCTCCCTGGGCAGCCTATTCCAATGTCCAACTGGATGAGCGAGAACGGACGTCTGTCCTGTTTTACAGCCAAAGATGTGCTACCTACCCCGGGCACTGTCTAATGGTGCATCTGAGTGGTTTATAATCACTAATTAACTGATGTACAACACCTTTCAGATAAGCATGTACGGACAGGCCTAGTGTGCACTGCAGTTTTACCAGGAGAGGAAATGAAAAATAAATAAGACCCTTTTCATCACCAGTTTCCCCGGATGGTCTCACCTTTCATGCCGTTGTGGCAAGGGTCCTTCCCACTGGCTGGCTGCGTGGTGTTGCAAAACTCGCTTCTTTTAAGCTGTTTACCACAGAAAAATGTTTAAGTAGGATTCAGATATCCCTCGGCAAAGGGAGAGAGGAAAAGAAAAGGTGAAGAAGAAGAAAAAAAAAAAAAAAAGCCAAATATAAACCAGAAGTTGCTGCAGGCAAAGACGCCTTTGAGCGGTCTCAAGCTAAGACTTTCCATTTCCATGTAAAAATGTCTGTCGAAAGGGCAAGCTACATTTACAATGAACAAAGTTTTATAGCTTACACAGGCATGAGCACCTGCTAGGAAGATGGGGAAAAGATTCAATTTACCTTTGGGTTGCAATGCTCAGATTCCCATTTAAAAGTCTAAGACCCCTGATTATTTATTGATGTCTTTCTCTTCATAGCTGTCTGCATCTTTACTGGCATGCAAGATGCAACAGTGTGGCCTAAAGGATTTTTTGAATTAAGTTCTTTCAAGTCATTTTTCCCCCTTCAGGTGTTTAGCCAACAAGGCTGAAGTTTGACAGGTCTCCTCTGCATACAGTGGGTGTGATATATTTATATATTTATTGGCCAACAGTCAAATTACCTGTGCCTGAGCAGGGTTATGACAAGGTTACTGGATTTTCTACTTTTTTTTTTTTATTATTTATTTACAGGAGGGAGGGAAGGCAGCACCAGTGGCAGTAACGTACTAAAGCAACCACATTTTACAGTGAATATGCCTCAAGTTCCCATAAGGCAGCAACAGACAGAATTTAATAGCAAAGTCTCTATCAATATCTGCCCTCTCTTCCAGAAATCATAAAAGTGGCAGCTTGTGCATTTTCTTTAACTCACAGGAGCCAAGGAGACTTTTACTGAAGACACCTAAAAAGACATTACAAGGCACCTCTGGCAATGAAATGAGTATTTCCTTATTTCAACAAGAAGAATAGAAACTCTGACTCTTCTTTCTTCACAGTAATAAGAGCCGTGGTGAAAGGAAAAAGAGAAAAAAGAACTGGTATTGCAATTAATTTTGTTACTTGTAGCACCCTAGAAAATCAAACCTGCCATCCTAGGTAAAAGCAAAGAAGCAAACACTAACCCAAGTGGTGGCTCATTTGATGTGTTTAATTTTCTGGAAAAAAAAGCAGTAAACAAAGGTAAGATTATGCTGGTTGAAGAATAAGCAATAAACTCCACTTTGCTGTGTCTACTGTCAGTTAACAAAGGTGACAGCAACTACCCCAAATTACTAGAAACAAGGTTCAGCTGGAAAATGATACATACGGGCTGGACCTGATTCGACAAGTTACTCCAGGAGGATAATCGTTGAGGGACTACATGCATGAAAATTGGCCTTTCATTAAGGTGAAAAGCTAGAGCAGGCCATGGCATGGTTTTCCCCAGCCACAAAGTGTGTTCCTCCTCTGAGAGCAGATGAACAAGCAGTGGTGGGGGCTGCCAGGAGCTGCTGAGGACGTGTTTGGAGATGGTTCCTCGTCCCCTTTTCTGCCATGCTGGGAATGCACACAGGCCCTCCAGAGCTGAAGACCTTCAATGAACATATGGTGAGGACAGAGATCCTCAACTGCGTGGCTTCAGGATCAAGCACTGCAGTAGACATGCACAAGTCAAGGTTGAGGTCTGGTTTCTACAATGTCCCCTCCCTGAGCAGCTACTGCAGGAAGGGATGAATCTCAAAATGAGGAACGGGTTGGAGCTGTCAACATTAATCACAGTGCTCAAAGGGCTTGTTTCTGAGGCTCACCTCAGCTAAATTTCCCTACCCTGGGCTGACTGCCTTAGGCGCCCTTCTAGTCAGTGGAAAGAGGCCCACAGGGCATGACTGTGACCTATCTTGAACATCTTCAGGGAGTGAATCACAGCTGTAAAGTGCCCGTCCTTCCCTGTACTGAAGGTAATTTACAGTAACTGCTCAGGTGTCTCCAGCTCCTCATTACGGCACCATTGTAGCGAACCTCTCCACCAGAGGACGTATGAACAAGGCTACGAGTAAGCCCCATGCAAGTCCACTTTCATAGAATTATAAAACAGTTTGGAAGGGACGTTAAAGATCATCCAGTTCCAACCCCCTGCCATGGGCAGGGACACCTCCCACCAGACCAGGTTGCTCAAAGCCCCATCCAACCTGGCCTTGAACCCCTCCAGGGATGGGGCAGCCACAGCTTCTCTGGGCAACCTGGGCCAGGCTCTCATCACCCTCACACCAAAGAAGTTCTTCCCCAGATCTCATCTCAATCTCCCCTCTTTCAGTTTAAAACCGTTCCACTCATCCTGTGGCTCCCCTCCCCTTTCCCCAGCTTTCCCGTAGCCCTCCTTTAGCTACTGGAAGGCCTTCTCCCTTGCTAAGGCAAAAGCTCTGCTCCTTGTAATCATCTTTGGGGAGGGCAAGAAGCCCCCAGAGGTTGTGACCAAACCATAATGGAGATGTGCTTGGGTTTTCCATGGACAAGAGGTCTCTGGAGTTACAAGACCATGATTGGGTTCCCTGGCTGGTCTTGCTGCGCTGTGAGTGTCTAGCATGGCAGGGATTTTCTGATATGTGGACAAGGGGCCTGAGGTACCTGTTGACAGTGACTGAATATTGCTGCCAAAGCTGCCAAATAACATTCCAGCAAGGGATATTTATGGGCCCCAATGTGAAATTAAGTAACTGTCCGATCCATTTATCAGCACACTCACAATTACGAAAGGAGTGAAGAAATAATAGTTATCACAGTACAATTGATTATCACCATGCAAACCGTTTTGGTAAACCACAGTCCAGAGAAAGTAGCAGGCTATTGCTGTAATCTGTTATTTGGTGGAAGCGGGCATTTCTGGAAGGGGAACTGGGTCTTCTCAGGGGTTCACGGGACCCTGGGGGTGGTACAAACACAGAATGAAAAGCTTACCTTGGCTCTGGTGATCTTCTGTTCTGCTCTCCACCAGATCCAGATGAGGATTTCTCTTGTGTGTCCAAGCCAAAGGAAGCTGTGGAGCAGCAGCTATCCCAATAATGCCGGGGGAGGCAGACGATGGAGTAGCATGAAACTGTGCCTGCAAAAATGCTTTTAAAAAGAGGGTTTTACATACGTGATGGATCCCAGGCCCCTCCAACGCCGCCCAGCTGCTTTCTTCCCTAGACGGGAGGTTAATAGGTATATGCATTAATGTAATGACCTCTTTATTGACACACTTTCATTTCACTTCTCTTTAACCACCACGAGAGTAAAACCCA
Source organism: Tringa tobata (assembly GCA_033628505.1). Lineage (NCBI taxonomy): Eukaryota > Metazoa > Chordata > Aves > Charadriiformes > Scolopacidae > Tringa > Tringa tobata. Next base: position 252,131 of record JAHREE010000359.1, on the reverse strand, counting down.
GAAGAACTGTTCAGCGAAGAGTGACTACATTTAGAAAAGTAAACCAAATACCATTACACGGAGTGCACTAAAACCAGGTAATTAGTAAAATGATGTCATGGACCCTCTATTATTAATAGATGCGTGCATGACTTATGTGTTCTCCTGCAGATCATTTCAAAAAGGTGTTTACAATCTGAATTGAATCTGAATGTCTTTATTTTCCTTATAAGACATGTATATTACAGTTATGTCAATATCTAAATGTACATTTTACTTGCAAATATATATCAGAGCCAGCTGAGATAGTAAAGATCTCCTCTTTGTATGTATATAAAAGCTATAGTAATGCATCTCGATTATTATATGAGAAGGACAATTGCTAGTATAATAGAAGTGGGCTTTGAAAAAATGAAGCCCCCTTCTGCTTTGAGAAACACATGTATGTCAGGAGTTTACAGAAGATGTCTCTCAGCCTGTTTCCAAAGGACAGGCTTACGTGAAGTAAGTATGAAATAAGATCGACTACGTGAAATATTTTGTTGCCGGGGATATTTTGGGTGGGTATTTTTCCTGGGTGACTTCTCACTGCTTTTTGAAAGCGGGCCGTGCCAAGCAGGGGAAAGGAGAGAAATCTGTGTTGTTAGAGAGAGTGTGATTCAGCTGGATTTGGGCTGAATTGTTTTCTCTGAATGAAAGCGCCAGGTTTATTCACTAGATTACAAAACCTTAAATGGTTCCATTTTCCTGCCCTCGTGATCATTGCTATTGATTACTGTGTGTTCTTGAATCTATTTTGTGCAGCCCTTGTTTAATATTTAAGAGACATAAGGAGCAGCATGTTGTAATATTTAAGAGGTTAACTTATTGCAGAGAGATAAAGAAAAGGCCCGGCTCCAAATGAGGCGGAACTTTGGCCCATTTTATTGATGTGCTACAATATACATTTAGGGGTATATGCTGAACTCAAATATAGATCCTTGTTTTACAACATGGTAACATACTGGTTATATCTGAGGCCTTTTATCTATAGCAGAGGCAGTGCCAAGGTGCTCAGTGCCTAACTGGGGAGGTGGTGGCCATCAGACCTCATGTGTCACTCCCTGTGTCCCCCTGTGTGGCGACCCCTTGATCACAGGTATCATGCTGTTCGTGGCTGTGTGTCTAAGTCAGAGTCTGGGGTGAAAAACCAGCAGAAATCCTGCTTGAGGACAAACAATGTGTTCTGTTTCACCACCAACTGGGTACCAGTTTGGCTTGCACCATCGTAACCTCCATAAGCAGGTCAAATCGGCATATCTGCCAGTAGCTGCTTTTATTTCATGGCTATAAAAGCTTTTCATGTGTTCAAAGGAGGTATCAGGGTCAAAAGGGCTGATGCTGATCCTCAGAATAGCAGAATTTTGTGCATGTTAATTCACCTGACTGTGACTCTTTGCAAAGCCACTAGATACGTTTGGACATGGCATGGGCCAAGACAATCTGGTCTACCACCTGCTGTCCACGTGCCTGCCAGACCTGTTTGTGCATAAAAATATTTAGTACAGACATGGCAAATGATAATTAAAGACTTTCATCACTTTTTAAATGCAGTGAGGTTTAGCCGTCCCTCTGTGGGCTGATCATCCCCTCCTTCACTGGAGTGGGGGGCTGCTGGTACATTTATTCCTGTGACTCCTTGGGAATTTGGGGAAAGTGATGACTGTCATTTGACAGAGAAGCAACTAAGTAGCTTGAGGACAGATTTTAAATGGTATTTAAGAGACCTGCTTAGTTTTCCATTGAACTCAGAGGTAATTAGGCACCTCAGATTTAAGATATCTGGTCCTTGGTGGCTTGAGTGAGGTCTGGATTAATGCAGGGAACTGAACTTAGACTTCCCAGGGCCAATGCAGGTGCTTCAGCCTTGGGACAGGCTGCCCTGTTCCTCTACTCTGCTGTGTGGAGGTAAACCACAGATTTTTATGAGATTTATAAGGATGGTTTAGCCCCTTTTTGGGACTGGAGCATGTTAAGCATCAAGAGAAGTGAGCAGGTATCCTGCTCCAGTGCCTGGTACTGGGCACCAACTTCCACAGCTGGTCAGTAAACACTCTTTGCCTCACGTTTTTCCCTGCGAAACATGGGTCATAATCCTGACAAGTTGATGTGGAGTGATGTCATGTAACTAGTATGTGATAAAGGTAATTAATGTGGAACTACAGTTAGGTTTATAACAGGAAATTGTGGTGCTTAGGTTAAAGGCCCTAAGTAAGAATCCTAAAATGATCAGAAATAGAATTTTGAAAGGCTGGTCCATGTTCTTGCCACTGTAATAAACCAAATATCCTTACAAGTGAGTCCAATGTCTTCTTCCAGGGGAGAAAAGAAGGACCTATGGGTTGCTATGAGGTTGTACATCATGGGATGCAACCAATTCCAGGAAAAGTGGCAAAGAGGAATAAATCCATGCAGAGGTTTTCATTTAGGGATCTGATGGGCAGGGTGAAGTTTGTCAGCCGAGTCATGTTGGCACCAGGGGTGTCCGGTCCCTACCACGGATGTTGGGTGCAGCACCCATCACCACAGCAGAAGGTAGCCCTGGAGAGACCTCACCGCACCTCAGGCCAGCACCCACCATGGAATGCAACACCCAGAGAGGCTGCACAAATTCGGTGCAGGGGTGGCCGGTTGGAAATCACACCAACTTTTCCCTGCACGTCCTCAAACTGCCTCCTCCCCTTCCCTGGGCAAAAATCAGTGCAATCTGCTCGGCGAGCGGTACGGTAGGTGCAATTAGACTCCCGTGTCATCCAGGGATAGCCGGTGTCCCGCAGGAGCAGAAGAGATTTGCAGTTAGATAGATCCATGCCTAGTGAGTTATTACCACTCCTGACGGCTGCAAGACCACTTTTGAGATAAAACAAAAAAAATCTGGTAAAATGTGCGGATGTGCCTTTAGTGCCACACCTTCCTTCTAGGGGCAACGGGTGCCAAGAAGAGCGCTTATAACTGTTTTTGGTGATGTGCTGGTACCTCCTGGGTGTATATGGGAGTATGTAAATGCTCTCCTTTGCTGGACTCGACCTGCAGACCCCGGGGCGGTGGAGATGTGCCGGTGTTTCTCCTGCAATCAAGCCTCCCCCCGTACGCACGGTGTCACTCCCGCTCCGAAGCAAAGCTCGGGGTGGGTTTGGTGCCTCAAGGTGTTATTTCCTCGCTCTCCCGCAGATGAAGAAACACTGGAGGGCTTTAATGAAACTGTTTGTCCTTATTAAGTTGAAAATGGAAATACACCTTTCCCCCGTTGGAGACAGAAGCGGAATGGCACAAGGCTGCGGAGTTTTATTGTCTTGGTCTCAACTTAAAATACTAAGAGGCGCTTCTTTAAGAAAGTTTAAGAGAAGTTCTATAAACCATGTCTATATATAATCCCTTTTGTAAGCATCTAGGAAACTGCAGGACGGAAAGGTTGCCTGCCAGACCTCAGAAAGCAAATACTAATTCAGCAGTCTAGTCACTCTGTCAAACATTTAGTGTATCAGGGTTGATTGTTCCCTGGTAGGTATAGCTCTGGTATATCCGCCAGGCCTTTTGTCATGTTAACTGCAACCGATCAATGGATTGAGGTCAGGACTTCTGATGTAGGTGCAAGCTTAGAGGGAAAAAAGTCTCAAAGATTCATTTTTTCTCGTCTGGTAGCACTCCGGTCACTTATTTTTTCTCAGTTAGCCTCTGCTGCTCTAAAGTGGATATTGATCAGTGCTTTAATGCAAACCTGTCAAATTAATTTTGCAGAGCTGGGATATGACTGGCCTAAAATTGCTTCTGCATCTGTTCTCTGCAGCAAGCCTATGAATTTTAATCATGACCAGAATGGGCTGTTGGCTTTTTTTGTTAGAAACTTGAATAGGAAAGGTTTAAACTGTAAATGCCATGAAATGATGCTGTTTTGTTCTTTTCAGAAACTCATGTGGCTGAGGTCAAAGAAATTATTATGTCTGTGCATTCTTGTCAGATGCTTGGGGAGCTGTGCAGGGTTTTCTTCTTTTGCAAAGCAAAGCAAAGGTATGTAGTGAGCTTGTTAAACATTCCCAGGCCAATGAGGGAACAGCAGGCTTCGTGTCTCCTGCAATGCCAGATGCATTAGTATTAATGTACAATTTCCTACCCAGCACACACACACCCCCCCGCCCCGACTCTATGATCTGATTATTCCTGATAACTTTATCTCACAGGGCGGAGAAGGAGACAAATTTGGGGGGGGGGGGGGGGGCGCATTTATTTCTTTGAGTACAAATTAAAAAAGGAATAAATTCAGAGCATCCCGCACACTGTTACGGGGTTAGCCTGGCTGTCGCCGACGAGCCGCGTCCTTACCGTCCGGGGGAAATGCAGATGGTTACAGAGGCTTTTCTTCATCATGCAAAGCAGGCTGTTCTTCTGCTCTTCATCACCTGAGACTGCGTGTACAGGTCCCTGCTGTGATGTCAACACCATACAAAGTAAATAATGATTTTTTTAAGCTTTGCTCCACACAGCCAAGAAGACTTACTCATACGAAAAAAAAAACAAAATAAAGCAAAACAAAACATAACAAACCCAACCAAATGTGTCAAGTCTAAGCTTGTCTGGAAAATCTGCATCAGGAAGGACCCATCCTTCAAAACCCAAACAGTGGCAATGACCGTAAGGGTTTGATTTTGTGCCGGCTCTTTTGTCAGATGATTGGAAAGCATTCAGAGTATTAATTATTAAGTACCGCTTGATCTCCAGGAGGTAGTGAAGAATTTGAAACTCTGAATTTACGGGGGGGAAAAGCTGACACTTGAGGCGGGAGCCGGAGTAAACCCACGTGGTGCCAGAGCAGCCCGGGAGGTCCAAGGGCAGGTCCCGGGTCTCAGTTGAAGCATCAAATGGCTGACGTCTGAGACCTTACACCTCTCCAGCTATTTCAGAAGACAATTTGTAACTACTGCCAGAAATGTCAGCCAGCAAAAAGATCTATGCTTTTCCCTGGTGAAGTAACTGACAAAACTTGTATTAGCTACAACTGTGCAGAACTAGAGCAGAAGGGCTGGTCTGGGAAACTCCTGGCTTGGTCTCATGCCCTTCCAACTGCTCCCTGGCATCCAGCAGTGCCTGAAGCCATACCTTGTAAGGGTTTGCTGGTGGCCAAGCCCCCCATGGATGCAGTTCTCAGGAAGGATGGTTGCATGAAGGCCATGAGCTTTTGGGTTTAATTCTTCTGTTGTTCCTCATCCCCTCACAGTAAATTTAAGGAAATCACTGTGGTTCTATCTGCAGCCTTGCAACACTCTAGAGCTGTGGCCAGGTCCAGAGCTCAAAAAGGGATATCTGAAGAGCAAGGGTGATGGTGGGAAAAGAGAAGGACCTTTGGCACCCTCATCTGAAAGTATTTACGAGCAGTATCCAGCAACTAATCTTGGTATATGAGCACCTTGGGTGAGCCAGGCCAGCCCTCGCAAAGACCACTGCTGCCAAAGCCACAATTTTTTTGGTGTCTGAGCAGACTTTTCCTCATATAACTTTGTGTGTCTCTGTGGGCTGCCAGGTGGACATACCTGAGGTTCAGAGGTGAAGGTTTTTACTGAGCGGCAAACTGCTTTTTCCTCTAGAGACCTTCATCATTTCTTACCTCCATGGTATGGACAGGAAACCGAGACTTTTGCTGTTCCCCATTGTTCTTGAAATTGAAGCTCATGCTAGATGAGTTGGGTGCGCAGGCTGCACCCTGCTCTCAGCACATCCCATGAGATCACCAGGGAGGATAGCTTGGATGGTCTCTGTTGGTGTTTTTAGAAAAACTGATAACATCACTGCTTGTGTAGAGAAGGATATTCCATTCTGGAATGAATCAAATTAGGGTTAGATGCTGTCTTTGGTAACACTGGTTCCACAAGCACAAATACAAGCAGTTCACATCCACTGATTTATAAAACACCTTTATAAAGGTAAAAATGGTGTGCAAGAAAGCAAAGAGCAAAGGCAGAGTGTCACAGCAAAGGCATGCCTAGCAATCCTCTGAGCAGATCTAGTAGAGTCTCAGGCAGGAAAGCCAATGGGTCTGGGCTGAGTCCATGACCTGGACTGTTTGTAATACAGAGCTCAGGTATGGAAGAGCACCTCAGAGTTTGGTTAGCCTGCAGCACACTAGCATTCCATGTCCACACTGCTTTAACAAACATTAATTTCAGAAAGTGTCATCACCACAATTATAACTAAAGTCATTGTGTTCTTTTGATTTGCTACTATTATTCCAGAATGACTCTGCTGCTTAAAATATTTGGGTTAGAACTGTCTCAAGGTTTCCAGTGACCAGATTACGAGCACTGGACTACCCAATACCTATGATATTTATGGATATGGAAGATATGAGGCTAAATTTATCACCTTTAGTAACTCTGAGATGCTCAGAATAAATGCACTGGAAGAGTTTATATTTGGGATCATGCTGATGAGTATCCAGAGCTAAAAAATCTCTGCTTAGCCACTGCTGGAACTCAAGCTGCCCATGTGATAACACCCGCGCTGCTTTCCAGATACTTGACTCACATGAAACATCTAAATGTTTCATTAGCTTTGAACTTAAAGTCTAGTTTGAACACAGGTCTCCAGAGGTGAGCCCCTTGCTAAGCCACACAGATAAAAAGGTGGACGGGAGATGCTAAGGGTCTCCCCCAAATCAATGGAGGGCTCATCTCATTGGGGAGTCCATGGGGAAAACTTAACTCTTTTGCATGGTATGAACAGCTTTTTGCACATCAAAGGGGAAGATTAAAGGCTGTGATGATGTTCTGGCTCCTCTGATGTTAGTGGTAAATTTTCCAGGACCTTCCCAGGAGGTAAGATTTCAGCTCCAGATTTCGACTTGTTATGGCAAAATAGAGACCGCAACTCACTATCCAGTATAGATGCATCTTCCATGGCTGGCTGAAAAAATTTGAATAAACAATTGGCTGAGGATTGTTGGCTAGGACAAATATCAGAGAAACTTCTGTTCAGGTCAAACCCAAGGAATTTTTTTTCCATTATTTTGATTAAATGGAAGAAAAGAAATGTTATAGGTCAAGTCAAGACTGAATATTTTGGTCAATACAAAATGAGATGTTTATTTCAGAAGTCATTTAATCTTTATGAAATCTTCCGGGTTTTGTGAAGAGGTTAAAAATGTGATTTTAAAAGGAAAAATGAAATAGTATTTTCAAATAGATTGTTTGGGCTTTTTTTTTTCTTTGTCTATATGTGTGGCGCAGTTTTTCCTGACATCATGAATAATTTTGGTCCCTTCTGTAAAATTATTTTTTGTCAAATATGTCTATCCCAGCTATAGATTTGACTTATTTCCAAGTAGCAAAGGTTCATTTTTTCAGTCCTAGAAGATGAAACTTCATTTCTCTGGCAGCTTCAGCAAGAGGAAGGCTTTAAAAAGGCAGGCAGTTCCAGGAGTGATAAAGGTGAGAATTGCTTAACTTTTTTTGTTTTTATTGGATCTCAAAGGAGTGTATTGGAATTTCCAGTAACAAAGAGCTCGACAGACTACATTTCTTTTAGGAAACAGATCTGCAAGTCTATAACAATACACATTTGTTTTAAGTCCACTGTCTTGAGCATGTATTCTCAGCTACCATATTTGCAGACTTCTGTTGGCTTCTACTGCTTGGTTACACATTGACCCTTGGAAACCCAAAGTTGCTTGAGTCAGACACCTCATGCAGAGCCTGCACACAGTGACACCATCAACACTGTTATCTGAAGCCACAGAAGAAAAGGGCTCTTCCCTCAGAGTGACAGAATCATAGAATCATAAAATTGTCCAGGTTAGAAGGGACCTTTAAAATCATCGAGTCCAACCATCAACCCAACACTGACAAAGCCACCACTAACCCATGTCCCTCAGCACCATGTCTGCCCCGCTTTTAAATACCTCCAGGGATGGGGACTCCACCACTGCCCTGAGCAGCCTCTTCCAATGTTTGATAACCCTTTCAGTGAAGAATTTTTTGCTAGCATTTTTCCCAGTGATTTGCTGCGTTGGGTGGACTTTGACAGGAAAAGGTGACACACACATGACCACCTGCAAGTACCAGGCTACTCCATAAGAGAGTGGGATTGTGTTAGAGAAGATGTCACTGTGAGCCTCCAAAACTCGTCTTAAGCTACCAGGGCGAGGGTGAGCACTAAGGATACCCTTATGTTTTTGCATAAAAGTCATTACCTTTTGCTGTAGGACAGGAAAGACTTCAGAGGAGCAGATGCTGTTTCCCAGTCAGAAGTGATTTTCCTGTAGCTAGAGGAGTCTTTAAGAGAAACTGCAAGTTATTTCTTCAGGAAGAGCCCTGTTCTGTTCCATAACCAAAAAGAAATGCGGGTGATGTTGCCCTTCACACCCCAGTGGTTTCATCTCATGGCAGCACTCTGAAATGCAGCAGAGCTGAGGCCCGGTTCATACCGCTCCTTCAGTGGCACTGATGGATTCGGCTTCTCAGGGGCCAGATCCACATATTAACGGGCATCAGAGTGGCACTGGGGGCTTTCAGCAGCCCCAGCGACCAGCTGGAAGGATATAATTGTATTGTAAAGGCCGTGTGTGCGGGTGATGGATCAGCACGTCTCTGCAGTCTGACTTCTGGGATGTATGGGGCAAGCCATCCTCTAATTCGCCACCGAGAGGGTCTCTTGCGCTAAACAGCCTCTCTTAAATCAAAGTATTCAATCCCGCTGAAGGTGGGAGCTGGGAGGGGAGAACTGGAAAAAAACAGGGTGAGACAATAAAAAAATCAATAGTGCTTCCCTATAAAATAGATTGAGATTTGCAGAATTCACTTCCACTTGACGTCAGAGGTGCCAATTCGGCAAATTCATTTAAGGCCAAATTGAACACTTTTCTTGTAGTCTGGTTTGCTGGACCATGGCGTGGTCCACTTGTGAGGGCTTTGGTTCATTATCGTATGTAAAGGACTTTGACCTGTCATACCGTGAGTGTCACAAACAGCAGCTCCAGCTTTCACCTTGTGTCACGGTGGTGAGTACACTGTGCTGCAGCCTCCTTTGCACAGATGGCTGCTGGCAACACTACGAGGCAGTGAAAACACAACCTTGTGCCTGCTGACCTTGCTTTGCTTCTCTCCCCACCCAAAGGCCACCATGGGCCAATGTCCTCTACTTCATCCCCCTGGAAGGAGTTCGGTGGTGACCACACTGGATCTTGTGTCCAGGAGGAGCTCCCAGAGGACCAGCCTTCTGTGGTCTTAGAAGAGGTCTGTAAGGTCCTGACCTGCTGGCTTCTTACCAAAGCAGGTTGTAAAACTGCAGCTTGAGCCATTGGGGGTCTTAGAACATTAACCCTCAATAATACCCTTGTCTTCTGGGCAAGAGACGTACATGAGTAGACATGGGGTCCCATCAGTCCTACAACATATTCAGAGTTTCTGCATTGAGTGTCTTCTAAAGCAAATCCATTGATGGCCTAAGGTTGTGTGTGGTCAGAGCTGTGCACGTGAGCCTCCACTGCACTGCAGAGAAGAAAGTGTAATTGAGAAGTTACCAAGTGACCATGGTACCGTTTAACATGAGGAAATCATTTGCAAGATATAATTTTGTTATCAACAATTTAAATAAATAAATTTGTTATGTAACTTCCACCCCACCATTTAAGCCAAAATTTTAATTCATCAATATTTAAATTTATGGCTCTAGAAATTCACCTAGAAGAAAATGAGCTGGTTAACTCTTTCCCTTCAAGTGAAAAATTGCATCCTCCTTCAATGCTCCCTCTAGTGCACAAGTCATACTGCTAATTAGGCCACATACACTTTACACACAGATTTGTAGTGTGAGACCGGATCTTCTCCAGTAGCATATTAGAGATGTATGTCCACAGTGAACCACCAAGCCTTACTTCTGTTTTCAGAGCATTTGCAGTAGAGATTATTCTACTAGTTCCTTAAATATGCTGAGATGTTGAGTCCCAGTTTTGTTCACTTTATACATGAGAAAAAAAAAATTATTAATTGCTAGGTTGAAAGGGAATAGACAATTTTCTTGTTCTTTGAACCTGTCTGTCTGTTACCACAAGAAGAGAAGTTCCAGGGTTAGTACTTGCACCATCTGAACACTAAGAAGAGCATCACTATACGACAGGCCTTGCACCATCCAGAATGGCATAGTTGTTGTGGGTTTTATGGACACCGCTTGGGTGCCATTTTACTGGAGAGAGGGGAAAGCACTGCCACCTTCAAGGTGACCCTGCCCATGGCCCTACCCCTCCTCAGGGCTGGAGCAGAGACACCATGCAATGACATAGCGTAGGCTCTCAGCAGGGCAACAGTGTCAAAGAGAGCAGAAAGACATTCTGCCACTGAGTGAAGGCTACGTGCAGGGCCAGACAGCACAAGTCAAAGCTCAAAGCCACTGGGTGGTTACTGGCAGCAGCATGTGGCTATTGTGGTTTGGTGTAAGGTGCACTGGTAGTCACGGTATTAACGTTATGCTGGTCTATGATCCATCATTATACAGCTAATGACCCTGTTGCAGAACAGGATTTGTTCTTTGTGACCTGGGAAAAGTGAAGAAAAAGAGTGGGAAATTGCTCTTTTTTTTTTTTTGTCTTGTAGGAGAATAGAGCTTCTTTATTTAATTTCTCCTTGTGGCCCTGCTGGGAAGATGCTGAAGAATTTTCAGTCTCTCCAGAAGAAAACAGAAGAATTTGCAGTCTCCCCAGCTGTAATTTCCTGGAAGATTTTCAAATGCTGAGCAGGAAACCCCAGAAACTGTGATCATTGGTGCCAAAATGAGACTCAACGATTAAAAAAGGTAAGGAGTTGGCTTTCAGCTCATGCATGTACTTTGCTGTCTGAGGAGAGAGGCTCTGAGAGGGTTTCGCCTCTTAGGTATACATTAATAAAGGAAACAAGACTCGGGCTTGATCATCTACACTGTTTAATTGCAGTTGAGGTCCCAATAAGAAAATCTTTCCCTAGACAAGGACTACTGCCCCACCAGGGGGGTACGGAAGAGCACCAAAGCTAGCGTGGAGAAGAATCTGTAGACCCCAGGTCTCCAGCACAGTGCTAGAGTTAAATCCTCTCTGGGTCTTGGTGGTGACTATGTCGGGTTGAGATTTTTTAAGGTCTGGGGGGGAAAGATTGATGTTTCTGCTACCCAGTGGGTATCTCCGAGAAACCCTTCTTCATCAGCTCCAGGGCTTTTACCTACAGGGATGGAGGAGTCAGTAGGAAAGCAATAGATGGCTTAGGTCTGCTTGTTGATATCCTGAAACCACATGAAAAGTCTCCCCTAGGTCTTGAAGGCCAACTGCAAAACCACCTTCCTCAGGATATTCACTGCAGAGGTGTTAGGCATTTAACCAACTGCAAAGGGATATTTTGGGTGTAAATGTCACTGAGACTGTAAAGGGAAGGAGAAGGGGCACATGATCACTTTAGTAACAGGTAAAATCTCTGTCACGTCTACAAGAGAGTTAACTTTGGCTCATGTGGCTTCGTCATTTCGTTGTTGAGAGTGAATCTCAATTTGACCTCCTGAAATTGAATATTCACTTTAGCCTAGATTTGCAAAGCTATTTGTTAATGCACACATACAGGGCTGTTTTCTCCAGGGTTTTAAAGAAAAAACTCATTTCAATGTAAAATTCACAGGATCAAATTGAAATTTATCTTGAGAAGAGTTAACATTACTGATTTTCAGGCTCAGACAATCACTTCCATGTCAGATTGTAATTACACCTTTTTGTGCATCAGCTGCATGCATGGTATGGAAAAAAATGTAATATAATGCTGTTTCTTTCAGCTACTGAAAGGACCTTTGTACTGTCCCCCACACTAAAGGGAAAAAAGTGATTTATTTCAGTCAGTCTGCCAGTATGAGCTAACGCGTTAATTGCATAAAGATATTTGTCTTACCCAAATTTTTGTTTGATTTTCACTCGCAATTGTCTGTTAGGTGTCTGCATAGCATTTTTTTTTTCCCTGCAGCAGTTTTCACTGCCGTAAAAATCTTGCTTCTGTTAAATAGCAACATTAAAATATTGCAGTGCTGACCTTAATGGTTTACAGCATTCAACTAAAGAGCTTGAGTCTCTAAAATAAGGGTAAAACACACAGTAAAAATCTGTCTCGGGAGAATTAAAGCCTAAAGAAGAAGACTGAAAACTGTGACGTAATTTCAACACTTTTTTTATACCTCCATAAGTTCCTACCCAGCCATGCGGGTGTGCAGTGAGTTGGAGGATCCCAAGAGCCTGGGGCAGTCATCTAGGACTGGGACAGGCAGTGATTTGGCCCCAGAGATGATGCCATCACTGACCGACAGCAGCTGGCCATGGAAGCACAACCTGATTCCACACTGGTGGAGCATCCCCACGCTTGAGTCCAGACCCAAGCACAAAGCATTACTGAACCAGGAAGGGCAATGTCTTCTGCCCAATTTGCCCCCGTGCACAAGGCTATGTAAGTTGCAGGAAAATGGAGAACTAAATATCATAGCTTTAATGTTATTTAATATTTTATCAGGTTAAATGGACACACATTTTGTACTTTGTAAAATACTCAGTAGAGACTAGCTATTTTAGTACAGCATTTAAAGGACAAGACAGTGGGACTCATATCAGGATTTGACAACTGCAAGATATTCCAAGCGTTGGGTTTTGTTTTGGTTCTTTTTTTTTTTTTTTTATCAAGGAACACCAGCTGTAGCTGGAGAAAACAGTTTGTCAGTGAACCATATTCTGTTGTTGCAGACCCCAAAAAGGATGTTCACCTAGCTGCTCCCCCAAAATCTGGCAGGAGACTCTGCACTGCCCAGCCACATGGAGCCATTTGTGAAGACATCAGCTATCCCCTGTGTGGAGAGAGACTACTCAGGACTTTGACAGGGGGAGAAAAAATACCAAGTGATTTTATGGCCATAGGTGTGCTAGAAAAGATTTGCGAGCCCACACCCCAGAGGGCTGAAATACCCTGAGCACTTATTGGTGTTGGATCCCTGCTGCACAGATTGTTAGAAATAGTCCAAAATCATTTAGCCACACCTTGATAATATTTACTGTAAATTCAAAAGGAGAGGATCCACAGTGGTGTTTGGATAAACTCCTGACAGCACAGGAAATTTGACCCACTAGCCCACTGGCCCACAGGAAATTTCCCATCCCGCTAGATGGGAATGCTTGTAGGAACCTGGAGGATCTTGGGAATAGAAAAACTGCAATGTTGAGTGTGACCCCTCTTTACAAGAACTCATTATAATATCAGCACAGCAGGCCAAGGAGTTAACTAGAGTTAATTCATCCTCCCAACAAATTAAATCTTAAGAGCTGTCATTTGTGTCAAGCAGCAGAGAACCAGCATCATCGTATGGACAAATTCTGGTCCTTCATCTTCTGCAGCAGCTGAGGATCAAAAAAGCCCATCAGACCTTCATCCCAGGACAGCTCAGTCGACAGTACTTTTTCCCCTGGATCCACAGGGTTTGGGCAAGGAGACATAATTACCACCCCAACCCACTGAAATCAATGGAAAAATGTTCCAAGTGGGCTGCCTATCTCCTCCTAAAAGCCTTTCACAAGATGGCAATGGTGACCAACGCTGTTTCCCTTTGCTACGGCACCTTTAGAGGGTAGCCTGTAATTCATGATGAAAAACAACAATAATATTGCTTTACATAGGAAGATAAAAGCCTTCCTTTGCAGCAATGAAACTCAGATGTCTTGAGCAATGTGTGTAGCTTAAGGGGTTTTTTTTGACAGTGCAATATTGTATATAATAACAATTACCAATGACCTCTATTAGGTTGTCCAGTCTCATTAAAGCCAATGCATTTGGTACCTGCCACTGCCAATTTGCCTCAACAGAGGTTTTATTCAGTGGATATGATAGAGCTGTAAAGCAATCTTTTTTCATTTAAATAGTTTAATTGAGGAATGCTATCAGATGTTTCAAAATTTAATGTATACAACAATTTGCTTCCCCTATCTCTTTTCAGAGTTTAGTTTGGAGAAAATGACATCTGATTCTTATAGAAAGAAAGCAATTACATTTTGGAGCCTGCCTGCCCGTATTGCATATGTTTTTAAACATAAAAAGAAATTCTTAATATGTAATTGTCAGGTAATAAAAAGGAAAATATTTTACTTTGCATTTATGAAGTAATTTTTCAAAAGCATAAGGGAATTGCATGTTAACGTTTTTCGTTTATTACCACTCTTCTAATGCTGCACTGTTTTCACAAGTTTAGATTAAAAAAAAAAAACAGATCTGATGCTCACGTATTAGTATGATAATACCCTATAAAGTAATTAGGACAGGGGAAACCACACAGGTTCGTCGGTTCTGATAAGCCTACGCCCGCTGCAGGGCATCGTCAGAAACCCACCGGGAGTTTCTCCACCGGCTTCTATGGGCCCCAACTCTTAACTTAATCTTCCAAGAAACTTCAGTCCCAGCTCATCCATCTCATCATCTGTTTTCTCCACCTTTTCTTCTGCTTCACCTCGCAGTACAAGCCTCGCAGACCGATGCAGCACCTGGGGTTATTCAGCCTGGAGAAGAGAAGGGAGGCTTCAGGGAGACCTAATAGCGGCCTTCCAGTACCTGAGGGGGGCCTACAGGAAGGCTGGGGAGAGTCTGTTTACAAAGGCCTGTAGTGACAGGATGAGGGGCAATGGTTTTAAGCTGAAGGGGAACAGATTTAGACTGGAGATTAGGAAAGGGTTCTTTACTGTGAGGGTGGTGGAGCACTGGAACAGGTTGCCCAGGGAGGTGGTTGAGGCCCCTTCCCTGGAGATATTCAAGGTGAGGCTCGACGAGGCCCTGGGTAACCTGGTCTAGTTGGGGGTGTCCCTGCTGACTGTGGGGAGGTCGGACTAGATGACCTATGTAGGTCCCTTCCGGCCTGGACAACACTATGACACTATGACTATGACACTATGACACTGGGCTCTCCTTGGCAGAGGGGACACGCAGCGCTGTGCCTGTGATTCTACACGGAGGTGAGGACTGGGGGGACACCCCAACGATGTTCATGCTCCTCTGGCCACGGTCCACTTCCACCCCTAACTTCAAACTGGACCATTTGGTCCAATAGACCACAGCATATACTCTAGAAGTAACCCAAGCAACCGATCAGCAAAAAAAAAAAGGTGTTTTTTTTTCCCAGGAATTACCCTCAAAACTCCTACACTGCAACACCAGGAACTTTTGAGCTGTGATTAAAATACTGCGGAGCTCTCCTTACGTTTGTGCTTTCATTTTTTAGAGCTGACCTCACCTCTTTGAAATGCACTTGTTCTCCCCCAAGCCAGTAAATACCACCCAGTTGTCTTAAAGTAAATCACATGTTTATGAAGGGCTGGATTGCGGTTTCATTAAATACTCACCTATATTTATTTTAAGTTATTCTTGCCTCATAAAAACAAATGCTTGAAGATAATCCCAGTTAGTAAAAAAGGACTAAACTTCATCAGGGAATGGTAAATCCCCTCTCTCTTCCTCCCGTGGCTTCTTGGTTGGAACAAATCCATCTTTAAATCTCTGTCAAATCTGATGCACAATCTCAGCTAGAAAAATACAAACCCAAGTATTAAAAATACCAAAGCATTTCATTCATCTTTTGATTTGGAGGAAGAGAAGGGAAGGGAAGGGAAGGGAAGGGAAGGGAAGAGAAGGGAAGGGAAGG
>JAHREE010000359.1:139527-221543 GCA_033628505.1 Tringa tobata | reverse complement strand
AGGAATAGCACCATAATTCCCATTGCCTCCCATTTCCCTGGAATCTGGGAGAGGTTTGCTGCCTCTTCCCTGCGGGCGCTCACCCCACCTCGCCCAACCGAGCACATCCAGCTGGATCCTTCCTGCGCTGTTTTATTGCCCTCCTTTGTGCTCAGGCTGCGTGACGACAACGCGGGTTGTGAATTCACCTGATGTGGTTTCAGCCGTCGCGGTCGCCTTTGGAGAAAGGGGGACAAAAAACCCACCAGCACCTCTCCTGAGCTGCAGCCAGAGGCCCCTGGATCAACACTGCGGCAGCCTCGGATGGGACTCGCCCCGGCCACCCTGTTTGCTGGCTCCCTTGATCCCCACCAGGGCTGACAAGCTGCCGTAGCCAGGGCTTTCACAGAGAATCGAAATGCATCGTTGAGAAGTGGAGTGGATCCCAAGTAATTAAATGTATAAATTAATTCTCCCCTTAAGATACGTTCCTCTCCCATTATTAGGTTTCTCTCGGAGGAAATCCTTGGAGGATCTTCATAAAAGTACCACTACTTCAAATATTGTCTTTCTAAAGCTTTTCTTTCTTTTTTTTTTTTTTCTTTTCGTCTTTTTTTTTTTTTTTTTAGGATTGATGCCTGCAGCCTGCAATTAAAATAAGTGACATGAAGGTGTCTTTAAAATAGAGATCTATGGAAAACCAAAAGGATTGTCTGTCAAAGGGTGAAAAATGAAAAATAGCAGTCTCAGATCTCTGAATGGATGAGTGGGGAAAATTCCTGTCTGTCCTAGTACCCAAAGGGATAAAACCCAATGATAGCTTCTCAACTGCTTAGCAGATAATGCATGTGCTGTTTTGATGCTAGTAATGTGTTTTTTACTTCTTTCTATCTAGGAGGAACGAATCAAATATGAGAAGTGCTGGGACATGATTTTCAACCCATTGCCTTTGATTAAGTGCTTTAACATGTGAGTCCAGAGACTTGCAATAATACTAATGGGGCATAAAGCACTATAAACAGGACGGGCCTACTTTTGTCCAAATGCCATTATCCTGGAATAAAAAAGAACAGCAAATGTAATATGTCCACTGCTAACCTTTTTTTGACAGGAAATTTTCTCTCCTACGTGCACGCCATAAATTATGCTGCATTTTGCCAGAACCATGAGCGATTGCTTAATTTCGAGCAAAGGAGTGTTTGCTAAGCTTGAACCACTTAGCTCAGTGCAGTATTTAGCTGTGAAAATACGATGGTGGGAAGCAAAACACGGGTTGCGAGTGGCAGGCTGGCTGGGGCTGCAGTCAAATCTCTTTTTACACCAGGTTTGGGAAACGGAGGTAAAGACCTGTCGATAAATATTGGGGCGAGTCATTTGCTGTTCAGCGATTTTAAGTACAGCGAAAAAGCCACCTGGAAATCCAAGCCACCCATTTACACAAGGGAGGTTGGAAACTTTGCCTAAGTTTGGTTTGAAAAGACGTGATGTCCTCCGGTGCTGCCACACCAGGATGCTCCAGTGCAGCTCTTCGGGCTCAGCTCCGTGTCACTTCTAACTTTGTGCTACGTTTTATTGCTCTCAGCAAGTTGCAGATTGTCCAACTGTTCTGTCATTTGTTGTAAACAGTTTCAAAAAAAAAAAAAAAAGGAGGGGAAAAAAAAAAAAGAAGGAAGAAGAAGGGCAAAAAAAAATTCCACGACTCTATAACGTAGTCCTTGGTGTAAATCAAACATTCCCTGTCATGTTGATAGCTTGTGTTAGTCTAATGTATTTTATATTACTCAAAAGCATTGAAACCCTGCAGCTTTCTTCATATAGGCCATTATGCGGTTATCATTAAATTGTCTTGCAAAGAACATTATCGGTAATTATAGCAGACACTAAAATCAAATGATCAGACTGGGACCTTTAACACCAAGAGGAACCATTAGAAGTTAATCAAATAAAAGGATGAGAATAATTATGTTAGGATTAAGCAGTAATATGCCAGAAGTTATATACTTTGCTGACTATATATCTTTACTCCCAGCTTCCTGCCTCTCCTCCCGTTTGATGCTTTTTATATAATACTTTGGCACAGAATGTAAATGACAGTATTTTTGCGTGTCACAAATGGGGCTTTAGGGTTCAAACGAGGTTCATGTCTAAATGGCACAAAAAGCAGCACTATGTAATGATGAAGATAAAAGTAACAGTCGTGTGTATGCGTGTAGGGATAATATATAGAAAAGTGCAAAGCTGGAAAAAAAAAAATCCATTGGTCAATGGAGCATAAAGTGGTGATAAAAATAGTTGCAACAGGAGGTGAAACCACACGGCTATTGGTTTGCTACTCGGCGCTGCTTTGCTGTTTTTAAGTCACGGTGTTTCTGCTGCTCGTTTTTCAGCAAGGCACAAGAAATCCCCCGGCACAGACAGAAATTGCTCCTGTTGTCCCTGACGTTATTCTCTAGGGCAAAAACCTCCATGTCAAATTCACTCTTGGTGTTTGCATGCGCCTAGAAGCGGTGGCAGTGTTGAATTCGTTTCAGAAAACCCAGAAAAGGGGCTAAGAAGGTTGCCCCAAGAAAAGCAGGTTGATTGTTAAATGACCTTCAAAGCCAAAATTAAGATCCTTGTAAAAATTTTGTCTGGAAATGCTGATAAATCTGGTACTGAGGGGATAAAGTCAGTGTAAACCTGTCAGCCAGTGACAGAACGAGAGGGAATGGCTTCAAGCTGCAACAAGGTAGGTTTAGAGCAGACATTAGGAAACAATCCTTCACAGAAAGAGTGGTCAGAGACTGGAATAGGCTGCCCAGGGAGGGGGTTGAGTCACCATCCCTGGATGTGTGTAAGAGCCGTTTAGATGTGGTGTTGGGGGATATGGTGTAGGGGAGGACTTTGTAGAGTGGGGTTGGTGGTTGGACGCAATGATCCCAAGGGTCTCTTCCAACCTGAATGTTTCTATGATTCTATGAATCCAAGAAGTAGGGTCATTCCTTCATTAACAGGAGAAAGCAATTAGAGTGTCAGGCTCCTTGTGTGTTGTTACCTGTCCCTGCAGAGCGTAGGGCCCTGATGACAACGCACTGGTGCATCCTGGACCCATCCCCACAGACAAAAGACAAAGCACAAAACCCAGAGGGAACTAAGAGCTTGGGATTTTCACCATGTCTTTCTGACATGGAAATAAGGCCTCAGCCTTAAATCCTTCTACCCCGTTAGCAAATTTTGCTTTTTACTGCCTTTCTCTTGGATACTGTTTCATTGAGGATCATTAGGCTTGAAACGTAATTGGATGAGGCAAGTGGTATTGGAGCCAGAACATCATTTCAGTCTTGAGGAGCTTCAAATCTAACTTTTCTCATGTCTAATGAGTACAGAGTAAAGCCAAATGATAGATATGGAGCTGGTTATGAAGCCTCTTGCACATGATGAGGTGGAAACCACCACCTGTCTGACTGGCATGGTGGCAGAGCACGGGCTACCAAGGATCCAACGGCCTCCCATGCCTTACACAGCCACAGCAAGAGCCGGGGGTCTGTCCATGGGTCTGCAGAGTCCTTAAAATGCCAAAATCTTGTTTTTTCATGAAGCAGACATGGTTGAGGGTTATTCATCTCCCTTCTGGCCCAAGCACACCAGTTCCATCTGGAAGGGCACCTTCCTGGAGGGATTTTTGCCTATGTTTCTGCTTCACTATTTGGCAGTTGGACTACTGAGCCCTTTTTGATTTGGATCTCCTGGCAGTATCATGGTGAGGTGGTAAAATGGGCAGGTATTTGTTAGGAATTTGAGGGAAACCTCAAACTTTGCGTGTACTGAGTACACCAAGACAAAACCTCAGTGCTCCATAGCTCTATGGGTATAGTAAATTAACCTTCAGAGTATTTATGTATTCATTTGATGTCTCATGTGGATGCCGTATTTATTACTTGGATGCTTCATGGATGCCACCCAAGACCATGCACATTAAACAGTTTTAACATGGGCTGGCTTTCCATGCAATGTTGCAAACCAGCAGCATGCCCAAAGTCAAACTATAAGTGCTGATGTTAGCTTTTCTGAAAAAATAAGACTAATCTCTTCTTTTTCTTTTTTTTTTAACCAAGATCTTGGGGGGAAGAAATACTATTTTGTGAATGGAAACCTGAAAAGGAGGAAGGGGACTGTTCAGTATTAGCCACACATAAGGTCTTGTTTATTTTTTTGAGAAGTGAAAAACCAGGCAAAACATTAATTTTACTATTGATTTAAATAGTCGAAATTTTCATGCAATAACGAAACATTTTCTTTCTTATTGTTAAAGCTTTTCAAACACAAGCTGTTAAGAAAATTTCAAAATTGAATTTACTTTAAAAACAAAATATTGAAATGTTTTATTCTAGATTTTTCAGCTAAAAGTTTGGGGCTTTTTCTGTGTTAAGCTATTCTACAAATTAAATACAGATAAACCCAGACTGCTTTCCTAAGAAAAATTTTTTTTGGACAAAAAAGTACAAAAACGTTCAGCTTCAGTCACTGCAGCAGATAAAATCCAAGAACATTTACCATTTAAAAATCCAGCAGATCTCTTAAAATAAGCTTTAGATCACAAAATGCTGTGTCTTGCCTGACCTGTCTTCAGAAGGCGTTGGGGTGAAACATCTCATCTGAAAACTCTGAAGGTCCTCAGAGCACCCAAACTCCCAAAAGTTATGGGGGACAGTAGTTGATGGAGAAATGCTGTGTAGTGTAGAAAAAAAATCTGAGTTTTGGGTGGAATGTATGCTCTGCATTCAGGTTCTCAGGTGGACTGTGGAAAAATTTCAGAAGGGGAACTTAAAATCCCCTTTACTGGAAATAGGCAAAACCAAGCTGGACAGGACACGAGAAAACATCTTTCAGGAGCATTTTATTCCCCCTAGATCCCTTTTTTATTATTCTTTCACACTGCAGCAGATTTGTGAATTTAACCCTTCTCCTTATGAGACTGTCCATCTTTGCTGACCCTGAATTTTGCAAATAAATCACTTAGTGACTAAGTGGTATAATTTGATGATGTCCATGATGCTTTTACCAGCAGCGCTTTCCCCATTTCATCCAGCAAAGACCCAGCAGCCCACAGGTGTCCATGAGGATAATTTGGTAAGTTTTTCCTTTTCTAAGGGGCTGTAAGACAGTTTCACATTATACTTGGCAAAGAGGCTACACCAGCTGTAAGGACAGAGGAGTGTCGATCAGGAGGAGGAAAGTGGATATTTTCTTACATCCAAGGGATTTTAGACTGGGTGGAGCTTTATGGTGAAAATACCAAGAAGGTGATGGAAAAACCACCATAGCAAGAGCTGGAGAAGTTTGCCCTAGGTGGAGAGCACTCCTTCTCAGACAGGTGAGTGACTGGTGCCCTCGCTGCCCCTTTTCCCCCGCATTTGCTTCCCTTTTTTTCAGCAGATGACACAATTGGTCAAAGGGTGGTACTGAAGATCCCTGGACAAACCCCTCCTGAGCAAGGAGAGAAGGTCTGGAAGCACAGAGCCACGTTTGAGCTCAGCCTGAAAAAACTTTGGCCAATTACATTATGAGTTAATTTACTCTGGTCAAATACACTTCAAAACCAACTTCCAATTTTAGGACAAATGTGGATTCCTTCCCCAATCCTATGTCAGTTTAAAGCCAAGGACATTTTAGGACATGAGGAGTCAATGTCATGTAAAGAACATGTATGTGGGTTGCAGATCTTGTTTACACATTGAGATATTCTTCAAAAGAGGTTGTCTTATTTTTAATTGGGGTCTTATGACCATTACCCTGACCACAATGTGAAAACCAATTTTCTGAACAAAGATTTCCCTTTCTTTCTCTTTCTTGCTTTTTTTTGAAGGCTCACGCTACCTGCTGTTGATGTCCATCATTCTTCAGGCTCACGGACACAGTTGCAGGGCAGCGGTACTGGGATGGATGCAGGGATACATGGATACAGGCATGGGGGATGCAGGGACACAGGCCCATCCACCCAGCAGGCACCAAGCTTCTGCTCCAGAGCAATCACTTTGTTGAGTCTTCAGTCACAGAATCACAGAATCACAGGATGATATGGGGTTGGAAGGGACCTCTGGAGATCATCTAGTCCAACCCCCTGACAAAGCAGGTCCACCCAGAGGAGGTCCCACAGGAACGTGTCCAGGCGGGGTTTGAATGTCTCCAGAGAAGTAGACTACACCACCTCTCTGGGCAGCCTGTTCCGGTGCTCTGGAACCCTCAAAGTGAAGAAGTTCCTCCTCATATTTAGGTGGAACTTCCCATGTTCAAGTTTGTGCCCGTTACCTCTTGTCCTTTCCCTGGGCACCACTGAAAAAAGCCTGGCCCCATCCTCCTGACACCCACCCTTCAAGTATTTATAGGCCTTGATCAGGTCCCCCCTTCAATCTTCTCTTCTAAGGAAACAACTGATGCTTCAAGAATCAACACCAAAAGCCTCCGATAAGTGACAGCTCTGAAGCACAAAAAGCATATCCATTAGGCCTATGCACGCTATATGTCATGTATATGCATGAGTATGCATGATGTATTTTCTGCTTGTTCTACTGCCTTAAAGTTATCTTAGATCAGAATAGACATTTAACCATCAGAGACAAAATCATATGGACACATGTGTCCCTCCACCAGCTGTGCCAGTGCATTATACTAAAAGGGACAGCAAAGCTTAGCCTGTTAAATTTGCTGAGACAAGACTGCAACAAGCTGTTCCTTCTAATCTCTCATCTCATCATTTGATTTCATGACCTATTGTGTTGATTCAGAGATTTCAACCCAGTGCTGCACTGATTGAATTTTAATTGTGATATTAATTTAATAGTTGCCTCTTCCAGGTCTTGGAGTTGATAAAACTGGAGTAAATCAGCCCTGCAAAGTGGTAGCTGAAGTGTCGGAAAGCCTCATGGGCTTTCTTGGCTTGGAGAAGACACATTATCTGACACCATCCAAGCTGGCCACCAAGATAGGACAATTAAAATGGCAGTGACCAGCAGAGTTCGTTCATACCAGCAGCTCTGAGCTGTGGCAACAGTAGGATTGGCAGAAAGGGTGTCCACCTTCACGTCCACCTCTTGCTGCCACCTCAGCCTTGGGTTCCCCCCGAAGGTGGATGGGATGGGCCATGGGGCCGGCCAAGAGTTTCCATCAGCTTCACCCAGGGCTTCTTGGGCAGAGCAATTGCCTCTCCCCATGTATGAAGTCTGTAATGAGCTGGACTTGGCCCTCTCGTTAGACCCTTTAAAATGACTTCACTGAGGGATAAAACCAAAAGGCCTTTCAAAAAAAAAAACACCCCGAAGTGAATCTACTGGAGGAAGCAAACTCATTTTACTGCCCTTCGCAAAAACACAGCTGGTTTCATTCTTTGCCAACGTAAGCAGTTATTACTTCTTCATTAGAGCTTTCACTTTACTATGGGAAACATGCTGCTATTCCAGAGGAAGCCATATGCAAAGTGACCTTCCTCCAGTCTCTGTACGTGGAGCACATACCCCTCCTTTCCAAAACTTTCCGTGTTAGAAATGATTTAAAGGATTCCCAGCAGTCAACAACCCAAACCTAGCTCACTCGTCCCTTTCCTCTGGATTTTATTGAACCACCTGGGATTATTTTAGGAAAGACGATTGCAGTTTTTAGGAATTAATTGGTATAGAATAAAGAGTAATGGAAAAAAATGGCCATGTATATTTATTCTGAATTTAAAATCAAGTTCTTTCTACTTAGACCTTGTTTATGGCCCTTTCTCTTCGTTATTCTAATGAATTTTAATTTACTGGCAGGGTGGTTTGGTGGAACGAGGAGTTTACTGGCAGGAGTGTTGGATGGAATTGGAAAGAGGGTAATATGTGTTACCCATAGACATTTGGCAATGAAAGCAAGTTAAAATATTTTGTCCCCCAAACTGGAAAGCCAAATTCCTGGTGTGACTTACCTGTCCCACCCTGCAGTTTGGCTTTCACATGTAATACACGCCAGTGAAGTGGTTGTGAGCCAGACCCAAACCTGGAGCTATTTGCAAAAGTTATCTGGCAAATAATTTAAAGTAATGGATCAATTTGAGAAAACTACAATCTGTTCTTGGACAACCGAAAGAGGAAAAAAGAGCGAGAAGATCTGAATTTGGCAAGGAAATTAATCATCATAAATTATTGGCCCAGCTGTACTATTAACATTAATAATGCTCCCAAATTAATTAACCAGAAAACTCTTGTTATTAACAAATAATCAAACCCGCAGTCAGTGTCCTTCCAAAATATCAGGCATTTGCGTCATAGTGGCTGCTTTGGTGGTTGCATTAATCTGGTCGGAGACTAAGGGACTGGGGCCTCCTCTGGACACAGTGCTAGTGCAGGCATTTAGCTTTTCCACCCTGAGAAGCACCCTTTTGCTACCTCAGAGCTGAAGATATTTGGAAAAAAACGGAGGGCCCTCCCCTCCGACCAGGAGAGCTTAAACTCTGAGGCAGCAAGCATTTACATTGTGTCTTTAACACCCAGCTAATTACAAAGAAGATGCTTAAGTGCTTTCTTGTGCCAAGTCAGAGAGTATTGAACTTTGTGACTAAGATTGTTCAGGTGACAATGAAGTACCTGATGGAAAATTAAATTGGACCTGCATTGGAGAAGACGAGAAGACAAGGGAAAGCCAGGGAAGGCAAGAAGGGAAGGGTTGAGTTCACAGCCACTCAGATTCTTTCTCCCGTGTCTTTCTGAGCACCTTTTCTAGCAGTCGCTGAAACCCGATGATCTTTTTATTTTGACTGTTGGGCAATCTTTGACACCACAACATGGATGTAATTAACACAGAACCTGAAAAAAGGTGGATCCTAACATTTCCAGTGATGTAAAAGCAAAGATTAATTTGTCCGCTCACATTTAGGTGCCAAATGTATCTCTCTGGATTCTTCTGCTACAAAAATGTGCCCAAATCCTTATTCAGATTAGCAATACTCCCCCATCACTATGTATATTTCTAATAACAAACACAGGCAATTTGTGGTGTTTTGAGAGAATGTCTGAATAATCCTTTATTTCTTTAATGCACATGAGAATTGTCCCACCTGCCTCACGGTTGCATTTTGGCATCTTTGGCCAGTGAGATAAAGATGGGCCAGTTCTGATATTTGTCTTGGAGAGAGGGTCAAGACATGCAAGACATGAAACCCCACAAAGACAGGTGTCACTGCAGGGACCCTACATCGACCCTGAAGCAGGATGCTCCTTCACCATGCAGGGCAAGAGGAAATAAATCCCACCATCAGTGACAGCGCGAATAGATGGGAGTAAGCCCGCATGGACCTTGGGAAAATCCTGGCAAAAAACAGCTACAGACAAAGTAAATGGCAAAAAGATCCAATTAAAAGAACAGCATCGCAAAGAGCATTTCAGCAAGTCCCCAATTACAGTGTTTCTGTCTTTAAAAAACACCATGTTTGCAACAAGCAGTAGAGGTCTGGCTGTACTCTGGAAACTCAGTTTTTAACTTAGTTTTAAAAACTGAAATATCTGCTTTTCTTGTGGCCTTCCAAAGAGAACGGCCATTAAAATGCTCTGAAGAAAGGCATGCTAAAATGAAATTTGTCTCCGGAAGGTAGGAGAGTTTCCTAATCATGTTTCAGATTACCTTTTTTTTTTTTTCTCATCCAGATGGATGTCTTCTTTCAAAGCCTGATGGCCAGAGATATGAAAGGTACATTTCACCATTAAGTAACTATTGAAGTTTTACCTTGCTAGATTATTTGTTAGTTGTAACTAACATAAAAATTGCCCTGTCAGAAAATGGCTTTAAAAAGTGTAATATTTTGTTTTATTTAGCAACTACTTGGGAAAATTTAGCACTGAGCCAGAAAGGTTGCAGAGCAAGTAGCACTTCATAAATTGCTTGAGCCCTAATCAATACATATTGTCATCTAGTCAAGTCTTCCTAGCAGATTTTTCTTTGCCCTGCCTCAAAAGCGTATTTTATGAGGTTGTTACTAGCTTGTGCTGCAAGGCCTGGCCTAATGAATCTGTCACTGGCACTATTGATTGACATGCCAGTGTAAGTGAGACATGTGATTCCGATTGACTTCCTAATTACTGCTGCTGTGATGTCTCACCAACTGGTAAGGCCAGAGGTTAATAGTTTTGATGTTCAGCCATTGCTGGCTCTGGAAGCTGGAGTTAAACCAGCTCGTTGGAAGTCAATATCTGAATCAAGTTCTCAAGGCTACTTTCGAAGCTGATCAATTAAGCCCTCCTTGTTCCCCCTCTTGTTGCCTGACAAGAGTTTGATGAGTGGGGACCTCTAAAGCTGGCGGTTTAAGGTAGAGCAGGAAGGTTGGTGAGATTTAAATGCAGGCGGTGGCAGGAGCGGTGTGTCTGCGGGGGCTGTGTTTCTGGCAGCAGAGAGCTGGGATCCCGCTCTTTCTTCTTGGTGGAGAGAGCAGGGCTCAGACTTCCAAAAGCATCACTTGGATGTTTTTTTGGTCTGTTCATACAAGCTGGGCAACAGTAGTTGGACCCTCCTGCCCATCTCTTCTCCCCCGCAGTGGGAGGGTAATCATTGCTCACCCTGTGTGCTTGGACAGCCCCCAACTGGGAGATGGTCCTGGCCCAGAATTTGGCAGGAAAGTGCCAGCCTTCACTTAAAAAATACATTTCTAGCCTTCATTTCTGAGAAAATGACCCTAAAATAGGGCAGCGTAACTGTGATAGCTGCCTGAGTCCCCAGACCGCCTGGGAAGACAGCTCAGTAAGGCATGAGCTGTTCCAGATGTCTGTTCAGAGCCCAGGGCCTCTGAGATGTTTTTTGAGATGCTGCAGGATTTAGAGGTTTTGCTGTGGCCGGAGCAACAAAATGAAACAGCTGCATCAAACCAAAGGACCACATGGCTGAGTACTCTGCCTCCAACGATCGCTCTTGGCTAAAGTCCAGATACAAGTATAAGAACAGGGCAAATCCGTTTGCATCAAGTATATTCTCTGAATTTCCAACACAGGGACTTTCCAAGCTGAAAGTAGTCCATGTGTACCAATGGCCTTTGTGGAATTCTCTTCCATTAATTCATTTCATTTCATTTCATTCCGAAACTACATCCGCTCAGCATCCACCACATCTGTTGGTGATAAGCTGTGGAGCCCCCCACGTGCAGCAGTGGGGATGTAGCTCCTTTGGCTTTATGCATCTCTGTGTCCACACTCGCTTTTTTTCTTTTGGAGACTTTTCTTGACCTTGCGCAAAGCCGTTCTCCTCTTGGACAATCCTTCCCATCTCTTTCCTACATTTTCCTTTAAGGAACAGGGAGGCCAGAAAGTCACGATGCAGTTGTAGCATTAATTATACAGTGATGTAACATTCCTGGCTTGTTCTTTGCTCCTTCTTAGCAATTATCAGCAGCCAGTTTGCTTTTTTGCCCATAACCAAGCAGTGAGCCCACAGTTTCTCAGAAGGATCTGTTCTAACCCCAAATTCCCTTTCCTGATGGTAGTAGACAATTCAGAGTCCATGTGTGTGCATTACTTTGCATTTAGCAATGTTGAACTTCATCTTCAGTTTTATTTTGCAGTCACTCAGGCTTGCAGAGCCTTCTGCAAATCTCAGCAGTCAGCTTTTGGGTTTACTACCCTGAATAATTCACTAATATCACTGAGCTTTGTCATCTCACTATCCTTTGTGAGATTCCTGGGTTATTTATGGATATGCTGAACAGCATGGATCTTGCTACAGACACATACGTGATTCCACCGATGGTTTGTGAAAGGTATTCCTAGGCTCTATTTCCTAGGGTTTTTTCCCCCACCTAGTTATTAATTGATAAAAGGTCCTACCCTTCTGGCTGCTCTACAAGCTTCCAGGGTGGGACTTCATAGAAAACTTACCTATCTATTACCAGATTACCTTTTTCCATGTACTTAACAAGGCCTTCAAAGAGCTCTAACAGATTTATAAGCTCGGCTTCCCTTTGTGAAGGATAGGTTGAGTCTTCTTCATTGTATTATATTTACCACGTATGCCCTGAGGATCACATTCATCATCTAAGGGTTTGTGTAGTACAGACCTCAGCCTTACGGGTGCTGTCAGTGCACAGACGCCCCCCAGAACAGTGTGTGTGTGCAGGAGTCACGCTGACCTCCTGCAAGGGCACACCACACATAATAGTGACCAATTTCACGCCCAAGTTCCTCTACAGCTCACAGAAGAACATCATCCCATCCCAGTAGCTGCTGTATTCACTTTACCAAGCCACTTTATGTCTGTCTCTCCTACTGAAACTTCAACTTCTGACTGATCTGCAAAAACCCTGCAAAATTGACATTACAAGTGTAGGATACTCTTCAGGCTTCTTTGTACTGAGTATAAATGTGAAAAAATCACTTAGTTTATCTACAGGGTCCCTACCTTCTCTAAATATCCCCATTGCATCATGAACATCTGAAGTCCCTGGTGAGGTCTACTGGAAGCTACCGAGCTGGAAATCCCTGAAGGCTGAGAAAGGGTGCTGGGAAAGTGTCACTAAATGCTCTGCTATGCTTTCCTAGACATCTGGCATCAGCTGCTGTCAGAGAGAGGATACTAGGCTGGGGGAAACTTCAGTCTGACAGTGCAATTGTTCTTGTGCTGTAATTGCCCTACAAACTCTCTGCAGGCTCCTGCCTCTGATTTATTACCAATGTTTGCACCTTCAGCAATTTTTCCCTCAAAATATTTTCTTTTTTTTTTTTTTTTTTTTTTCCTGTCCCATTCTCTTTTTAGATTTAAGGTGCCAGAATTTTCGTTTCCTGTTTTCTTTTGGTGGACATACCTTCAGCTTTTGAATGACGCCCCCCTGACTCCTCATAGTCTCCTTTGAGCTATTGCTCACTCGTGTCAGATTTGCATGGTTTTCCTTCTAAAGTCTGCTGTGATCTGGGGTAGAGATTCACTGTTAGCCTCTGACATGTTTAATTAATTCCCCTGCCTCTTACCAGCCTTTTAACCCCTCTTCTTGGCTCTTCTGAGCTTCGTTCTTACAAGGCTGTCCCGGTTTTATGTAGGTGCCCCTTTCTGAAATGGAACACTGGTGCTCATGGGTTGGTTTGTCAGTGTGCTCCAGGGCTTCAGGGTTGGTTTTTCAGTGTGCTCCATCTCACAACCGATCCAGCTGCCTGTTTTGAAGAACAGTGATTAAATGGGACTTTGTTTGATCAGGTTTACCCTCCTCATTCTTGAGTTTTTCCAGCTTCTGGCCTGCCCTCTATTTCAACATAAGAAATATTCATAGCATCTACATTCCAAGAGCATGCATCATCCTGAAGTCTGTGATTTTCCTCCCCTGATATTTTCCCTTGAGTTTAGATTTTAAAATCTGTTATGGAAACATTTGTATGCTAAGGCTCAGTCCCACATCTTCTTCACCTCAAAAGTTCCTCAGTTCCTCATGAAAATCTCTCTTTGTGCATCACTTTCTCAACCCTTAATTGCAGCTGTCTCCCTGAAGAGCCTGAGAGAGTGGTGCTTTCATGAAGACCATTGTCCTTTCCTCCCAAAACGCACTGCACCAGGACCTCTCATGTGTCCTATGCTGTTGGGTCTCCCCTGGGCTGGGACCCACCCAAAAACAGTCCACCAGGGGCTTTCCTATGGTGGTGTTTCTTTGAACGGGGAGCACAATTCCCATAACAACCTTGATGTCTGAGAAATTAATCCTGCCCCGTTACAAGCCAGTTGATCAGCAGGATCTCCACCTCTAAAGTGCCCATGGATGCAACAGGACAGGTAGAAGTCCATCCAAACTTGGCTTTCTCTGAATGGACACCATATAGAGAAAGGAATGTTCATGACTTCCCTAAGTCCCTGGGGTGGGCTGGTCTTGTAGTAGTAAATGCTGAGTAGTAATTTAAGGGCTTAGTATCAATGTTTTTCTGTAAAGGATCTGGTCTGTATGGCAAGTTTTTAGTGGAAATTAGTCATGCAATCTTCATTACCTTGGGATAGACCTCTGCCATTTCACTGTAACTGAAGTTACGGAAAAGGACTAAGCAGGATTTGTGATTGATTACACTCCACGTTATATTAGACAACATAGATCAACCTGCCAATATGAATTTCTCAGATGTCAAAAATACCAGGTAAGAAAAAAAAGATCATAGGAGAGGGGAAAAAAAAAATCATTAGACAATCAGGGACGGCAATAATTCACCCATATCTATGCACTGTGTACAAATAATGCCCAGGGGAATTAGCCATACTTATCACTTTGTCAAATGTCTGCTGCCAGCAGATAGTGCTGGGTTTCTCATCCGTCACCGCTTGTTTCCTGCAACATTTCTGAAAATGATGACGAACGCAAGGGTTTGAATGGAACTCTGCATCTTAAATGGTTAATTAAGGACAATCTGAATATATGTGCTCTGTTATCAAATTAACTTCAAAATATGTGTTTTAAATACCCTATGTAACGCTTCCCAAGGAATAGAGACTTTCTCGATAGTCTTAATTGCAATTCGAAAGACCTCTTGGATGCATGAAGGAAAGATAACCAAGGACAGATCATCTTTTGCAGACTATTTGTCACTGCCTCCTGCCCTCTGCCAGCAGAGCTGCTCCTGGGATGATACCCACCTCCACCTCCCTCCCAGGGGGGGCACCATGGGATCAACAAGGGGACGCAGCTCAGAGCTGCCAGCAGGAACCAGGGACCAGCCCCATGGCTTGGGGACACCAGAGGGACATGGCACCCAACTCTGGCTACCTGGGGCAAGGACCTCAACTCATGTGACTTGGCTCCAAAGACCTGGTGCTAAAGGAGTCTGATGCCGGCAGGATTTGGCCTTTCCAAATGGGAAAGTGGCCACCACTGGGTTTTTAAACGTGGCACAGGAGGGCAGGCACAGCATTGTGACTGCAGCATGCAAACCCCCGGGGCAGCTTCAGATCCCTAGTCCTGGGGAGCACTCGTCAGCTCATGACACTCAAAGATCTCTGCAACAGGACTCAAAAAAAAAAAAAAAAAAAAAAGGAAGGAAAGAAAGAAAGCACTCTTTGTAAAATAAAAAACTTAATTACTTCCAAAACAATTAATTAATTAATTAATTAATTAAGCCTCATGTCGCCCCTGCAAGGTAGGAAGTGATTATTCTACCCATTTTACACAGAGGGAAAACTGCACCGTTAAGTGACTTGCCAGAGGCAAAGGCATAGAAGGCGAAATCAGCATCCCAGGGCCAGCATCCCCAGGCCTGGCTGCAGACCGGCCCGACTTGCTTGGGCACCATTTTTCCCCATCACCCCAAG
Organism: Tringa tobata; assembly: GCA_033628505.1. Classification (NCBI taxonomy): domain Eukaryota; kingdom Metazoa; phylum Chordata; class Aves; order Charadriiformes; family Scolopacidae; genus Tringa; species Tringa tobata. The sequence goes on along the minus strand of JAHREE010000359.1, from coordinate 206,312 downwards.
ACCTCAATATGCCAAGGCCCCTAAGTCCCTGCTCTGATCCCCCAAGGGAAACCCCAGAGTAACTCTGCCAAATCCCAGACCACGCCATGGTCAAGCCGGGCCTCGGTGAACCTGGTCCTTCTACATTTAGCACCCAAGGGTGCTGCTAAACCCCTGAGGGATCCACTTGCTGTGCCCCAGAGTAGGGCAATCCCGGGCAGCAGTGGAGTTCCAAGGAGGAAAGACCAGGTTGCTCAAAGCCCCCTCCAACCTGGCCTTGAACCCCTCCAGGGATGGGGCAGCCACAGCTTCTCTGGGCAACCTGGGCCAGGCTCTCACCACCCTCACAGCAAAGAAGTTCTCCCCCAGATCTCATCTCCATCTCCCCTCTTCCAGTTTGAAGCCATTAGCCCTTGTCCTATCACTACATGCCCTTGTAAAAAGTCCCTCTCCACCTCTCCTGTAGCCTTTTCAGATACTGGAAAGCTGCTATATGATCCGCCGGGGCCTTCTCTTCTCCAGGCTGAACTTCTCCAGCCTTTCTGGGCTGCCAGAGCACACTGCCAGGGCATACTGATCTTCTCATCCACCAACACCCTCAAGCCCTTCTTGACACCGGAGGGAGGCAATAGGTGAGAGTTCTGCCTCTTGTCCACAGTTCCCCAGATCAGCAACCTCCAGCCCACGCTTGCATGCAGCTATTTCTTAAGGAAACAAGTCTAAAATTGAAAAGTGAGAATTTTCCATTACCCATTTCCAGGAAACAAGGAGTTAACAACAGAAAGCAAATACCAGGAACAAATCTCAGCGCTCACACTTTGCTCTTTGCCTGAGCAAGGAAAAATCATACTTTCGGACAAAAAGTTTGCTTAAGTGGCCATGTTCACGCCTCTTGTTCATCACCACACACCAAAGGAGCCCCAGGAAATCCTGCAGGTGTGTTCCAGGCCAGCAGCAAGAAGTGCTATGATTTAACCCTTTGGGACAGCAGACAAGCCATGGCACAGGACAGGATAGTGCTGCAGGGTGGCTCAGGGGTGGCCACATCATCGTCTTGACCCTGAACTTTTGGGAGAGAAACCTGTGCCAGCATCTCTGCTGGGATCAGCCATGGCACGCTGGGGTACAGGCAGCCATGGAGGGAACAAACTGGGGGACAGGGCTGGATCTGTCCCTTTCGGGTCCCTTCCAAAGAGCTAGTTTGACCAGCTGAGCCTTCCCGCTTCCACCGCTTTATCTTGATACTGTTTCTTGTGACCAGGCCGGGTCCCAAATTCTCTCCTAGGTCAAGAGGCCAGGAAAACAGGCCATAACGGCTAGATCTATACTGCTAAAATCAGACGGCCTGGACCGTTCTCTGGCACAAATACTGCGCTCATCTCATCTGTACTGTTACCCAGAGTGGCCAGCCCCAAATAGACAGTCAGGGATGGTGCCTGGTCCAGGCTGTCCCCCAGACCATCCATGGGAGGTGGCTGGGAGCAGGCCAGCAGCCCCTAGCCAAAACCACCTTCAGATTGGGCGATTCATTTGGCTTACAGTCACACTCCAGTGCCCAGCAGTGACTCCTGGCACTCTTTAATTTCCTAGCCACAAGGTCCCAAAAGTCATAAAACCCAGGCTTCATCTGCCTGAAATGAGGTGGAGAGACCAAGATCCCTCACCCCTCAAACCCAAACTGCGGTCACTCCCGGGAACCCCTTATAATTCTGCTTTAATTGTTGTGAGAGCTTTCCAGAGGCAGCGCTGACACTGATCTGGATCCAAACCCCCCTCTTTCTTTCTCTCTCTCTCTCTCTCTCACATCTCAGGGTACTGCAGAAGCGGCGTCCGCGAGACCAACATTTATAGAATTCCTCCGAGGGGTGAAATGTACCTACTGTAAAATACGCTCAGTTAATTCTGGTGCATCATCTGCCGGGGAGCCGCGTGGGGATCAGCGTGGGACATACAGATTTAGATCACTTCGCTCCAGTCAGGTGGTGCCTTGCTCCCAATTCCTGGCAAGTTAATTCTTACCTGGGATAATTATGTCTCTCTTCAATCTAGCCCAGCTTAACCCTTCCTATCCCGTGCACCCCCTCGGAGCACACCTGTGGTGATGGAGACGCCGATCTGGGGGGCGTTTGTGCCTATTGCTGGCCCCTGGTATGGGCTATAAGCCCATCATTTCCTTGATGACCTTGGGCGATTCAATTAATTAATTCAGCTCGCTTGCTCCTTAACGCTCTCCGATGGGTAACAGCTGCCCGGTGTCTAAATTACACACTCCTGAGGAATGATCTATCCGTTTAAGGCAGACGTGCCACTTTATATCTGGTTTCTGATGAGACTCGCCCCATGGCCACTGCTGAAGCCCCAGCCCCTCCAGAACTGGGTCTTCTGAAATGTGCTGCAAGATGATGTTGGTGTGTCTCCGTCTCATCCTCTGCAAGAATTAGAAACTGACAAAAAAGGGACAGAATTCGACCTCATCTTGGGGCTCCTCTTCGAGGAGGGACCAAGGGAGTACTTGCCGAGCTGCTCCCGTTCCTGTTGAGCCATAGTGCCATGTGCCAGAGCAGGTGACACAAGTTGTCCTCTTTGTGGGCATGAGCTGAAGCTAAACTTGGATTTTCACATGCAGAAATGCAGTTTTTATGTCCTGGGACCCATCCTTCATCAAATCATCCCCAGTTAATCCCAGTTAATCTGGGCAGGTTCTGCCCAGAAGCCGGGGAGAGCACCTTCAGGTTTCCCGGCCTCGTACACAAGGGCCGTACTCCAGGGTCTTTTTCTGTAGCCGAGACAAAAGAAATAACGTCTTGGATTCCAATAACCAATAAATTATTCTTGAAATGCCATAATTGCTCAGCTGCAGCTGCAAGAGCAACCAAGTACAGAACTTTAATAAAATATTATCGTTCAAATCAATTTGCTGCGAGTCTGCCTTGTTTTCTGTGCGGGGTGAGAAGCAGCAAATAGTAAGTACTGATCACTGCTTGGAGAGCCAAATAGCAAGGTAAACCTGGAACCTGATTTTTTCCATCTGTACTTTTTTTTTTTTTTTCCCTGAGCTGTCTGAGCAACGACAGGGGCCGGATTCTGCTCCACATCTGCACAGTCACACTTCTTTGCGTTTCAAAGGCAGCTATTGCACGTATAGGTTTACAAAGTAGCTTAGGCACTTAAGCAGATGATCATCTAGAGAGATTTACAGCAGCGACTTTTTTACCGGGGGAAAAGGGAAGGGAAGTGCCCAACTCCCCGTCAGGGTGAAAAATAAATACAAATAAATCCAAAGCGGCAGTGCAATTGGCAGCTCTGGTAACAAGTTCAGAAAATGACCACGTCTGGACTATTCTGGATCAAAAACTGTTGAAGTCAATGAATTTCGCTCTGGATTTACAATGGTATTAACTGAGATCAGAATCCAACCCTATAAATTTACTATTACTTCTAATCCCGGTGCCTCTGATCTTGCTGAGATATTTGCTAACTGCTGAGCAGCTTGCTTTATTGACACTGAAATAACATACCCGTGCCCTACTATTGTTAAACTCAGCTGGTTTTAAAAACCCATCATACTGTTTGTCATGACTGACCTTAACAAACTGGCCTGCTGTCCTTGGATCTATGGGCAAGAAAGTTGTCAAATGCCCCCTTTTTTTTTGCAGCCTTCCACCAACACACACAAAAAAAAAAAAAAGGAGGAGAAAAAATCAATTTCAATCAACATGGAGTGTAATATTATCAAATGTCAGATGCTGAGGCCGTGTGCTTTGAAAATTATCCTTGACAGCTTCTTGTCGACTTAATTAAGTGCTCAAAAAAAAAAAAAAGAAGAAAAAAAAAGGCAAAATATCTCAATTGTCGGCTCCCTCTCTTTGTGCTTCAGAGGTTCTATTGACAGCTTGAAAAAAAGATTGCCTTTGGGGGTTTTATTGATAGATCCTCGCCTGATATTGGAATGATTCCTGGGCAGATAAATCACATTTAGATTTGTTAGTAATTGAGGAGAATTGATTGAATAGTTAGGATGGTCCCAAAGGGAGGTACCTACTCCTCTTCCGTTCTGTGGAGGTTGTCATCAGATAAAGGACCTCTTTGGGCAGGATGGATAAAGGTCTAATTGTTTACATGATCAGGTATTGCTTCCTTTTTGCCTGCCCTTCCCAGCCTCTCCCAACTTTCATGTGGCAAATGTCAAGATGACAAAGAAGAAGGCTGTAAATAAAGGAAAACGTGGGCGACGGTGATCAACCCTCTTCATGACCTGCAAAAGCACTAATTGTTTTCAAATCATTAGTGGAATTGGTGTGTTAAAAGTGATGGGCTTTTATTTAAAAAAAAAAAAAGAAAACAAAACCAAAAAACAAACATCCCTGCAACATTAATTTAACCAGCTATGAACTTTATTTATCCAGCAGGTTAAGCGTGGCTAATGCTGAGTAGCTCTTTTTGGCTGATGGGAACCATGTCTGGGGCTGGGCGCTGGCACATTAAGTCGTTCTTCCTCATCGGTGAGCTTCCCCAGAGCCTCATGTCCCACCAGCCTGGGCAAGCTGGTGGCCTCTGCGTGGTCCCAGAAGGAAGAAGCATTGCCTGAAGCTCAGAGCAATGTGGGAGGATGCTGGAGCAATGTGGGGGCACAGATGCTGCAGAGCCTCATCCTGCCCCAGCCTGAGTTTGCTACAATCGGCTGGTTGATCTGCCCAAGGTTTTCCCTCCACATTCTTCCCCAGGCCCATCACAAGGAGTGCAAAGGGTGACTTTTTCCTGGAGAGGGTTTTTACATTGACTAGAAGATGCTCTGAGTAAGAGGCAGTGGTAGTTCCATTTTCACTATCTATCCATTTTAAAAGATTTTATTTCCTTAAGATGAGGAAGACACACTGCAGTCAGCTCAGCACCTTAAGGGCCAACAGTTTATTTCTGTTCATACCAGCTAGAGAGCCTCCATGAACCTTCTCTCTGCCCTAGCTTCCAATAGCTGCTCAGGCAGGACCACATTTCCCATATTCTCTGTACAGTGCAGGGTACTCGGGATGATCAACAAGGTGTACTGTGCCATGATTTTCCTCCAGGGACCTGTTTGGGGAAAAATGGGGAATATCTGAGAATCAGTTTTTGAAATCTAAACTTATTTCTGCAGGTTCCTACAAAGGGCTAAAATGACTTAGTCAGTATTTCTCATCCTCTTCTCTCTCTTTCCACACTGAAGAAGGGGTAGACAATTTAAAAAAATGAATTAAGGCAAAATGATCTAAAATATTTCACCTTCCTATCTTCCCACTTCATTAAAAATGAAAGACATTGATGGAAAGGAAGGGACAATTTCTTAGCTCAAAGTAAAAGCTGTATTGGTATCACCATATATACATCCTGAGAATTGATGACCGGCTCTGAATTCACCACCTGCAGGTCTGATTCTGTTACTGTTTCAGAGCCTTGTTCACTGACAGCAAATGGCCATTGCTCAACCCAGTCACCAGGGACTTTTGAGAGAGGCTGCAGGAACCCAGTTCTTCCTTCTTCTCTGGGTCAAACCCATCACCTCCATCTACAGCTCTGCAACCCCATCCTCCCTCTGGGATTGGGCTATTGAAGTGCAAATGGGTCTAAACCAGCCATGAATAAATTTAGGCTGGAAATTAGAAGAAGGTTTCTAATTATCAGAGCTGTGAATATCTGAAATAGCCTCCTTTTAGAAGCAGAGGAGGGAAAGAGCCTACTAACCAGATCAATGATGGTGGTGGTGGTGGTTGTGAGCATTTTGGCAGGAGCAAATTCTTCCTCTTTGCCAACAGTGGAAACAGAATGTCTTCTACACTTCCATGTGTCTTTAGATAGACTCTGTAGCAATAATTAGGATGCTGGACTCTCTCAAAGTTATTTTTTTAAGGTAAAAACTTCTGTTAATGTAGGATTTGGGGCTTCTGGGTTTTAGCCATTATTGACTTCCATGGTTTCAGATTCAGGTGGAGAGAGAGAGTGCCAGGGTAAGGAGAAAACTTGTCTCTGTTCTCATTTTCCTTCTCTTTTGTTCACGTTTGCTCTCTTTTTACCTTCCCATGGATGGATATTCTGCTCCTACATGAAGGAACTGTTTCACATTATGATGGAAAATGCTTTGGTGAAATTCGTGGCAATGCTCATCTCTCCAAACACTGGAGTAATTTCAACATTCTCACCCTTATTGCAGGCACAGGTCTGCACAAGTCAACTGCTTTTACAGCCAAAGCAAATACCTCAACTAAAGGAAAAAAAAAAAAAAAAACAAACCAAAAACAAGTGCTCTCAATAGATGTGAGAGACATTGGTTTGCTCCTTTGACCACGGCTTTAGATTGCGTCGCCTTCGGGTTGTATGAAGACCTAGAAGAGTTTAAATGGCCCACAGAACCTGTAGTAGCTAGGCACTATAGTGCTAGGAGGAAAGAAAAGCACACACGTACATATGTACACATTTAGACATGTATGTGTGTACTCACCACAGGAACACACACACACACCTGAACAAGGACCTGCTGCCTTGTGGGAGACTCCGGCTGAGGCCAAGGAAGCAGGTTGGGGCCCGAGAACTGGCACAGCCTGGAATTTCCCACAACCAAAACGGATGCGAGAATTATTCATAGACACACATGAATCCAGATAAAAAAATCAAGATTTTTCAAGTGGCATGCTTCTCTGTACCACAGCAAAGGGAATATTTCTCTTAAGCAGGTTCCTTTCCTCCCTCTGAGCCCTCCCCCTGCTACAAGCTGTTGAATTGCCTTTTCTCCTTTCCTTTGCTCATTCCTATAGCAAGAGTGGAATTGATTTTTGATACTATCCATTTTGTTTGTCACAGATCGTCTTCCACTTCCCTCCGCGCGTTGCTGAAATATCAACCACAGATGATTATTCCCATCACCGCAGTCACCGCTTAGCCCGGGGCAGGGAATTCTCCCGCAGCAAAAAGTGGCCGCGTAATTGAAGGCATGAACACCGGTACCTGTAGCCTGAAAATGCTAATAAACTACCAGAGGTCCCAGGAAAGTTAAATATTGGGAGGGATGTCAGAGCCGCGGTGTGATTAGTGGAACTGAACGACAAAGAGCACCCGCCTAAGGCGCCGGCACGGGGAGGATCAGTCTCCCTCTGTCATCCAAACATGCCACCCGCCTCCCACGATGGGGTTTCCACCACGGCTGTGCCTCCAGCGAGGCAATCGGAGCAGGGGGAGCGTGCTCGTAGCCACACGGAGCCTGATTTTTCTGGCGACGGATTTTGGGGGGGCTTAAGACTGCTATGTTGATGCTATAAAGGATCTTGAGCTTTCCGCTGCACGGGAGGACTTACCGTAGATTTGGTGTCGGGATTTCAGTGACAGGGTCACACGTGTGTCTCATTTCCATACCTGCTGTTTTACAAATAAGTCTGTTTTCTGGTTATTCAGGTTTTACATCATTCTGAAGATTCCCAGTGTTCCTCAGAGACATGGAAAAATACACTTGTACTGTGTAGCTGGACAGAATGATGGTGCATGAAAGCATATTCTCATGTTTTAATGCTGATTTCCTCCTAAGAGGTAACTAATTTGCTACCTCCACAGGCAGAATTCTTCCCACACAAACAACTCCTTATATATACATATACGAGTATATGCAAGTATTTATGTATATGTAGAGATGCATGTATATAATGTCTAGTCCGCCCGCAGGGATAGTCTGGGGGGATTATATACATATGCTGTACTATACTGTGTTATGTTCATCCTATTACAGGCTGTTTGGCTGCTACGCAGTGCAGTAGCTTTGCTGGAGTGAAGGCTGAAAGCCACTTTAATAGACAAATATTTTCAGTCCTCCCAAATCCTTTCCTACCTATTCATCATTTTTTGTGCTGTTTTAGCCCTGACTTGTTTCTAGCTTTGCATACAGCACGAGTACTTGTGCTCAGAGGTCCCAACGTATACACACACACGCGCACGCACGCGTTTATACGCACACACAGCATCTCCCTGCGTATGAACGCAGGTGCTGATGTATAACACACAGACACAAACTCACACGCATGTACATGTCTATCCATCATTGAAAATAAGGACATTGAGCTGCTGGAGCGTGTCCAGAGGAGAGCCACCAAGCTGGTGAGGGGTCTAGAGAACAAGTCATACGAGGAGAGGCTGAGGGAACTAGGCATGTTTAGTTTGGAGAAGAGAAGGCTGAGGGGAGACCTCATTGCCCTCTACAACTCCCTGAAAGGAGGTTGTAGAGAGGTGGGTGTTGGCCTCTTCTCCCAAGGGAATAATGACAGGACCAGAGGAGATGGTCTGAAGTTGGGGCAGGGGAGGTTTAGATTAGATATCAGGAAGAATTACTTTCCTGAGAGGGTGGTCAGGCACTGGAAGAGCCTGCCCAGGGAGGTGGTGGAGTCACCATCCCTGGAGGGATTTAAGAAACATGTAGACATGCACTTCGGGGCATGTTCTACTGCCCGAGATTGGAAGGGCATTTTGTGTGCGTATGGTTGGACTCGGTGATCTAAGAGGCGCTTTCCAACCATGACCATTCTGTGATTTCCTTCTGAGTGTTGTTTTCCCACGCAAGTACGCTGCAGAATAAGTCATGGCTGATGATGGCATGAAGATCCAGCCCTGGGAACAGTCCCACAAAACCTGGGCTGTGCCACAGCCTCATCATGTCTTGCATCTGACCACGTTCCACATCAACCGCTGCTCACCAGGGATGGGCTTTCCCCTCCCAATAAAGAGGTGATCAGGCTGGACCAACCACATTTGTAAAGCAATTTGATCAGATTGGGGTTTGAAGACCTCGGCTCCGGATTTGGCAGGGGTTGCTGCAGAGATGCATGATGGTAACACTGGTGTAAGAAATCTGCGTGAGAACAGGACAAGGGTGAGGAAGGGTACATTAATTGTGATTTCTGTACATGTCTCCCTAGCAATTAACTCCACTTTCCCCCCAGGAAAAGAGTAAGGTCCTTTTATATTATTTTACCACCCTTGCTCTTCTTGCTTGCTTGATTCCTTTCTTTCCTTTAACAGAGTATCTCTAATCATTGCCTTGTGTCATTATCGTTATCTCTTATTATGATCTTTAGTTACGATGTCAAAGATGAGAAAAATGAGCTCAGTTTTCTGGCATCCTAACACGTATTGATTTTAACAGCAGCTGCCACGAGACCTTCACATATGATGGATGGCTGTTAGACCGATGCAAAAAATACCCACATGAATAAAAATATTTATTTTTAAAGAGAATAACCAGTGATTGCATAACTGCATTTAGGACACATTATCATATTGACCCACAGCCCAGGCAAGCTCAGGGAGTGATCTCAGCACATACTAATATCCTTCAGGGTAAGAAATTGCATTGAAGATCTTGTTTTGGGTATTTTTTGCCAATAACTATCTTCTGGCTTCTTGAGGGCTTCCTTGAGCCCAGTAAATGAAATATCCCAGCCTAAACACTGGACAACTTACCATTTGAACATAGAGCCAAGAGCTATGCCCTCCTGCAGGAAAAGTGGAAGAAAACCCTTGAGGGGATCAACATTGTTCATGGGCGCCTGGTGCCACCACCAGGCATCCTGGAGGCACCAGCTGCCACTTGGCCATGGGAGATGGTCCACTCTATCTAATGAGGAACTGGGGAGCAGAAGAGGTTGGCATTCACAGCAGAACATCAAGGCTGTAAATGCAGATGATCTTCCTTTTTATGAGCCCTTTCTCAAAGGCTTTGACCCCACAAGCATCACATGAGTGGACTCACTCCTGTGCAGTCTTGCTAAGTAAGCTGTGGACTCACACAAGTGCAAGGTGACAACCCAAGCTTTCCCACATGGAACAAGGTCCTCAGCCCCTTGGAAGGAGCCTGTGCCCTGCAGATTTTCTGGGCTGAGCATCAAAGTTGCTTCTGGATGATCTGCTTTGAGAGTGTCTCTTCATGAGCTCTTTGAAAAGCCCAGTGTCTGGCAGGAGTGGGGGTTTCTGGAAACCCACCGTGGGGGAAACATCTCCCAGTTGCATCTCATCAGCGTTGCAACTCCTAAATGTGTGAGCTCAAAGGCCAGATTAGAAGGATGAGAACAGCAGGAGCTGTTTAATTTAATTTTTTGCACCAAAGCCATTAGCAGCAAATCTGTAGGTTCAACCCTTGCAACCAATAAAACCTGCCAATATCATAGACTATTTTATCGTAGATTTTCTTTCCTATCTTTTCCTATTCTAATCTGGAGGCAACCCCAGCCAATCCCCTCTGAATTGTATCTTTCCATCTTTCAAAGGCACCTCCTCTTTCTTACAGGGGGGGATTTGGAAATATTCCTGCTTTCTTTTCCTGTTTTCATCCATCTGCACCAGCTTGGCAACCGGCAAAAATACACATATAAAGATGTCTTAATCTTAAATATAATTAGATATAATACCTCACGCAGCGTTGTATGATTAGTAAAATATATGATCATTAGTTATTAGATTAATGTGTCTACTTGTGTAACTGAAAGCCATTTGCAGCCAGAAATGAAATAGCTCAATTTGCTGTAATTGACTTATCTCCCATAGAGATTAGTACACTTGCTGCTGGAGAAGAAGGTTTCTTCCAATGTTAAAAGCAGCTGCATGGAGAAGCTGGATCCTGTTTTCTTTGGAAAGCCCCTGCCCCGCTGGAGGCAGAGATATCCGAGGCGAGGTCCGGAGGATCAGCAGAGCCGTAATTAGGACTGCTGAAATTAGAACTCCTGCATTTAGAGGCAGGCGGTGCGAGACGACGCCGTTTCCAGGACCCTGCTGGATCGCCATCAGGGCTGCCGTTGGGTCACCCATCCGAACCAGGGCTGCCGTTGGGCGACCCTAAGAGATGCCACCACCTTTTCCTCCTCCTGCGCACCGGTCCCACTTGTGCTGGTGCAAACCAAGAGCAATTTCATCGGCATCGTCTGAGAGCTCGGGAAAAGCTCTCAGATGATTGTCTATCAACATTTGGGTCCTTGCCCACCCCGGAGAAGAGCTGGGAATGGGTGGTAGCCCCAGGCACGGTAGCAAACCACGGGGGTGCTGGGCAGGGTATCTGCAATGCGGGTCTCTGGTGCTGGCACAGGGAGCTCCTCCCAGGGGTGTCAATAGCAGCATCGGCAATCGGGAGCACGTCTCTGCCGGCGAGGCGGGATTGTGCCCTTAAATTATCTGCTGACACCTCTGACATTGCGAGGTGCTGTGGGGGCCCCACAAATCTCAACTTTTGCTGCTGTCTCTTCCTTTTTCTTTTTTTTTTTTTTAAATAGGTTTTCTTATGGTTTTCTTAATTTATTTTTTTTTAGCCACAGCAACTAAGCGAACCGTTCAAATTGAAACACTGAAATGAACCAAGCTGAACAATAAACTAAAACATGCCTAGAGCAAGTTGAGCAATAAACAGGTTTTTAATTTTTTTTTTATTTTTTTTTTTCCCCTTCCATCTCGGTGGTGTCTGCCTCTGATAGATGATGTGACAAAGGAAGAATCCTCAATAAATTCTAAATTCTGAATACTAAATCAGCCAGCGAGAGCAGACATGTGAGATGCCACCCCCGCTCGCAGTGGCTTTACGGCCGCGACGCCGAGATGCTGCTGCCCCGCGGGGACGGGATGGGGGCGCAGCCGGAGAGAGGGAGATGCTCCGGATCCCCTCCACCCACGCGCGGTGGCTTTGTCCCACCTGCCTGAGTCCACAACCCCAGGTGTGACAGAGGCTTTGCCCACTGTATCCCGGCTGGAGTTCCCAAAGGGAAAAATATTATTCATAGATTTTTTAAGGCCAGGAGGGGATGTTTCGCTCCACTCTGACCTCCATTATAGCACAGGCCAGGGAATTTCGTAGAGCGATTCCTGCGGCAGGAACAAAGGGGAGGGATCGGCTACCGCGTTATTTCGCCTCCTGCGAGACGCACAAAGGCTGGGATTTCTACTCAGGGATGCCACGGAGAAGGAGGACCTGTGAGGCAGGCACGGAAGTAGCATGAAAGCCCCCAACTGAAATTATACTAAAAGCATCTATGCAAACTTAACGTTGTGTGCTCTTCCTCGCCCTGACGGAGGGGTGAGTGCTGTACAATGTTTGTCCTTGCAAAGAAATTGCATGGTTTGGGAGACAAAAGAAATAGTTTCTTTAAAAGCATTGTCACAGCTTTTGCCTCAGCAGGACCAAAAAGTGTGAAATAATCTGACAAGGGACGTGGTTTAGTGTAAAGCAAGGTGCTGGTAGTCACACGGTGTGTGTTGAGGCCTGGGACATGCTTAGGACCTCAATTCACAGCCTGCTTTGAGGAGAACTGAGGTGTGCTTTCCTTCTGCAGCACCTTAGATCCTCCTAGCTGTCCTGTCTGAATTGGGATGTGGTAACTTGTCCTTCTCAGACGTGGTGCAACCTCTTACAAAAGGAGCCATATGTTTCTACAGAAGACATGCTCTAATATTTGGTGCAGAGTTTCAGCGTAGCCTTGTTTCTCACTACAGTTCAGCCTACCTGCACCTATTTATTTCCCACGTGGTTCCCCATGAAACTTGTTGGTACCAAGTTTTCACCTTCAACCAGAGAAACTTTTTGGTTTAGCCAGAGTCTCACTCTGAATTATTTTCTTCTCATTGAACTTGCAGCTCAGCTTGAAGCTGACACAGGCAAATGTACACGAAGACAGTCCAAATTTGCAATTAAATTCATCAAGCTGTGCATGGGCCTGCCGAATAACCTACGGCAGAGATGAGCTCAAACTTATTAATTCAGGCAGTCGGCTTCCTACCCACACTTCATCATGGTCCAGGGCTGATCAGGCCTGTGGCTCTCATTTAACTCGTGAAAAGCGGAGTCCTCTGAAGTTCAGAGCCAAATTTTTGTCTAAACCCAGTCTGTAGTTCCCAATTAATCTTTGCAATCTGCCTATACGGGTAAACCAGAATGACTTGGTTAAGCACCACGAGGGAGTCCATGTGGAGCCCTCAAGTTGGCTTGATACAGTTTGTTGGAGGAAAATAGGTTTAGCCCAGCTTGCAAACTAATGGGCACATTTATAAAGCCCAGAGTGACAGCAAAGAATTTGGGCCTGTCTCCTCCAGGAGGATTCCCACGGCTTGCACATATTGCCTTGGTGTGGTTAAAATGCATGTACAGACAATGATAAACTCCACCAGGCACCATTATAAACGCGGCAACCAAGCTGTGATGCCAAATGCAGATTACCTGTAGGAACTTTCAAACTACTGCTGCCATCCATTCTGCTGCCGGGCTGATTTCTGAGGACAACTCAGGTATTATCAGATTTATCACCTTTCCCTCCTCACGCCATTTCTCACAGCCAAACGCGTCAGCAATTCACCAGTTCAGTGACCATTACCATTTATTTTTCTTTTTTGCTTATTCATTTCTTCTCTGAATGATTTTGCCATATTATTTTCATCCTTTTTATATAACAAATATTATTGCAGTGCCCTTCTCTCATTATTTGACTGTCACCATAAAAGCATGAAGGAAACTATCTCCTGGTCAGCAGAGCACCACTTGGAAGCCCAAAGTAACTCCAGGTGTTGCGGCACAACAAAGTCCCAAAAGTCCTGCCTCATCTTGCCTTTCTATTCAGGTGTGATATGCTCCCAAGTGGACTTGGAAATATGTCTGGAAATGAAACTACCATATCCACAGGTTGTGAAACAAAAGGCACTTCTTTTACCTGGCGGGAGGAGATGTCCTATGATAAAATCCCCACATGCCAGTGATGTCCAGCAGCTGCCAGTGACAGCACGGCTCTGCTGGGCTGGGTGCTGACGGGGAAACATGCCATCAAATTAAACAAGACGAACAAGCGACATGAAAAGGAAAGTATTTCCAGCCCTGTTTTGAGCTGAGCACCTGAGAAAGTGGCACGGCCATAAAAGCAGACGTACGGCAGCACAAGATGTGCCTCCTCGTGCTCCCTCCAGCCCAGGGCTACTCAAAATCAAAAGCTGCTTTTCATTTTCCTTCGGATGAGCAGGTGGTTCAACAGAGCTGAGAGACCGGACAGAAAAGGGAATGGAGGTTTTACGACTGCGGAGCTGATATAGCTGGAGATAAAGGCACTGCGAGCTCTGGTGCCACAATCTTTATTGCCAGGGTGGTGTATATAAAAAGAAGAAACATGACATGGTTTTCAGATAGATAAAGCAGAGCTTAAAAATCTGGCAGCCAGAGCAGAAATAGCTGATTTTTAACTCATGGGTTGCAAAAAAAAAGTAGGAGTTAACAGGAAAAAAGGCCAAAAAATGTAACTACAGATGAATTGCATGAAATGGGCCTGCCTGATAAAAGAGGGGGAGAAAAAGTGCTCCTGGTTAGTCTTAATTAATGTTAAAATAAAAGCCTTATTACTATAAAGAGTCCATCAGGTCAGTCCAAGGCTGGGAGCAATGTGCCAGGCACAAGCTGTCTTCCACTTGTCCAAAGCTGGTGGAGAGAGGTGAGAAACCACCATGATTCATTCCTGCCTCAAGGACCCTCTCAATTGTGCTGAGAAATGGGTAGTGCGTTGCCCTTTGCTCCCTGGTGGGAGATGCATTTCCCCAGAGGACAAGAGTTGTGTGTAAAGGAACACAAGAGAGTTGTGAGGAAGTTGCCTGGTCCTCTGGGAGTTGGTGCTTTTTCCATCTGAGATGAAATAAATTTGTTAAACCAGTTGGTAGTGGCTGGGTCAAGAGTGTTGGCTCTACAGGATGCAACTCCAGTTCCTGAGCATGATACCACGATGTAACTGTAAGTAACTGTTTGCTACTCGTTACTTCTCGTCTTCACGATGCCTGCATGGAAAAAATCTAAATTAACTGCACTCCAGGGACTACAACCATCCCTGCCACTTTCCCACCCTGCACTCTGAGAACAAAGCACATTCGTGTTTTCACCAAGTCGTGGGCAAGTGGACCTCTGCAGCCTTCTTGTCCCGGTATGGCATATTTCATAGAATCATAGAATCATTCAGGTTGGAAAAGACCCTTGGAATCGTCAAGTCCAACCATCAAGCCTACTCTACAAAGTTCTTTCCTACACCGTATCCCTCAACACCACATCTAAATGACTTTTGAACACATTAAGGGATGGTGACTCAACCACCTCTCTGGGCAGCCTATTCCAGTGTCTGACCACTCTTCCTGTGAAGAACTTTTTCCTAATGTCCAGAAACTCTGTTCCTCACTCCCACATGGGCCAATGAAGCATCTGACAGCAGATAAACCTCCCTCAGATGCTCAGGGAAATATTATGAGAACAGGGAAATTCAGAAGATGTTTTCTGGGATGCACCTCCTAGGTCGTACCATCCATAGGTTAGACTCATCAAGAAATAGGAGATGGTGTTCAATAGCCATAGAGGGGTCTTTCTTCCATGCCTTCATCTGATTACTTTCTTAGTCCATTTATAGCCATTGGCTTCTAAAACATTGTCTTGAAATATGTAAAATAGCTCTTTTTGCTTCTTTTAAGCCTGCTGTCTGGTAAATATACAAGTTCTTCTGAGAAGAGAAATAGTCAACAACTATTTCCTATTCCTTTTCCTCATGTCTTTCAGAAATCCGCATTTCTCTGTCAGAATTTTCTTCAATTGCCTCTTTTCAAGACTACAAAATTGCAAAGGGACCATTCATTTGTCTATTCATAGGCAACTACTGTTTTTCAGGCAGAATTGAGTATCCTGCTTACACTTTGACTCTTGCTCCTGTGGAGTTTCTGTCCAATGTGGACAACTGTCACAGTATGACATCTCAGATGATGCTAGATACCTGTCGTATGGAAAACTTATTCCAGCCCCTAGTCTGTTGCATATTGCCATCCCCAATATCCTTTTTAGAGACGGAGCAATCAGCTTGCCACCAAGGACCACCCATTCTCATAGACTCCTCTGGAGAAGTCTCTTGGGCTTGAGCCTTCTTTTCTTCCATGTTTCACAGCGGATTATTGTTACGGGATATACTTTTTTCTGTACCACAGGATAAATAAAGATATAATTCTTTCTTCTCTGTTAAATTTATATGCTCATATTTATTACTTTTGATTTGACAGGATTAGTCTCACACTTCCCAAAATTTAAAGCATCTCTGTTAGGTACAGAAATTCAAACTATCAATACAGGAATTAAGCTGCCTAATAAAATATCCATCCCTTCAGCTGTCGGTTCCCCAATGCTAGTGGTCTTTCTCTGTGAGCTGTCCTATCCAGGAGGAGGTGACAATGCCCTTTTCTCCCCATAGGGCATTAGTCTCCCAGAGATAAAAAGCCATGAGAATTGGAAAAAGATGCCTAAAGGGGGTTTAAATGTAGATGGGGTGGGACTCTATCGGGGAGTTGAGCCATAGGATGAGGGGTAACAGTTTTAAACTGAAAGAGGGGAGATTGAGATGAGATCTCAGGAAGAACTTCTTTGCTGTGAGGGTGGTGAGAGCCTGGCCCAGGTTGCCCAGAGAAGCTGTGGCTGCCCCATCCCTGAAGAGGTTTAAGGTCAGGCTGGAGGGGTCTTTGAGCAACCTGGTCTGGTGGGAGGTGTCCCTGTCCATGGCAGGGGGGTTGGAAATAGATGATATTTAAGGTCCCTTCCAAATCTAACCATTCTGTGATTGTATGATTCTAAAAGATCTGTGCTGAGACAGAAAAGAGAGAAAGAAATAAGATCCAGACAAGACCACTCCATGAGTGGTAAAACCAAAGACAACATTCATCTTACAGGCAGACAGAGAAGATTTTTGGGTTTTTGGTAGTGACAAAGAAAGGAGGTAAGTAGGTAAAGGCAAGGGCTAGAATTTATCGCACCCAAAAAGAAGCTCTTACCAGAGACACCTGAATAAGGAATTCATTATCCTCAGTTCTTCCACGGGATTTGGCACTTACCAAGCTAAATCAGATTCCGCTGCCAGAGGTGAATCTCTTTATTCCTTACTTAGGCTACTATATGTGTAATGTTACATAGGCACTCAAAGACAATAACAGAAAGATGGGAACAGATCCATATCAATTGGGAAGGTGCTCCAGTCAAGAAAGAAAGCAGGAAGACAGAGTTGAAGTTGAGAGGAAGTATTCACCTGAAAAACTTCTGAATTTGTTCATGAAGGGTTTCATGCCCCTCTAACTTACAGTTTTCTCCTTCTCCCTGTAGTACCAAGGGACCATGCTAATGCCATGGGAAGCCTCACTCTGTTGCTGCAGTGGTTATTAATAATGATACCAATAATAACTATGACAACAAGAAGAAAAAATTCTAAAGATACAACACTTTCATGAGACGTGAATTCTTTCACGGCTCCACTGATACTCTCTCCCTTTTCTGCGTCCAAAACTATCATCTTGCTACAATTGATAATAAAAGCCATCCTACAATAGGATCTACCTGCAGTCAAGGACAGGGTACAGATGAAATGTAAATGAAACCAGAGGAAATACTGAAGTAGGTGAAATATAATTATCCAGGCAATGCTCCTACACAATGCTAATATTTCTGAAATACGAAGGGTCTTTTAGATATCTAGCATAATAAAAATCTTGTCTTACCGTGCCAGTCATCCACATGGGTCTGGTTCAACATCTTGTGCTCGACTGAAATATTCCTTCCAAGAAGGAATACAGGCGGGTTTGTTTGTTTGTTTTTTAAACCATCAAGAAGGCAGAAATCTCCTTCTTCCCATGACGATTATTATCCATAGTTAATTATCTTCACTGAGAAAAATGTATGTTTTGTTTCCAGCTTGAAATCTTACAGCTTTAGTCACCGGCCCTTGGTTCTTCTGACGCCTTTCCCCACTAGACCAAGGAAATTTGGTACTCACCGAGATATCCAGGAAGGAAATATGCTCTCTCATCAATCCTCCTCTATATCTCTCTGATACGCTGAATAGATCAAGTTCCTTCAGCTGTTCACTACGGGCCAGCTTTTACCCTTCCATTACTTTGAGCTCACACTCTTCAATAAAAGTGCCCCGAGGTCTTTAACCACTGTGAACAAGGTCACACAGCGTAAGGACAGAGCTATGAGGGGCAATGCTGCTCATTAAAGGTGCCAAAACACCGCAGCAACAGTTTGCCCTCTGGAGCCTCGGCTCCAGCATGGTAGAGAAATCCACTGAAAGCTGGAAAATATGGAAAACCATGCAGCTGGAGGCTAGAAAGCACCAGATAAAGGATGCTCGCTTCGTTCTTGCCCTCTTCCCCAGGCCTGCTGCTGAAAACAGACTGGATGGACCCCAGTGTGGTCACCCTTACATTTTCACATCATCCCATTGTGTTCATTGCACTTAGTGTTGTACATTTCTTGAGACAACACTCCCCTACTGTAATCCTAAAAGCACGTCCATTTGCACATCCCCACCAGCGTGCGCCACCTACACTGATTTAAGAGGTGGAGGGCTCATTGCTGGCACAGTCGGGTCCTTTAATTACTCTGAGTCCAGCTGGAAAACATCTATAAACACTCACCAGACTCTGTTGGTGTGTTGGGAATGCAGTGCAAAGTGTTAGTGTTGCTAATAATTGAGTTAAGACTGGTGTGCAAGGAGCTGATACTGCAAAACTTCGATCCCATCCTGAAGTTAATGCCAGCAATGTTGCAAAGGCAGAGCAAAGGAGCAAGGCTGTAGTTTATGTTAAATCAGCTCAAACTGGCATCAGATGACTTGAATTAGTACACAAGGAGCGTATGAAACATATTCATTTTGTTAATAGAAATGCCTAGCTATATTAGCCCCTTTTTTGCTTATTATTCATAATATTTTTCTATAATACAGAAAATCAGTTTTTATTTTTAAAATGCAATCAAATTATATTTCCTATTAAAACTTTAATATCAAAACAAATTAACCAATGCTGCAGATTACACATTAGTAATGTAGTTCTGACATAATTCATGCCCCTCTCGATTCTGTTATGAACTATCACTCTGCTAAAGTGCAGCAGTTCATAACATATTGTTAAGGGGAAGTGAAATGCTCTTTTTAAGGGAAAAAAATGAATTAGACAAGACACTCCAATAATAACAAAATGTGTTGGGCCAGACCTTCAGAGAAAAGTATTTTAAGATGAAAACAAGCCCAAATCTACTCCTCCTCCACTAACCCACTAAGACTGATGGGCTCCTCTTTTTCCAGATACCAGGATCACCATTTCAGAGGACAAACCACAAGACCAACAGGAAAGCTGCGAGTCTCAATTGGCCAACAGCGTCCACTACTCCAGAGACTGCTCCTGAAGCAACTCAAGCGTGCAAAATCCTATTAAATGGTACTACCAAGGGAAAAACTCGAGCATGCTTTTGGGCACAGTGAAGCAATGCTTTTCCAGACAGAGACAGTGCCCGAAAGCAGAGTCAGTGGCATCCTAAAAACTTTCAAGGTCACTAAGCAGGATCTGTCCCGCGCAGCCTCATCTCCTCCATCCCTCTTGGAGGCAGTTGCTAGCTCACGGCTGCCACACTTGGTGAAATGGTCCACTCCGTTTTAAGAGAATGGAGAAAGAAGAAAACTCCTGGTTTAAGAGACAGCTCTCCTCTTGAAACTGTTAAGAAAGGTTCATCTCAACTGTCCTGGTGAGTGCAGGTCACCTCAGTCTCAACATCAGGTACCTGAAGGGGTTCCCACGCCACCATCGAGGGCTTAGATGGAGGCAGGAACATCACTGAAAAAAAAAAAGGCAAGAGAAACAAGAATTTTCATAATTAAAAAACTAATGCAAGCATATGGCTGCAGTAAGGGGAGGGTAGGTCAGAGGCAAACTGTGCAACCTGTTTCTGGTGGTGAAAACACGGACAATGAAAGTGCTTTACCAGGCAGCCAAGAGGAGACCACGTTGTCAGGTTAGCTCCCCAAGAACGAAAAGAAAGTGGGTTTCAGGCTGGCATTGAGCAATGTGATCAACACAATGGTTTGCCCCATCAGAGTCCTGTCTCCAGCAGAATGGCAGAAGTTGGGCCCAGGAATGGGGAGTCTGGAAGTTGGACCCTTGCTCCAGTATAGTCTCTCTGGCCAAGACTTGGGGCCAAGACAATGGGCTCTGCTAACCATCCACAAAATCAAGATCCAATTCTCAGCCCCTTCTCTGCTCCAAGTAGATGGTCTGCATCTCCCAACCTGAACCCTGTGTGCGTGTCTGTTAGTTACTAGTTGATGATTGTGATGCTAATTAAAACATACTAAGAGACACACCATAAACACGCACAGCACATGAAGGAAATTAGCCAAGTGAGCTTGTCACTTTCATTGTGCTTTTATTATGATGCTCCTCAGATGATGTTTTTAAATGAATTTTGAATAGTTTTCTTAATTTGTTTTATTCTGCTTCATGGTAACAAAACTGCCAGAGCCCCACAGGAATGATTCGGAGAAGTGCAATATTATTGGAACATGTCTCCTGGTTTTCTTACTGCTTACTTATAATTAAGCTTTATTGAGGTGTAAAATGAATAACAATTTAAAAAAAAATGTTTATTGGTCCAGGTGCAAATTCACAGATACTCCAGAAAACTTCCTTTTCCATGACCTCAAAGAAACATTGCTGGTTTCCACCAATTCCCATCAGTTTCTGCCAAGGCAGTAAGTCTTCATCCTGCTCTGCTGTATACCCCCAGCAGGACGTCTCTTCAGAGCCACTTACTGTTGCTCGCTGTACACAGATGAGTGGAGAGAGCATGGCTGGGTTTCTGCGTGGAAGTGAGCACAAACATTTGCTGCAGCTGCTCCCTGTAGCACAGAGAGCTGGGTACCAAACCTCACCTTTCCCTGCCCTTGGTGGGAATCAAGTCCTGGCTGGGAATAACAAAGTAGGAACCGATATCTTGCTTATTCCTATATTTGCTCCTTTAGGGGACTGTCGTGATGCAGACATCTATCATATACATATTTGTAACCAGACAGTAAGGTCTAACAAGTAGGAGAAAAAGGAGGAAAACACAGAACAAGGTAGTAGACCTACCCAAAGTGAGAAGGATCTCGTAGACCCAAATTCAGCCTTTGGTTTGGTTTTACAGAATCACAGAATTATAGGGGTTGGAATGTACCTCTGGAGATCATCTAGTCCAACCCCCTGACAAAACAGGGTCCACCCAGAGCAGGTTGCACAGGAACGTGTCCAGGCAGGTTTTGAATGTCTCCAGAAAAGGAGACTCCACCACCTCTCTGGGCAGCCTCTGCCAGGGCTCTGACAGCCTCACAGGAAAGAAGTTCCTCCTCATGTTTAGGTGGAACTTCCTACATTCAAGTTTGTGCCCGTTATCTCTTGTCCTGTCCCTGGGCACCACTGAAAAAAGACTGGCCCCATCCTCCTGACACCAACCCTTCAAGTATTTATAGGCCTTGATCAGATCCCCCCTCAGTCTTCTCTTCTCCAGACTAAAGAGACCCAAGTCCCTCAGCCTTTTCTCATCAGAGAGATGAGGGTGTTTTAGAGGTTAGTGGGACCAGTCATGGTCATACCTCCAACACCACCCTTAGTGCATCACTTGTTCAGGCTCTGCCTTCCCACTCTTGGCCTTTGGTAGTCTTTCAGTTGGGGAATGTTTGGCTGCACTACTCACAGAGATGTCTGGGTTTGTTACTGTTGGGTTTTTTTTGGTTTGTTTTTGTTTTTTTGTTGTTTTTTTAAGGAAGCTTTTCTTGGCAGGCAAATAAAGCCTGTCTGCACCTTCAAGTGGATTTCCCCAGCTGTAGTGTAGCTCGAAGATAAATCCCACAGTGGTCAGCAGGCCCTCTGCTCAATCTGGGATTTTAGCACTTACGGCATCCATTTTAGCACCGCTCCCCCAGAACACGGCACTAATGGATTATTGTGCATTACGTCCCTCATTACTGCTTAAATATTTATCAGAACATTATGTATTTAGTGGCTGGGGGAAGAGAGACAATCCTGCATTTCGCCACGCAAAAGGGTTAATTACACACTGGATAAATCTCCGTGACTTAAAAAAATTGATAAAACAGATATGGAGATTAACAGGAGAATGTGTTATTTACAGCTAAATAAACATTTAACTGCATAATCCCGATCCCCATAGGAAAAACTATTGAAGTCAGTATTTTACATCCATGGTCTACATTTATATAGCAGCAAATCAGAGAAGGCTGGTTTTTTACCGTCTGGAAACAAACAGAGTTGGTTGCTCATCTGATGCAGCTTCCGAGCCTGGAGCTGCTGCCCTTGGAAATATTTGGAGGAGTTTGTTAAGAGTGAATTTGCCCTGGCCACAGCCTGAGGGTGTCTGAGGCACTCATATCTCCATCTTGCCTCACTCTCAGTGGGGCAGATGGACCTCTCTCCAGCTTTTTCAACACCATGGGTCCTGAGGTTTTTTTGGGGTTGTTTTGGTCTTGTTTTTTGTTTTTGGTCTACACATCCATAAAAACCAAGCTAGAAAGATGCTTCCGTGGGGCTCTAAGATATGTATACTATCGAGAACTGCTGGAGGCACACAGAGGCACAAATGCTAGAAGAAAAAGTGAGAAACCAATGTCTAACATGAAACAAAGCAGCCTCTGTTTGCACTTCAGCAGGAAATGATACTCTGCTGCTAACCTGTAGCCCACTGCCATCGCTTCTCTTGCTGCAGTGGTCCACGTGTTACACACATGTAACATGCAGATCACTGTAACGACAGGCTTATTTATAATTAAAAGCCTTACTTAAGTTTGGGAGTTTAGCAGACAAAAGACACCAGAAAACCCAGTTGTTCGTGGAATTCAGCCAACATTTGTCTCATAAAATAAGTTCTTAAGGTAACTTATACTGGCACTGTGAAATATTGTTCATTATAACGGAGCAGCTGAGATAATGTTGTTTTCTAATTTCCCTTTCTCAGTCAGAAATTAAATAAAAAGTCATGTCTAAATTACAATACTGGATTGAACGCAGACAAGGACCCCATGCGGGGAGCTTATGATATATCCTTCCCACGTTTTATAGCCATTAAAAAAGATTATAGGATTTTTTTTTTCCTTTTCTTTTAGGCCATTTACATTTGTTCTGAACTCTCACTGTGTTTTATTTGAAGCTCTTAAAAGTGCCAATGTA
This sequence comes from Tringa tobata, assembly GCA_033628505.1. Taxonomy (NCBI): domain Eukaryota; kingdom Metazoa; phylum Chordata; class Aves; order Charadriiformes; family Scolopacidae; genus Tringa; species Tringa tobata. The sequence goes on along the minus strand of JAHREE010000359.1, from coordinate 183,311 downwards.
CATAATAAGTCAATCAAGAAGTTAAATTAAGAAAAAAAAAACAAAAACATATTGACTTGTCTCTACCGAACGCGCACTTGGAAATCTGAACTCTGCCACCTAATGACTTACTGACTTTGCAATAAATATCACCGAGCATGGATGGCTGGGTTGTTCTGCACAGGGAAGGACATTTATAATCCGATTAAGCAGTCTTCTAATATATCTTAGCACAACTCCAATAATGTGGTGCTCTGAGTTCTTCCCCACCAATGCAGCTGTTAACATCTGCAGAAACGCTCCATGGAGGGGGGAAAGAGGGGGGGGGGGGCTGGACTCCTTCTAATGAAGGTTGCCAGCCTCAGAAAAAACTTTCCTTGTTGCTACTTGTCTCTGTAATGCCTGGTTTGTCCATGCCCACAGGGTCACGGGGCAGCTCACCACCTGCCCAAATGCCTCCTTCATGCCACCAACTCCTCCGTCACCCTTTATCTGCTGTCTCCCTGCTTCCCCAGACCCTGAACTCCTCCAGCATAGGGCTAAGCCCTAGAAATTTAGCCTGTGTGGTTTCTCAAGTGCTTTCTCAGCAATCTGTTAGCCAACCACCATCCCATGCCTGACGTTTCCCTACTCCTTTGCTCTCTTCCTCACACCCACTGCCATCTCCTTCCAGGAGTACCCACTACTACTTTCCTCCCAGATCTGTTGAGTCAGTCAAGGCCATCTCCTTCTGCCATCATTGTTTTGAGTCTATAAAAGACTTTGGAGACTGCAGAAATTGCTTTTTAAGCATGCAGATCTGCTCCTTTTCTACAGCTTTTCAAAGAGCCAAATCTCTTCTTCCACTCTCAGTTTCAATGGCATTTAAAGTGCCCTTCTTCACTCTAGCAGCCTACCTCAGAGCCGGTGGCACCAAAGCAGCTTGAGGCAGGGCTTCCCATAGGGCTTCATTAGCTGAAGGTGGGATTTATCTCACTTTCACACCTGAATGGCATCCCAGGCCAGGCCAGACCGGTCAGCTGGGCTCTCTGCAGCCACCACAGAGAAAGAGGCAACTCCATAGGCAGATTTACCCAAACAAATTGGATCATCTGTCCTAAACGCAAATCACCTTCCCTCAGGAAGCACCTTTTTTTTTCCATTAAGAATGTGTCCTAGGCTGCTGGCTTACCCTTGCCTAGCTAACTTCAGAGATGTGGCCACTTGGCCTAAGTTTTCCAACGGAAGGTGAAGACGCTCTGCTGTTGGAAGTGTGACTTCTGGGATCGACCATGCAGCATGGTGGCTGCCCAAAGCTCTCATAACATGTTACTTCAGCAAGGTCAAAGCAACAAGAAAATTCTCGTTAGTGTGATTACATTGGGCCCTTACTGACAGCTCACTGGAAGTTAACACCTTTTGCTCCCCGCAGCTTGCCTGTCCTTGTGAAGCGACTGCCACGTTTCGCTCCAGAAGTGGCTCCATTCCAGTGGAAGGTGAAGTGCTCCTGCATGCCGATTCCTGGACCTTGTTCAATAAACATAAAACTTTAATATTGTGTTTGGATCTGCTGCAAATGGAAGGTGCTGTGTTACCCTAATGCAATTTCTGGGAACATAAGCCCACTCTATACCTCGGGGCTCAATTAATTAAGGAACATTAAATACAGTATAAGGTCTTCCTCCCAGCAGCACAAACACCTGCACTTCATTGTACAACTTGTGCCTCTCCTAATAGCTACACAGACAGCTAAGGCCTCATCCAAAACCTATTAAAGTCCATGGAAAGATTCCCATTTACTTCAGTGTGGCTTAGCTCAGACACCAAGGCGACATCGTGAGGATAATCAACCTGGAAAGTAAATCAAAACTAATTTGCAACTGGGAAAACTTGGAAGGAGTAAATCAGTTGAGCTCCAAGTCTTAGACACTGAATGTCTCAGTATAGTGTGAGCAAACGATAGTAAAGGGCTTTATGATGAAACTGTGGTAAGACTGCACTCCAGAGATGTTTTTCCTGTCTCTCACTGAAACAGGATGGTCCCTAGCTCCAATACTGTTTAGTTTTGTTATTCTAAGCAGAAGATGCTTCAGTCTGCAAAGAAGGTTTTTATGCTAATCCTTTGTAAACACACAGATTTTCAGTTCCCTAATTCCCTTGTCAACAGGTTTCAATACACAGTGACAGTGGGAAAGATTAACTAACCTCCTTTTAACAGACCATCTCACCAGCCAATGGGTTATCTGGTCATCATGGCAAAAAATTACTGTCTGAATGTCAAGAAACGACTGTGGTGGTACCAAAAGTGAGATCAATTCATATTGTCTAGACTAGTCCCCTGCAGTGCTGACCTGTGATGATACAACATACAGTGGACTATAAGAAAATACTTTGTCCAACTTAGTTTCTTCAGTGTTATTCTTTAGCTCTTTGCCACTAATGAAATCTATGAAACCAGCAAAAACTGTAGATCACTTTTTTTCTCAAGGAAACCCTGTATGTCAAAGAATCAAAACAGCAAGTACACAAAACTGGAGTCAGCTTCACATCAAGGCCCAAAATTTAAGTAACTTGTGTCTACATCTCAGGTAGGAATCCAGGCTCCCATTATGGCCCATGGGACTATGTGGAGGGCAATTCAGCTCGCCCAAGAGCAGACCACTCTGATGCTCAACCAGTACTCCAATGACTGTATTGACTAAAACGAGAGCGCAGACACCCAGGTCATATATGGATACCTACATATAGGGGTCTTTATCTGGTCACAATCTCAACTCTGTTTCTTCCTACATGGTCGGAGAAAGCATTTACCTACATCTCCTACATTTACCAGGAGAAAGCATGTCTTACTTCAAGGCATCAATATATTTCAAACTGAATATGGGTCTCAGTAAGCAGCTGTCATATTTTTCATTTGGCTTTGCAAAGAGATGCTTTGCGCCTCCTGCCTCATCTGCATTTATGCAGCAGCCTCCAACTGCAGCCAAGGACCTGGCCAAGAGTTACCCCTCGTATACAAACATGAGGAAATGTCTGCTCTTAACAAACATAGTTATATATGATGGGTTAATTCAGTCTTCTTACTATCATCTCCAAGACTTAAGTCTGTAACTGTCTCAAGAAATAAAGTAAAATAATTGTCATACATTCTTACTCCGGTATTCACATGGGGCACTTAAAACACTGGAATCAGAGGGTAAAAATATCTGGTAATCTCTGGCAGCTTAAAGGAGAAATGTCAAATAATGACTTTTCCTATGCTGCAGAATGTCTTAATAGAAGAAAAGAATCAACACAATAATTTTAATTCAGCTGGGCTACCCCTGTAGCCTGTGGTTGGAATACACCCTAAGTTTTGAGGGAAATAGTATTACTTCTGCAAGAAAGCTGCTACAAAATACAGATTCCTAATGCTCCCCGGTGGCACAGGCTTCAGAAGTCAAAATAGGAGCTAAAACAGGAAACAAACGTCCTAGACACACAGTGAAATGGAGCAATGCAGGGTAGGAGGCTGTGGAAAACATTTAGCTCTGTGACCTACCATCTCATTTATTTCAGTCCTACAAAATTAACTCTGCTCCTACTGAACTGAACCGGAGCATAAAAGCAAGGAACAATTCTCACACATTTGTTTCAGTCACTGTAATTTCCAGCTTTTGGTCTGGAAGAGACCAAGTCACAGGAGAGACTCCATCCAGCTTCCAAGTGGTCACCTGAGGAGCAGGTCGCATCTTCATTGGAAGCAACCAGCCACCAGACCGAAGGAGAAGGCTTCCTTAGTGTTTTACTGGTTGCAAAATGCTACTTTTTTGCTCCATTGGGAAAATAAATACTTCAGCACAAAGGCTGCTCTAAGAGACTCATGCATCTGAGGGATGTGAGGGAAAGCATCACATACAATCCACAGAAAACCCTGGAAAAACTGGAGTCCACTTGGGACACTTTCCTGCAGCCGGTTCATTACACATCCCTGCAGGAGGCCAGGCTGGAAAGGGGAGAAACCAACCTCTGTCCCCATTCCCTTCTCCGCTCTGCCTCTCCTCCTCCCTACCATCTCTGTCTTCCTAATTATTTTTTTTTTATTTCTTTCTCTACCTGTCATTTTGATAAGTGGCATTAAAATCCATGTGCAGGAAGTCTTGCAGTTAATATCTGGGAACCAGTGCACTGTGAAACCAGCTTGGTCGTCCCTTGCTTTGTGTATACAATAATTGGGCATGTGGTCTCCCTGCTGGCAGCTGGAATTTGCTTGGATCCGTAGAAAAATACTGGGAAATCTCAATAAATAGAAACTATTAAGGTATTTCTAGTCGGTAGCTGAATGGGTCTGTACAGGAGAGAACCACTGAGAAAAAAATAATATGGAGTTTTCTACACTTCCCATCCTTCTTTAAGGGCAAAATCTGAACCAAACTACCCACTCTAATGTTACATTCTCGCTAAAATATTTAATACTGAAGATAGCTAGTTCTATTATCCATGGCCTTCTACAGGGAGAAATTGATACCTCATAGAGACAGAAGTGTTCGTGACTGGAGTAGCCACGGACAAGAGATGATCTCTGGTGACAACCCATCTTTATCCCAATGGTAGCACCAGGGATGTGACTTCTTAGTAACCATCTCTATTCTACATATGCAAAAGTGATAAAAAAAAACCCTAGAACTCTGAGACCCCATGACCTGCACGGGTACCAGATATGGTCCATCACTGAGAAGACTTTCACCACTTCAATATTCACATCAACCTTACAAGCTAGCAAGACCCAAACGACCGAAATGGAGACACTTCTTTCTTTCTTTACAGTACCTTCCAATATATCTTTTAATTTCAGTGTCTTAAATTTCCCTGTGTGTCAAACCCGGCTCTGCTTTTTCATGTTGATTATTGTTTGCTCAGATTGCTCAGCCTCTTCTATATGGGAGCCATCTGCTGTTTATAAAGCTCTCTTACAGTCAGGTTTCCTGTAAAATACAATGGCTTTATTGGTCTTTTTGCTCTTTTTCAGAGGCCACTTCTGATTTTGATTCTTTAGTTTTGTTTTGAGTGTTGGTTTCTTTTTGCTTTAATAATAAAGTCATTCAATTTTCCTCAGACAGAATCGCTTTTGCTGGAGGGAATATAAAAATCTCCATAATCACAAAAGTTTTCATCAGTCTCTAATAACAGGAAAATCCTAGTGACTATTTTGAATATACACAGAGAATTAGACACCATGTACAGATACAATGAATATCACAGTTAGTTAGAAATATGGTTCTTCCTCCCAGGGAAGATACTGAGTAAAGAGGAACAAAATTAGCCAAAGACTAAACTCGATTAATTAAAATATTTTCACTAGGAACTGAGGAAAAAAAACAACTCTGAGATGGAAAGCTTTTGTATTAAGTTTAATAAACTCTATGGCATCTCTGAAGAAAAGATTTCTGCACCCGTCCCTTTTAACACAGTAAAAATATTTCCCATGAAAACTTTTGTTGAAACTGGTCCTAGTAAAAATCGATTTGTGTCAGGTGCCAACTTGAGGGAATATCTCCAAGACATCTGCTTAAAGAGCAAGAAATAAAGCTCATTTCCTTCTTAGCACTAAGCTACCTGTCCTTTCTCCAGAAAACATAAAATAATTCAGTAATAATTATCCTTTAAAAAGTGCAGCCAAAAGTACAGGCACCTGCTAGCAAAGTTGCATCTTTAAGGAAATTATATAAATACGTATATCTATACATAAAAATAACTATAACAGATCTAACTGCAGCAATATTTAACTAGTTCGCATGCACTTTTCAGCTATAACACCACCCTTGCCTTATCATGTTTAAATCTGTCACGGATGTCAGATATTGCCTTCTTAAGTGGACTCAACTGTATTACAGGCTTCTGCGGTAATGCTGGGCTGAAGAGTATCTCCATTTTATGTTCTTAAATATTCATAAGAAGCTTTGCAACATTAATATCTTAGAAGGCTTACAAGAACACTTAAATAATGTGTCTTGCCTCCCTTCGCCCCTCCCAAAATGTCCCAGTCTTTTCCAATTTGTGTAATGCATTGAGCCATTTTAATAATTGTTTGGGGATTTATTCCGCGGTTCCGCAGTTTGCTCATAGCCAGTGTAATTACTATCTCCGCTGGTCTTAGCGTGTGCTAATCCTGCTTGTTTTACCAGCAGAGGGGACAAGATTTGAGAGCATAAGCGTGAGGCAGGGGGTTTGCCCTGGAATTGCACCCTGTGAGCCCCCCCACTGCCTCGTGTCTGCACAAGAAATAAAAATAAGACCTTACTTCAGCTGAAATATTATTTTTAATACGAGATACGCGAAAGAAATCAGCTATTCCGTGATTGCAAGCGAAGTCATACCTTGTGGAAGTTTAGCCATATTCATATAAAGTATTCCTTTATTTAGGCTTTATTTAATCTAGCTGCTTGAAAGGATTCTTATCGAGTCATTATGGATAATAAATATGTTTACGTGCTTGAGTGTGTGCACAGATCATCTGAGGCACAGGGAAGTCATAACCCTGTAACAAGCCCTGCACCAGAGAATGTCTGCACAGATTAAAGTTTATTTTGAGATTTGGCATTAACAGAACTTTTTCCCAAATATGTCACTGAATTCCCAGCTGTGGAGTGAGAACAACCCCTCTAAATTTTTCTAAGCATGCTTCTAGGAAAACAGTGATTTTGTGGGAGAGATATTTAAGCTATTCTTTTTAATGCATTCTACCTTATCTTCCTGACAATCTTGGAGGTCTTCTGCATAAAAAAAAAAAAAAAAAACAAACAAACTTGCTCCCACAAATTCAGCATTGCATATGTGTATATTTCCTATAGTATCCTAGCCAAATCTTCCTCTGAGCGTTCAAAATTAAGCACGAGGGCTATTTGCCCGACACCTCATGTCCTGAGCTTGCCATGATGAGCTTACAGGACGTTAAGACCCGCTCTCTACTTCTGCTCGCTGATGTTACCAATCTGCATCCCGCCAAGGGGCAATATTTCAGTGAAAAGCAATACAGAGAGTATTTTCATCGCAATTTTATCATCGTGCTGGTGTTGCAGGGAGCCCTCTCTCTCACTCAGCTATGAGCAGCAAATAACCCCGGCGAGCCGACATACACGAATCTGCCTCGTTCCCTTATCTCTGCTTCTGGGTGGTGTTTAGACAAATGTCACTCAAGGCTACCGCTCGCAACCCAGCCTCTCGCTGTGCTGATCCAAACCAGCATGAAAACGCGCGCAGAGCTCCAGGGATGGTGTAGATACAGAGGGATCAAGGGGATGGATTGAGGGAACAGCTTGGAAGTAGTGAACTTTGGGCTTGAAAAGGGTTGGAGATGAGTTATGGAGGAAAGTCGATCGTTCCCTGCTTTTGGTGGTTTCTGTTGATCGGCAGGGGTGTTGGAACTCATTCATCCTTAAGTTCCCTTCCAACTCCAACCATTCTATGATTCTATGTGGACTTTGGCCAGCTCTACTTAGCATGGTTTGGATTATGCTGGCAAAAGGCTAGAAACAAAGGGTGCTGCAGAGCATTTCACAGCAGGGCAAGCCCGGGGTCAAGCTGGATCACACATCCAGCATCCCAGGGGACATCTCAGAGATGTTGTGGGGTCCCTGTGGGATAAGCAGAACTCATCTGCCTTTAGGACCCTGTGGACACTAAATGCACTTTAAACATAAGATGTTCAGGCGGTGTCAATCAGAAGGCACTGCAACAGAGATGATTCTCTCCAGCAAAGCTGCAACCCTCAAGAACATGAGAAAGGAAACCCTGTCCTCACCTGTGATGCATTTCTTACTGCAAGTCGGGAAAAAAGGTCATGGCTTCAGCTGGGATGGAGTTGACTCTCTTACTAGTGGCTGGTATAGTGCTATGTTTGGATTTGGGATGAGAAACAGTGTTGATAGCTGTCTGGTTGGTTGCTGATAAGGTGTCAAGGAGATTTCTGCTCCTCACACTGCCCCTCCGGCAATGGGCTGGGGGGCACAAGGAGTTGGGAGGGGACACAGCCGGGACAGCTGACCCCAACTGATCAAAAGGATGTTCCGTACTACATCGTGCTCAGCATATAAAGCTGGGGGAAGAAGAAGAAAGGGGGGGATGTTCAGAGCAATTGCGTTTGTCTTCCCAAGTAACCATTATGCATGATGGAACCTGGTTTTCCTGGACATGGCTGAACACCTGCCTGCCAATGGGAGGCAGTGAACTAATTCCTTGTTTTGCTTTGCTTGCATACATGCAAGCTTTTGCTTTACCTACCAAACTGTCTTTATCTCAACTCATGAGTTTCTTCTCACTTTTAGTCTTCCATTTCTCTCCCCCATCCCAACCTGGGGGCAGTGAGAGGACAGCAGTGTGGTCCTACTTGCTGGCTGGGGTTAAATCACATGAGAGCCGGAGAGGGACTCTTTGCCAGGAAGAGCAGTGACAGGACAAGGGGCAACGGTTTTAAATTGGAAGAGAAGAGATTTAGACTAGATATGAGAAATAAATTCTTTACTGTGAGGGTGGTGAGGCACTGGAACAAGTTGCCCAGGGTAGTTGTGGATGCCCCATCCCTGGCAGTGTTCAAGGCCAGGCTGGATGGGGCTTTGAGCAACCTGCTCTAGTGGGAGGTGTCCCTGCCCATGGCAGAGGGTTGGAACTCAATGATCTTTAAGGTCCCTTCCAACCCAAACCATTCTATGATTCTATGATTCTAAGGATGCAGGTACTACAGGTATCATGGGTCATGCCAGGCGCCAGTATAGGGGTGAGCACCACTGTCCATGTTCCTTGGTGGACTGAGGTGCTCCTGGCATTGCACCAGCTCTGTCTCCCCATTCCTAGGGCGTATCATGACACACTTGCGTGCTCACACTTCCATATCTTCCCATAAATAATACCCAGCTTAGAAAACAACCACAGGCAGAAATGGGGGGTGGGGGGGAGGGGGCACGAATCTCTATTTCCATACAGCTGGAGTGGTTGATTGAAAAGCTCACACAACGTACCGCCACTATTCCAACTTTGGGGTGTTAAATCCAAATCTAAATAATCCTGCATGTTTCTTCCTTGACTAAGCACCTGAGCACTAATTACATGCCTGGTTAATTCAGTAATGTACGTACATTTCTGGGCTCCCTCTGCTTGTATTGCTCTCCCTCCGCTTCGGGAGATTAATGAGGTGAAGAAACAGAAGATTGTTACAAACCTGCAGCTTGCTGTACCTCCTAAGAAGATGATGGGAAATGTACCAAACATCATGTTATTTTGTTAACACTGCTGTGTACAGTACATAATTATAATTTAGCTGTTATATTTCTTGCCTATTAAAATAGATAAGCAATGATCCAGGACTGCAATGAGCAGCACGGCTTCGCGGGACTGTTTTTGCCATTGTGCTGTAATAAGCTAAAATGCATTTGTGTATGTAACATTTCTAGCAGGATCATTCACAAAGGGATCGCTTTCGAAAAGTATCTTCCCTTGTAGGTTTACCACCTTCAGTTTCCTTGCTTTCTCTCTGCCTTTGGGGTTACTGCTGCCTTTATATTGCTGAATTTTCTAAGCATAAAGCCTTGGGTCTGATTCTTCATTTATCCATTTGCTTGAGAGTCTATGGGAATTTTAGATGTACAAGACATGCTGAATTGGACCCTGTTCAATTCCGCAGCAGGGTATTCACTTAATGTAGGTATGCCCATGCTTGCTTACTCGAGATATACCTAGGTGATGTGCTGAAGTAGAGCCTAAATCTGCAGCCATGGTCTATGTGTTGCTGCCACTGACAGGGAGGAGAGGCAGAAACTGGGTTGGAATCCTTGGGGTGTTACTTTATGGCCCTGAATCCCAGCCAAGCTGACTCGTTCTGACACACAAAAAGAGCATATCATGATGCTCAGGCATCACTTTAGGTTACTGTTCTTCCTCTGTTTTACCTGCTTTCGATCTGTCTTTCTCCCTCTTCCTTTTTTTTTAAGAGGACTCCTACAAGCACAGTACTGATGCTGTGCAATTATCCGATTTTTCTCATTTATCAAATTTTTATGCCTCTTAGTTTAGTGCTTACACACTCATTATATTAAAGAAGAACATAAGTCTAATGAGCCCAATTAATAATCTAAGTAAGCCCATTAACACTGCAACAGCCGAGGAGACACAGCAGTGTGGAAGTGAATGCTGTTTAAAGAAGCTCAAGGCAGTGACGTAGACTGGAGTGCTGCACAAAGACACAGAAATCATATTCCCAGATCATAGGACCTGCACAAACATTTGGAGTGGGACTCAGCTGTTGAAAGTGGTACTTGATGCCATTCAAGATGCTCAGGTGTGTTCAAAGCACCTTCATGAGTAAAGGTGAAAGGTGGAAAACCTTTCTGACATCTTTCATGTCAAAGATGGAGTTTGCTCCCTTGTTCCTCTCTAACGGATTCTCAGAGGAATTTTGCCTGGTCCTTCTGTGAGTTTTTTCCCAAATCTCAGACACCCACTCAGAAATTGTGAAATGTCTTCTGCATCCAAACTAGAGCTGGAAGTGGGAAATTAACATTGCAAAAATATTATAGGAGGATGCCTGGATTTAAATTCGGTTCAAGTTTTGAGTCAAAGCAAGAAGTAGGGACTCACAAATACTGATCATATGGTCCAGAAAACATGTTTAAGACTCAGGCTAAAAGCTGATGGCTCCTCAGAAAACATGTTGCATCCATTTCCACAAAATAAGACCTAAATATCTACAAAATATATACCAGGCTTTTCAAAAGTCACTTCGGTCTCTTACTAACGCTCTCTTCCATGTCCCACTGAAAATATGTTTACCCATACACATGCCCATACACAAATATGTATATATTTACATAGATGTGGGAACAAATTCAGCCTCTCTCTATGCATGCATTTCTTATTCTTCCCTTGCCCACTAAAATTTGAGGGAAGCCTCTTCCCTGCTGTACAACAGTGCATGAGGAAACCCGATGGTAGCTCTGCAGCATTTTCCTCATGTAACCCAGCCCCTCAGTGGGAGCAGAGAGAGCTATCAACTCCCATTGATTAACAGGGTGGGTAGGCTTGACATTCACTTACCAGAATAGGGAAGATAACTTTGTAGACCACATTAATGGGGATCTACCTCTCTTGCTCATTGAGGACATTGAGCCTAACCATGTGGTGCTTCGGGAGCAAAGTAATTCCATCGTCTGCCTTTGATTACATCATAAATTGACACCTTGCCAAGATATAAAAACATGGTTTTAGTCTGTGGAGGCCAGGGCACTTCAGATGGTGCCCTCTCTCATTTGCTGGGTCTTGTGCCACAACAGAGCTATAGATCACATCTGTAATCCTGTGGAGTTCATTATCTCCTAATGCTATTTGCTTTTTTAGATCATTAGAACGAAACTTGACCTGACCTGTGAACTATGAAATTGATTGTTGCCTTTAAATGGTCAACAGCCCATTTTCTAATCGATATACCGAATAATTTTATACATATTTAAATTATATATAACTTTAATGCTTGTTAAATTTATCTGCCACTTTCCTTCTATATTTTTTTCCATGCATCTGAAACATGGATGGGGCTTTTACTACTTGGTGGTACCATTTAGAAAAAACAGAGGATGAAGGAGGAAGACACAAATAAAACCTGGCCTGAATCAAAAGCTGAGCCACTGATCATGAGTGCAATTCTGCTCTGAAGACTTTTAAAACATATCCTAGGTTGGGCTGTGGTTTCAGATTGATACATTCCCTGATGGCTGGGGTATTAAAAAAAAAACCTAAACCAGAACAGAGTTTTGCTGTAATCATTCAAGTTTGAATAGAGTTTGTGGTGAGCAAAGGGCTTCTTTTCCCTGCCCGTTGCTTTGCAGAATGAAAAACAGTAAGAAACGAAGGAAGATCTCTCTACAACTCCCTGAAAGGAGGGTGTAGCCAGGTGGGGGTCGGTCTCTTCTCCCAAGTAATAGGTGGTAGGACAAGAGGAAACAGCCTCAAGTTGTACCAGTGGAGGTTTAGGATGGATATTAGGAAAAACTTTTATACTGAAAGGATTATTGGGCCTTGGAAGAGGCTGCCCAGGGCAGTGGTGGAGTCACCATCCCTGGAGGTATTTAAAAGCCAGGCAGAAGTGCTGCTGAGGGACAAGGGTTAGTGGTGCTTTTGTCAGCGTTGGATTGATGGTTGGACTCAATGATCTTAAAGATCCCCTCCAACCTGGACAATTCTATGACTCTATGATTCTGAGATGATGAGGTACACTCATGGTGGCACTTGATTTGGCAAGAAGGAATATTTTTGTGATTCCTAAGGTTATTGCTGGTCGTGGGGAAGTACTGTTTAATGGTTTGGGTCTACTGGGGCTTTGCACAAGTTTATAAAGGGACAGGAAATATGGTCTCTGGCCACCATACAGATCACTTAACTTTTATGTAGATATAATAACCTTGCTTATGCTCTGATGATTTTAGGAAATTCTCCTCTGGGCATCCTTTGGCATCCTGCCTTTGCTGTATCTTCCAAAGTAAGTTGCTGTCTTCATGCGCAAACTCATGTGGAGCCCCACTGACAGCCTCATTGCTCTGCATTTTCAACCACTTAGTGAAACAGTCTTTGGTTTGTTGCAAATTCCGAAAAGGGGAGGAAAAGGGGGTCTTCCAAATTGCCCAGTTCTCTTAGCATCTCTGCATCACCAGGGAAAATTCACCCCAGTGTCCCAAAGCTTCCAGTTCGAGAAAGAAGCAAACTCAGATACTGACAGCTTCAAGTTTCTTTTCTTACTCATGTGGGAGAGGCAGATGCGGAAGTAAAATTCTTAAAGTCTATTTATTCTGTGGGAGATGAGACCTGACAGCACTAACACAGGGTTCAGAGGCAAATGCAGTCACAGATGAGGGTGGGCGTTGTAAGTGCGGTTACTCAAGGGTTTAAAGCTCTTGATTTCAAGATTGTGGACAGGTCTCTTCATCACCTCCACCTTCTGCAGTTGACAAAAGGGAATATTATATATATCCCTATCAAAGGTCTCTAAGGATGAAGTAGTTAACTTTTGTAACTCATTTGAAGAGGAAAAGCAGTATATGCTACTGCAAATGACAATTAATGATGCACAAAATCGTTCTTCAGTGGAAGGGTCATTTCCCACCACTTGACAAGCCAATCCCTCTTGTCATGTGGGGGGTTTCTTGAACTGTTCAAGCAGATTTTTTTTAAAAACACAGACAAAAAAGGAACCAACCTCCTGTGTTCCCAAAATCACAGCCTTACCCTGGCAATCACAGCTTTCACCCCAATGAGTTATTGGGGAAAAGAGTGGGAGACGTGCCTTGTTCGAGACCCTAGTCTGCACTCCCTGAGCTTGCAGAATGAGCAAGGCACAACCCTTCTACTGAGGATCAAGCCAATGCCACGGCACACAACACCTCTCTGATCCAAGGCACCTCGAAACATCTCCTAGTCTTTTCCTGCTCCTCCTCAGAGTTCTGTCCTGAGAACAGAAAAACTAATAATAAAATCAGAAACAAGCAAACAACCAGAGAAGAAAACAAACCTCCAAACTCCCTGGAATGGCTTCCCTGGATTATTTCTAGCCAGGCAGGACTTAATCTTCTAGGCATCCTCATCTTTGAGAGTAAGGAGGTATTCAGCACTTATCTGAAATTAAAATGGTGAGCAGCGGAAGCCCTTGCAGGTACAGGGATCTCATCTGCATATACGTCTCTGCTTTGTTTCTGCTGTTAGCCCCTTCTGCTTTCTTGGCCATGAGGAGGGAGCTCTTGGGGAGGGCGGTGGGGGGAGGCAGTAGCTTTTGCTGCGATCCTCTACCTGCCACTGCAGCACCTTGTAATACATGTCCATTTTTACTTATATTCCGGTTTTATCAAAGCAATGGGGCATGCGATAGGCTGGTAAATAATTAATTTGTTTCCCAAAGATGCCCAGTGGAAGGGAGGACAAGCCCTGCCATTTATACTTTTATGGAACGCCAGATGAAGTGAAGGCGTCAGCGAAGGGGCAAGACGCTGGGAACAAAGTGAATTAGAGAATATCTTTCCTTCAGTAAGACAAATTTGTGTTGGGTAACCATGCTTTGCTGGGGAAGCCAATTGGAAAAGAGTGATAGAGGCCCAGCTACCGAAGTTCATCAAAGTCATCTGTTTCAGGTAAGCTCATTTTTCACCAGCCAAGGGGATATTTACCTGGAGTACACCTGTAAGGTACAGCCGACAGATTGAGTGGTACAGTGCTTTATTATATTTCACACCCAGATGATTCAATATGATAGGAAAGAGGGAGAGAAAAAGGGAGAGCTGTGGGGAAAAAAAAAAAAAAAGAAGCCATCTCTTCTCTTTGCAGTGGGTTTGTTGCAAACCATGACTGCAGTGCTTAGGTAAACCAGAGGAAAGTGAGCAATGGTTTGCAGTCAATTACACTCCTGTTGAGTATTTAGCTCAAAATAACCTTAATTTCTTCTCCTATCTTTTTTGCAAGTGCTGTCCTAGATTTCTGCAGTGAGACAACCCTACGTTATATATATAGAATCGTAGAATGGTTTGGGTTGGAAGGGACCTTAAAGACCATCTAGTTCCAATCATCCCCCCAGCCTGTCACCCTGGATGGCAGCAAGGACTAACTCTGCCCGTTGCCTCCCCAGGGAGCTCCGTTCTCCTGATGGGAGAGCAGAGATACCTTCATCTGGGCAAAGAGCTGGAAAAAGGGACCATCTCCAAAATCGCTTGTCTTTGCAGCCAACCCTACTGCCACCTCCTGTCAAAGCGTGCACCCTGCTTTCAGGCCACCTCCCAAGATCTTTCCAAGGCCACTGCATTGGAGAGTCACCACTTTGCTGTGCTGAAGGCAATATGACCCACCAAAATCCAAGTGAGAGGCTGAACCCAACTTCTACAAGATCAGGAAATAACTCATAATTTCCCCTGAGCTTACAAATCTGACTGTTACTGTCCCCGAGAGCCTAAACGTAGCTGTGCCTCAGAAAATAAAACTGTCAGTGGGCGGTTTCAGGTACTTGGTGGGGGACATGGGGTTTTGGAGATGGAAAGTTTTCCATTTAGGCCTACTGTTTCCACTCCAAAAAGAAAACAGACATTTCTCTCATTTCTGGTAAAGAGTGTGGCCAAAGCCTTTCTTATTTGGCGAACACAACTCCAATTAGATGTGTAATTTCTTGTACATCTCTGCTTCCCAGCAGTTAAATATTCTTTTTTCCCAGAAAAGGAGTTCTTCCCTGTCACAGCAAGTTTGGCCCAGAGGCCAAAGTATCACTGATACTGCCACTACCATTTTGCAGTGAGATGGCAAAGATGAGCCGAAAGAAGTTTAAAGAAAGACTCTTTCTTTAAACAAATCTGTAAGAAAATTATTGTCACAGACAATATGTAGAACTTTCTGGTGTCTGATATTACCTTTACCAGTAAATCAGGGATTTCAGGTGTCTGAGCACCTGGAGATGATCTGGGGGCAATGGTGTGTCAGACCTGGCAGAAGCTATGAGTTATGTAGATCCTTGAGACAAAGGGGTCTGGGGTTGTTTATTTCTGTTTATTTACTCTTCTGTCACTACTGTAACCACTAGCATTTGGCCCAGGACCAGATTTCAGCCTCGGGGCCACAGCCAAAGGTCACATTAGCCAACCATTTGGCAGGCAGGGTCATATGCCAGAAAGGAGAACATCTGGACATGTCAGGCCAGATATCATGGTGCCAGGGACTAACAGAGGGCTGCCAGCTTCATCACAACAGCCAGTGTGGCTCCAAAATACTTACTGTTTTGGCGAGAACTAAAAGGTACCCGGCTGAATTCTGCCGTATAGTGATGCCCTGGTTTGGTCCAAACCAACATGGGAAATCACTGCTGCTGTGCATGGGACTTTGTTGCCCAAGGCAGATGTTTCTGGTGGGCAGCAGATACCAACAGGGCACAAAGACGATGATATAAAGGGGACATGGGCTCTATGCTTCGTGGCACCACTGAAAACATCTACTGAAGATGGTGCAATTGTACTAGCATTTGCCCCAAAACTTCTGAAGTGATTAAAAATGCAAGTTTAAACGCAAAAACATCCAGATCTGAAGGACTCTTTCTCTAGAACCTCAGCATCTCTCCAGCTTCCAGATGGATTAAAGAGCATTTGAGACTGTCTAGGGAATATTTTTCTACATTAGATACGTGCTGGTAGGTTTTGTCCTTTTAAAGATGTGGTTTCTCCTAAATTCTAAGGTACGCCTATTTCTGTTTCTTTTACAAAAAAGAATCCTTCAATAAGTTAACGTGCCTTTACAATGATAATTTGGACTATAAAAATTATTGTGATTCATATCAGGACACATAATGATTCAACTAATCAGTCATTAATTAAACAGGTTTTTACCTGCGGGGGCTGCAAGAGTTTAATAATTTAAGCTGACTAAATGTTAGTACTACCCAGGCATAATTAGAGCTGTGGGGAAAGTTTCACAAATACAGCAAAGCTGGCTACATTTCATGCTATTTACTGCGCGTAGGCAGCAGCCTGGCAGCAGCGCAGACTTCTCACACCTAAATGAACGTGTTTCTGAGAAAGAGTGACCAGGAGGGGACTGGGTTGAAGACGCTGGTCACTCTAAATTATAAAAGAAGTCCCAGTCCTTCGACCGCTTAAATACGCTCTTGGTGCACACCATCATCCTCGTTGCAGAAGCTTGAGAAGATTGACCCCCTTATTAAGAGTTCACACTTTGAGCACATCCTTGTGCAGGTCTGAGGACATTGGGGTGTTGGGGAGACTTTTGTCTTAACAGAAATGTGTTGCTTACCTTGTAACACGAGGCGAGCTTCAAGAGCCGGGAGTCTTCACTCTGGGACCTTCATGGCCATGTTGTGTTCCACCTCTAAGTCCCATTTTACTTGCCTATAAACTGGCAACAGTAGCCTTTGCCTGTTTTGGGTTGCCTGCTTGCTGCACTCCTGCACCAAAAATGTGTTGTAAACAGTATCATTTTACTAACGAGGGGCTACAAGTGTGCCTTGGAGCATCAGGAGCCTGCCGTGGTCCAGTGGAGAAGACACCACCTGAAGGAGACCACAGGTTCACGCACAGGCCTGTGATTTCTGAACCCAGCTCCTCTCCTGTTGGTACCAGCGAGGCAGCCGTGCCCGTGTATTTAATATTCAGCATCTCAAAGCGAAATGCTTTGGTCAAAGCAACATCGGGGAGGAGGAATTCTTTGTTCTATGAAAGGTTAATGCACCTGGGTAGCAGCCGAGAGCGTTTGCATGCAGAGAGATCATTAATCCATGCAGTAATAACTTGTGAAATAAAAATCAATCTTGGAAAGGAGGCAAAGCCTCTAGTTCCAAAGTAATGGACTGCCTTTTGCACTGCATCTCGTTAAGCAAGACCCAAATACATAATGGGCTCAATTTCCATGCAAAAGCTTCTCTGCAACCCAGAAAAAACTAATAGCAACCCTAAACAAAATGTATCCATACCCTGCTGCCTTTCAGGGCCTGGCAATGGCAGCTCAATTAACACGGCAATCCCTGCCATCACAGGATGTTTTTAAATGGCAGAAGCTGCAGTGTTTGTTCCAGAGAAGTGGAGCTCCTGGGCTGATGGACGGGCCCTGCAGACATGCTTGGCACCACCAGCCCTTGGTGAAAGCACCTGATGGACACGGAGCTTTAAAGGGGCTCGGAAGCAGCCCAGCTTCTCTTCACTTGGAAGGAGAACGGGAGCATTTAGAGGGTGGCCCATGGAGACATTCCCAGAGCCCCAGGCAGCCTCATCCATGCCTCTTCTGCTCACTTAAGAGGGAAGCAACCTGAGGCCAAATGGAACAGCCGAAGAGGTCTTGGTGCCTCTGGCTCAGACAAGGTTTGGTCAAAAGGCTGCAGAAATCCATGGTACATCCCTATGGGTAAATCAAACAAGACAAGAGACATCTGGAAAGGAAATGTGGGCTTAGCTACATAGCAGAGAAATCTTTAAAATAACATGCTTCTATGAAAAACAGCCCACAAGCTCCTTTTTGAAGGAGTAATGGGGTCGAATTCACTCCTTGGTTCAACACACAATGAAATACCTTTTTTGCTTTCATGAGTTAAGGTGTTATCAAAGCTGCTGTGCTGTCGGCATCTGGTTTCTGCGGGGACCCCAAAAAGAAAAAACATGAAAACATGTTTTATCACTCGCTCTTCAGCTTGCGATCTGTCCCTCTCACCCCAGTCCCTGCCTCCCAGGGGCTTTAATTTGAATTTTCTGCCCGGGGTGGAGAGGTTTCCTGGACACAGGTTTCGCAGCCTGGGCAGCATCTCCAGGTGATTTGGGCGAGAGGGGAGAGGGGCAGGCTGACTGCCAGGCTGCAACCCAGCCCCGGGTGAGGAGGTGTCACTCCGTAATACTGACAAAGTACAAAATCCAGTCCCAATAATCCTCTTAAGTCAGAACAGAAAATAACCGCTGTGATTGATAACCCGAAGACAATCAAAGTGGTTAGGGTTTAGGGAAGGGACCATACGTACAGAATATTTCCAGAAAGAGCTACACAGTTTAAAGGACTGTTTTGTTTGAGCTTTTTCCCCGGTTGGTGTACTAAAAGAGGGAAAAAATAACCATTATAACCTGAAAATATGCTGAAATCAGTGACAGTTTTACCATTGATTTCCATCGGTTTTCAATCAGGCTTTTAAGGAACACAACAGAAGTATCAATTAACAACAGAATAATCATTACAAGTAAACAAAGACAATAAGGGATAAATTAGAGCAATGCGGGAAATCAATAGCATCCAAAGGCAGAAAATCAGTTGAGTTCGGTTTGGGGAGAAGAGATTCAGCAAAATTAATGCAAAGAAGTGATGGTCTGGGGGTTTTCCACCACTCTCCAGGTTGGGGGTTTTCCACCACAGGCTGTAGAGCCGTGTCCTGGGTGGACACGGGTGTCCCCCGTCTGACAGCTCTCCTGTTTGTGCCCTGCTCACTGTGTGACTCCCTCACGGTGTTGTTTGCACAGCAACCTGAGAGACTGGGTGTCCAGTTCCCACTTTAATTAATGGGAAATGAACATCTCCTCTACTCCTCTCTCCGGCGTAGAGGTGCTTTTTCAGGTGTGCACAGTGCTTAGAAGGAGGGAAGGATACAGAGGCAGATATAGGCCTGTAGATCTAGCTGTAAAAATCTAAAATGTCTGGCAATGCTAGTGGAAATTATTTCTTTCCTCTGTTCCTTAGAAATAATGTTGTCTCACACGGTAAAGATGTGTTGCAGCAGAGCAACATGGTTTTTTCCAGCCTTACCGAGAGGAGCCTTTTGTGCCCAGAGTACAACAACCACTGGAGGTATGTTAACAAAAATATCATAATCCAAAGATTGCCAAAAATGTGCATTTCTACTTTCCCAGCTTTCAAACTATCCTTTGGGGTTCCTTCCACTGCCAGAGATGGCTTTGATGCATATAAAAAAAAAAAAAAAAAAAAAAAAAACAAAAAAAACAAGCAAAAAATGTGTTAAACCAGCAACAAAACTCCTCAAACAGTAAAGCCACCTCAAGATACCATTTGAAGAAGTGACAAAAAGAACTATATTGAAACTTCTGAACTCATTTTAGCCCCCTGGCAGCTGGTTTGTGTCACATCCTTTCCTCCAGCCGAGGCTCTCCGGTGATGATGTTTTGCTGTGACTCCTCTGTGATTCAGCAAGAGCGAGTGGAGCAAATCAGCCCACTAGAAATGCCAGAATTACAGAATGGTCTGCCTAACCTTACATGATAATAGGATGACAGGATGAGGGGTGACAGTTTTAAAGTAAAATAGGGGAGATTTAGACTAGATATGAGAAAGAAATTCTTTGCTGTGAGGGTGGTGAGAGCCTGGCCCAGGTTGCCCAGAGAAGCTGTGGCTGCCCCATCCCTGGAGGGGTTCAAGGCCAGGTTGGACAGCGCTTTGATCAACCTGGTCTGGTGGGAGGTGGCCCTGGCCATGGCAGGGGGGTTGGAACTCAATGGTCTTTAAGGTGCCTTCCAACCTGAACCATTCTATGATTCTATGATAAGATGGTTGCCACTTTCCAGCTGATTTTTTAGGTCAATCTCGAAAGACAAAGAAATTCTCCGGCAAGTGAATAGCCTTGTCCTTTAACTTACCAGATTTGGACATTTTTTCTCCAAAAAAAATGGACTGCTGGGGGTGTGTTCACTCTGGTTTCACCTTAGTTTCACAATCTAGTTGTTTTTCCAGCAATTACCAGTTTCTAGAGTCTCCTGCACTGGAAGAGGCTGTGCAGCCCCTGGTCCTGGGCAGCGCTTCCAGGGATGTCCACGACTGAAGGAGCACGAGAGCCCCAATACAGCAGTGAGGGGCAAATCTCTATATAATATATATATGGGGCTTCTTTTTTTTTCAACATAACTACTGCACTCGTAATTTTTCACACTAATCCCATTCCTGGCACAAATCTTCTATCTCAATCTTCCTATTTTTCCCCTGTCCACATCTTGACATCCATTAAATTCTCAGTGTGCCCAAAGCTTACCAATACGGCACACTGCTTTATCCAGTGGCGTCAGTCCATCAATAAAGCTCAGCTGCTGAGTTTGTCTGCTTTCCTGCATTTTCGGATTACCGTAAATTATGTGGATGCTGGAGCTGGCAATCCCGACGTACCAGCACTGGACTCCGGGGCCCATGGTCCAACCCCCTGTGTTTCAGCAGCATCAGGAATGGGGCAGGAATGAGACTTTCCCATCGTTTCCAGGTACCAACAAAGCCACCACCAGCAAAAAAAAAAATAAAATAAAAGTGGTATCCGCTAAAGCTCAGCCCAGCCGAGGGGGGGATGCAAATGTGAATGGCATCTTTCTCCTTGGCTGTGTCTTTCCACTCATCTTCTCTTTCTTTTCTCACTCCAGCAGGAATGTACAATTAAAACACAATCAATCTCTGTGACATTTGCAAAGTGTGCAGTCAGTGTACCGGCTTCTCTTTTAGCCTTGGCAAGAGCCCAAATTTCTCAGAAAAATAAGCTCTCGACTTTCCCCTCAGAGAAACTCAAGATTAAAGGTTGTCGAGTGGGGACAAATCAAGCATCAAATTTGTTGTCAACAAATTAATACACTGAAGAGACTTCTCTGAGTGACTCCAGGTTTAGCGATAAGTGGGGATGGTTGATTCTAACAGTAGCCAATGATTTGCATTCAATAGCCCTGTGTCGTGTGGGCAAATACAGGCTTTTAATAGGAGCGACTTATTACACCTTTCTGTAACAAAAAATAAGGGGAAAGAGAGGCAAGAGACCTATTAGATTAAAAGACTCTTGTTTGTGATAGGAATAAAAAAAAAAAAATAGGTGTTCCCAGTTTATTTTATTTGTCATCCCAACACAGACAGGAAGAAAAATATTAATATTTAAGACTACCTCTAGCAATTGTGTGCTTTGTTTTTCTATTTATACACCCTGAAGGTGCATAGAGGGTTATAGCAATGCCTCAGGTCACACTCATAATAACGGGAACCTCACTTTTTTTTTTTTTCCCCATCTCCCTTTAAAACAACTCTATTAGTACTGCGCAAGCTACCTTAAGCAGCATCTGACATATACAAACTGTTGCCTGTAGGTTGCCTGTTTGTTTGATTTTCTGCAGTGTGAAGGTTGAGTTGAGTCATTTTGCACCCAATTACTTTGCAGTAAATTTGTCGGATGATTCTTGTCGTGCCGTATTGATCCAACGTGTCACCTTGAACTTGTTTATTGACACATCAAATTCCGAAGGCAGCCCTGTTCAATTTACCACTTCCCAATTATGGCATTTATATGATGTCACTGAAGCTTCTTGTCACGTTCAGATGAGGCCATTTTCCCCCCTCCACCACCAATCACCTGAGCAGCGGTTGCCATTTTTCTCTGACCTTTCCCGAGACAGATGGTGGTTCATAAAATACATCATTAGCACACGTGTCATTTTATCTTGCCTGGGTTTTTTAAGTGAAAGGTACTTTGTTCAACAAAAGATTTTTCAATTTCTTCCTGGACGGCGGTGCTGCTAAATAGGATTTTTTTCGCGAGCACCAGAGAAGGGGATTCATCCCCTGTGGTTTCACCGAGGGATTCGCAACACGAGGCTGGGAGAACTCCATCCCGGGTCCAGCAGGGGATCTGCATCCCCGGATGGTCACGGGAGCTGCAAACAGCAGAACAGCTCAGGATCTGTCCCAGTGCTCCGACACACAGAAGGGAGGTGGGAAATGGAGCGTTGATGTGACGTTCACCACGGGAGGTGGCCTGGTGCCTTCCATCGACGGCTGGAGATGAGCACACAGAAGCAGTGGCTATTTTCTTTGCAAAGTCTTTCAGGGTTTGTGCGTGCCATACTGATGGCAGGGATGCTGAAAATAGCCTTCTTTTTTACACCGACGTGTCCTTTTCTTTAGGGCAGTCCACTTGTTTTTTTAATAACTGGGGAGCTGTGCAGAGCAGGTGCAGGAAGAGTATTTGGGACTACTGCTTTCTCTTAAATCATGATAACATTTGATGCCAATAACTTAAGATACTAGCTGCCCAACTTTGTTCCTTTGAATTGATTCAGCAATGCATTTGAGCTCAGATTCCTATCGGGGCATATGCTTCAGTCCCACTATTTGAATTTAAGATGTCTATGTGGTTTACAGGCTGAGGAACCACGAGCTGTTCATGCACAATAAAAGTGTCCCTTCTCTCCCTGTGCAGAACCTCCGAGGTAACCCAGAAGACATCCTGGACCAAGGAAGGTGGTGTTGTTTGAGGCTGCCTAGGACTGAGGTCAATGTTAAAGACAAACAGAAAAGACATGCACTCTTCCACCACATGATTTATCACTTGCCAAAAAATGCTCGAGAAAAAAAGCCAAGGGAGGGGGGAGAAAAGCAACCACAGCAGAAGAAAAGATTATCTTCTTGGCAGTTCCTCAGTTATGATGCCAGTGGTGTTTTAGAGTAGCTGGAACAAAAGCATTTCCGAATCCAATTTCATTAAGTATAATATCTTCTTCTTGCTTGGCACTCACTGTTTTACTTCCCCATTTCCCCGACAGAGGACATGATCATTTCTGCATCACAGGAACTTAGAAAACAGCAGACATCATCTCTTTAAATTCCTGAACACCCTGGCTTATCTCACCACGCTCTCAAGTCCCAAGTTCACTGCCGTTTCAGCCCGACCGGTGATGCTGCAGTGGTCTGGCGTGGGAGAGAGGAGCCTGCCTACGTGGGGAGGAAAATAAAGTCAGCAGATGCTCTCAGGTGGAGACCCTGGATGTCAGGTGCCAGCCAGGAGCCAGCTCCTGATTTATAAACCCCGCAGGAAGGGTCATGGGTGGACACTGGGCACCTCCTTGCGCTCACTTGGGCAAGGTGATGCTGCTGTCAGATCTTACCAGATGGCAAGACAGTGAGATGGCTTCTTCTTCCCTTTCTGACATCAGCAGCTCTTGGATGATGCTCTCATCTCAGAGATGTTGCCCAAGTTGAAGTTACTGCTTTTGCAATTTATTGTTCTTGTCTCTCCAACACATATTGTTAATCTCCTTTACAAGACTGGGATTCTCTCTGCCCCAAAGATGTTAACTATGTCCCTCCTTCAGCTTGCTCTGTCTATCTTCCTGTGCACATCTCCCAATGTCTTCTGCTTGTCTGTTATTCAAGGAAGCCACAGTTTGGGTATGAGCACTAGTTTCCTTTTCCAAAGGTCTTTGTACCATAAGACACTGAAAATAACTCCAGTTTCTAGCCCTGAGAGGAATTGAAGTCTCCAAGTCCTTTGGGCATTTTTGGATGGCCAAAGACTTACTGTACACACACTCAGGTGTTGTGGCAGTGGTGGCTGTGGCATGGCCAGATATTTGGACATGTTTTGAAATCCAACTTAGGACCATCACCTTCTTCTCTACCAGGGTAAGGCCCCTGCAGATATTCGCAGATTTGGCTGTATATCTGGATAGAGCCCATCTAAAGGCAGAGACACCGGTCCAGGCCTAGCCTGCTCCCTCTGCTTCCTCTTCCATTCTTTGCTTTCTCAGTGTGTCAGGGATGTGGGAACTTTAGAGCACAGGGTACTTTAGAATATTTGAGAGAAAGTTCTACAACATTGTTCTACACAGCACCCGGAGAAATTGTGGCTGCCCCATCCCTGGAGGTGTTCAAGGCCAGGTTGGATGGGGCTTTGAGCAACCTGGTCTGGTGGGAGGTGTCCCTGCCCATGGCAGGGGGTTGGAACTCAATGATCTTTAAGGTCCCTTCCAATGCCAACCATTCTACGATTCTATGATTTGGCAGGAGGATCCCAGAAATAAATATCCCAAAAGAATTTGGGCAAACCATCCTTCAGAATAAAGGTTTCTACTGAAGAAGGCCCCTCACAAAGTTTGGGACTTGTTTGGTTTTGGCTGCAATGACACATCTTCGTTTGCACCACTGCAATTCTCTGCACATGCTGACAAATAAAATGGGATGGAGAGCAAACGCTGTGGTAGATCCTGGATTTATGACATGCCAAGTTTAAATAGCACCCATAAGGCTTAAACCAGCAGCGATGGGGAATCCATTTTTCAGTCGTAGCGNAAGGGAAGGGAAAAAGGAGAGGGGAAAAGAAGAAGGAAGGGAAAAAGAAACAGAGAAGTTTTTCACTGTGGCAGAACAAAAATCTCATTTTGACAACTAATTGAGGAGAGATGCATTTTGGTTACAAGAATGGTTTGGTCTGCTGTACTATTTTGCACAAAACTCCAAAATTAAAAATTACCTCCAGGGAGTAATTTTTTATTTTATTTTTGCAAATATTAGATAGCCCATTTCCATCTTATTGAACATATTGTCACTCCAAACTGGCAGCTCGTTTGTTATTCTCAGAGCATTCTAAAGATACAGAAATAATACCACGGAGAATACAAATGGCTACACGTTTCATGAATACTTTCCAGGATATAAATTTGTAGTCATGGAAGAATTTACAGATACATCATTGTTTGTTTTCAAGTCAAAGAAATATACTCTTACAATTCATGCGTAAAATTGTATACACTGCTCTACTGCAAACACATCAATTAATAATAGCAGGCCAAATGTTGCAGTCCTTTGAGCTTTTTCAGGCAAAATTCTCATAGGTGATCAAGAACTGCCTAAAATAAGTTGAAATATATGTACCTATATGAGTTGTTTGATTTAATTTTCTTGGTTAAGTACCACCTATGAGTTCATAGTCCCTCTTTGAACATGCTAAGCAGAAGTGGTGGGAGGTCTGAACCATCAAAGCCTAGTTAGGCAATTAGATTCTTTAATCTTTTGTATGGAGAATACCTCCTCTAGCAGGTGACAGTAGCTTGTTAGCACCAAAGAAGTTGTCTCAGTAGAGCACAGTTCAACTGTTCACCGAATGTTTGGGAAATGCCCTGCAAGCACCTTCTATCTGTGAGTGACGTGACACCTTTGGGAAGAGTGAAAGAGATGATCAAGAATTTAAAAGGCAAAATGGGAATTGGAACCCCCCGAGGAATCTGCTCCCAGCCTGGCTGCGGTGGGAGGTTTGCCCCAACCAGGAGTCCGGGGACTGGGTCCCACGTACTTACTTTTCATTATTCTTAAAATCAATAAGTAGATACTGACTACTCTTAAAGTGAATATCAAGATTAATTGACCCAAGTGGTAAGTATTGATCCAGGAATGGTCAATCGATTGTCAAGGGATGATAAATCTTGAATTTTATAGGAACACGAAGCCACGGGCAGGAGCAACCCCGTGGTTTACAGTGGTGGACGTTCGTGCAGGGAACTCCTGGGGCAGGATGGGCTGCCACCACCAAGGACCCTGCCAGGGGAGCCACATTTGCAGAGCTGAAGTACCCAAATCTGCCTTTTCTTTCCCCAGAGGAAGACCTCCCAAAATCTAGGATCTTTTCTACCTTTTGAGTGCAGGTCAGGTGAAGTTTGTCACATGTGCTGGGCAAAAATACGTCTATAAGTACTTCAAGGGTGGGTGTCAGGAGGATGGGGCCAGTCTTTTCCCAGTGGTGCCCAGGGACAGGACAAGAGGGAATGGGCACAAACTTGGATGTGAGAAGTTCCACCTAATCATGAGGAGGACCTTCTTTCCTTTGAGGGTGGCAGAGCCCTGGCAGAGGCTGCCCAGAGAGGTGGTGGAGTCTCCTTCTCTGGAGACATCCAAACCTTGCCTGGACATGTTCCTGTGCAACCTGCTTTAGGTGGACCTGCTCTGTCAGGGGGTTGGACTAGATGATCCTCAAAGGTCCTTTCCAATCCCATATCATTCTGTGATTCTGTGAAAATCAGAGTGTCTAGCTATCCCAGAGGGCAGCAGAAGAGGGGGTCCAGATTGAGTGTTCCCCCAGCATGGACTGACTTGGACAGAAATATCTGGGGATCTGTTAGGAAAAGAATGTCCAGAAATGCACCTGATTTCTTTGGGCACTGGACCTTTTTCAACCAGCACTTTAAAGAGATCTGTAGTGAAGATGTATTGATCACCTGGGAATGAATATCAGCTTCTGTGGGGCAGAAGGCAGCAGATCTG
This sequence comes from Tringa tobata, assembly GCA_033628505.1. Taxonomy (NCBI): domain Eukaryota; kingdom Metazoa; phylum Chordata; class Aves; order Charadriiformes; family Scolopacidae; genus Tringa; species Tringa tobata. The sequence continues at coordinate 156,824 of JAHREE010000359.1, read as the reverse complement.
GATGAAATTTAAATAAAATAATGGATGCAACATTACCAAGTAATGTGATTTATCAGTATTGTTCCAGACAGTGGTATTACTGATCTCTTAGAGCTGCAAACAACAGAAATCAATTTTTTCTTTGTCTGATTACTTTTGTCCAAGTACAACCCAGAAGGTTTGGGGTTTTTTTCTTATGTACTTACCAGTGAATTTTTCAAGAAGCAAAACCAGTAGAAAAATGTTATGTTATACAAGAAGGGGTTTTCAGATTAGAGGGGATTTAGTCAGCAGTCTAATATCACAGCCCAGGACTGTGTCCATCTGGAGGCTGCACAGAGCCTCTGCTCCAGCAAGGTTACAGCCCAAAATGTGGAGACACACGGGGAAAGGCTATGACCTGCAAGCAAATCTATCCCCTGCCTGCCTAGATCAACACAACACCTAAAAGACCCCAACACCTGGGGCTTCAGGCACTACCTTCAGGAGACTTCCTAACCATCTAGAGAAAATTTCCTTAAAAGGTTTCCTCCTTTTTTCCCCAGCAGCGTGTCTGTGCCTCTTTAGCCACATTCCCATTCCCCTTACAGCGGTGCTACCCCTCCCGAGCATCCGCATCCGTGATGTTTCTTCAAAGGGGAAACCACCAGGGAACTGCCAAGCAGTATCTAGACCACTGGGATGTGAAATATTTGTATTTTAATTGCATCCTTTGTTCTTATTTCTAATAAAGGATGATATTATGAGGCCTGAGGGCCATATTCCTCTTTCTAGGGATTGTCACTGCGCGATGATAAGAGAAGTGCTACGTGATGTGGAATATGTGTTCAAGAAAAATGTCCTTCAATGTGAGGAAATATCCTATCTGCCTTCATAACCTCAGAGGGAGGGGAATACAGCTGAGAGCTCTTCCCTTAAGCACTGCTTCCTACCTTACATTTACTCTTCAGTCTTATTTTCTATAGGCTCCTGTGAATGACACTTGGAGGCAAGGAAGAGAAGGGAATTTTCAAAAAAGTGTGCAGGAGGCACGGGTATGAAACCAATTAGTTATTAATAGGTTTTGTCCACACACCTCCTGTGCATCATTTGGAACATTTACCCTGTAGGCAGCAAAGAGCAATCAGGTGAGAAATTTGGGTTTGCTTCTTGCCAGACGGGCTTGACAACTTCGCGCTGAACTTAAGATCCCCATCTCTGTCCTTGCAACACAGGAGTGTGTTTAATTTAAACTAAATGCCTAGAAAAAGGGGTTGTTTTTTCTTAAAATATCGAACTTATACTCCACAAAATGCAAATAAATATATATATTACTGATTTATAAATTCGTATGTGTATATATATATAGCCAATGTATGAAGAGGTCATGCTTTTGCACTGAAATAAGGACATCTAGCCAGAAAGAATTTGAGAGCAGTGAGATTATTATTTTTTTTAAAAGAGAAAGGGTAATTGAAAAATGACAGCTAAGCAAAGGGAAATGACACTTTCTTTGAATAGGAACCTAAACATCAGTTGCATCTGTAGTGATTCAATTTGTCATCATTAATGCACAGATTTGCTAGTGTCAGTTGAACCACAAGTGTTGGAGGACTTTGTTTTGGCATGAGCTGTAATCCTCAGGATGACACTAAGGAAGAAGTTTCATGAAGTGTGTTGCATTAAGAACACGAGGCAGAGGTGTCCTCGTTTCACGCAGGGCAAATCACTGGTAAAGGGACTTGTCAGGAGTCAGGCAACAAGTCCATTGGCAGGACTGGAAGAAGTTCCCTCATCGTCCACCATTATTCCATCCTGTTCTCGTTATCCGACCTCTTTGGCATGCTGACTTGAGTCAGAAAACCCCTGAGGACACTGAAGTTTCTCAGGCTCGTTCATTATAATACAGTAAAAGCTGTACAAGAAAATTCTGCGGTGGTGCTTGGGTTTCTCACTCAAACACTGCTCCGCAAAGCTTTGATTTCTGTGGGCCATTGGAGTAAAGCCACTCGATAGCCCCAGTGGGAACTGCCGTAAGTAAACATTGAGCAAGAACTCAGGACACAAACTTATGTGTACAGTGCTGAGAACATCATAGATCAGAGGTGACCAGGAAAATAAGATTCTTAATCACCTGGCAAGGAAAGGAGATAACGCAATAGAGCTGGGTACAAATTTCCCCTAATGGACCTTAGCAATTCCCATTCTTCCTATACAATTTCAGCATTTGGTGACAAGTTAATCACAATATTTGAGTTTCAGTCAATAGCGTACGTTCCTCAAAATAAAAAGAGGCTTTGTTTTCTGGTTGTCCATCAGTTTGCAACCAATCTTTCAAACACAGACGCCAGACACAGGCACAAAAATCTACTGACAGCAGCAGGACGATGAAGATGATGGACTGTATGATTGTGCGAAGGGGCTGATTTCTCATCATTTTCAAGAGCAAAACAAGCTGGGGTGCTGAGACCGGTGCTCACCCCTCGTCCCTTCCCAAGCCTGCACCTGTAATTAGTGCACACAAAGGGTTCTTCACATGTAACTGGGATTACGTGTAAAATATCTATTAACAACTGATAAAGCAAGGAGAATTAATTTAATAGTACCAGCTACCTGACTTACCTGGCAAGATTTCACCCCGCTGCCCTCAGGTAAATGTAGGTGTTGGACATTAAGGGCTGGCAGCAGGCACAGTGAGGAAGACAATTAGCAGCAGCAAGGAAGCGTCGCAGCCTGCCAGGCTTTTATTGAGGCGGGTCATAAAACGCTTTTGTTCACATTTTCCAAGATTCATTGGCAGTCTTGAAATTGATGACAGAGCCTAAGAGAGAAAGCCTCTCCCTCAAGCGCAGTGCAAGGCTCCCCATGCCATTGATAATGACCTACTTGCATTTACAAGAAATAAGTTCCAGCATCCTTTTATTGATACAAAACTGCCCACCATTGAGGAAGTCCAAACAGCTCTGCAGGAGCTAAAGATAAATAAAGCTATTAAAACCTACTCCATTTCTCCTGAGCTGCTAAAGTCTGTGGCCTCTTAATTGCTACAAAGCTATAGAAGCTGTCCAAACTCATTTGAAAGAATAATCATATACTCAATAACCAGCACATTGGAATAGCAATAATAAAATACCACAGAAAAGGAAAGATGACTAAGCAAAAAGGCATTGTTTAGTGTAATTCTATTTTTAATACCCGGCAACTTTTTCCTGGGCCATGCTCTGAAGATTTGCTGTCAGAGTGATTCCCATGATAAAATCGTCTTAGGGACAGTCAATATTTTTGAGTGTGCATCCACAGCTTCATGTTTTTGTAGAGTGAAATCCCAGGGCGTTCATTTAGCCTCAACTGTGACTCCAGCAGAAGATTTGACTGAAGAGGGACCTGGTAATTTATTTTTTTTATTCTGATTTGCTCTTCTTTCGCTCTTCCATCCTCCTGCAAAACAGTGGGACCACTCCTCCACAAGGACACGTTTGCAAGGGAAGACCACAGGTAGCCTCTCTGTGGACACCAGCACCATAAGGGCAGGCTGATTACCTGCTCCAGGACCCCTCCGCAAGATGCATTGGGCACTCCCCAGTTTTGGGACCCCTAAAACAATGAGTAGGTTGCCCCAGCTGCCTTTGGATCTCCTGATAATTGGCTGGCTAATTTGGTTCTTGCTCTTGCAGAGTGACCACATTCCCTTTCAGGGTCCCTTGCAAATTCCTGGCAGCTCTACAGAATCAGACCCTACGGTGGCAGAGGAAGACATCAAAATTAACTGCTCCACTAAAATTCACACCAGCCTTTCAAAGTCCACTATACACATGGGCCAATAAACTCCACTCTAGACCCCTGACCCCAGTGGAGCTCCTGCAGACGTGCACCAGCTGAAGAGTTGGCCAATAAGCCCTACTGCAGCGCTGGCATACGGAGATGACGGTGGAGAAAAGATCGTTTGAAGATATTATATTCTGTTGCATCTTCCAACCTGTTCCACAGAAAACTATCACGAATTTGCAGATCTCCCCATAAGTCACCATAAAAGCATGTCATTTTTCTCTGATCTTTAATTCCTTGAGTAGCTACTTCCTTAATTGTAGTTTACAGATAATTCCAGGTAGAGTAGGTGTCATTAAAACCTCATTTGTCACTCCGTAGTGACTGCAGTAACACAGTGTCTCCTACTGTAACTAGGAGAAGGCTCCACAATAATTGCACATCCCCAGGCAGTGAGCACCGACAGTTTAATGGTGCCAACTGTAACCGCAGCAGAAGGAGAAAAGACCCAACGTGCACGGTACAGAGCGTGCCAGGGCAGCAAAACATCCTCTGGTGGGCAGAACCCAAGGGCACCGACCCCTCTCCCACACCTTGCCCTGCAAATTTAGTCACGGGATTCAAAACCCAGAGTCACAACCTGCATCCTCCATCCCTAGGGCTGGTTTTGAGCCGTGAGGCTCAGCTCGAAGCTATAGAAAAGTGCAGGGTCTGAGCTCTCCCTTCCCGAAAGAGGCCTGCCGAAGGAGCTGCAAGCTGGGGGAAAATGTCATTAAAAGGTTAGCTTTTTGCAATCAAGAGTGCGCCGCTTAAAACGTAACTGTCAGGATGGTAACCGCATTAAATCAAATTAACTCCACCGGAGTGAAGGGAGCGTTAAAGGGAGAGAAGGCAGATTGTGTGGTTTATACCGGCTGCGAGAGAAAGCAGTGGAGCAGAGAAAAACTTTCACACTGCCATTTATTAAAATTACACTCGGCACTGCCCTGCCTTGCTTTAGAAACATTAACAGATCGTCGGCCCTGCTCTCATCTCGCCGCGTGGAGATTAAGTGGCAATTTTCAGGTGAAGCAGACAGCTACAGCAAGCCCATGGGAGCCGGGGCCAGAGCTGAAAGAAAAGATCCAAGTTACTTCGCATGGCCATTGACCCACTGGAGCGATGAAGGGGATGCACAGCCCTCCAGCTGGGCTATTTAGTTCAGGGAAGTGTATAAACACGACCAGAGCACTGAACTACAGATCTTTGGGAGCCCTGGTGGGGTCAGGCTGAAAGAGGAGGGTAGGCAAAGCAAGTTTGTCACTCAACGGAATCTGGAATTTTCCCTTGCTCTTTATTTTCATAGGGAAAAAAAAATATGCGAGGGTACCAGAAAACAGTTTTCCAGCTGGTGTTGAGGGCTCTGAACGTTTGCAGATGACTTGACATTGATGTGAATACAGGGAGAACTTTTCTTGACTTCTGACTATGCTTTGATGCTGGCCGTCCTCACATGGGTTTCTAGTAATGGGTCAGGTAGCAAAAAACAAAGGTGCCAGAGTCCTAAATACTGGATGTGCATGAAGGAGGATGAATTAGTGTAATTAGCATATAACCAATGAGTAAATTTGGAATAGTTCTATCCAGGTCCATGGCTGTCATCTTTATTGTGTCCAAACTCTGGCTTTTGGCATCTCACTTTATCAGTCTAGCCCAGCCTGGTCCTTGGGTCTATCTAATGGGGGCAAAAATTAACACAATTCTTCCTCTGCTCATGTTTTCTACTCGCTGCCAACAGCAGCCTCAGGGAGGAAGGCCAGGTGGATCTCACCACCCGCTCCTCTCCACGGGATGTGCTGAGGAGGGATGCAGGAAGAGTGCCTGCAGGTCGGCCGTTCCCACAGGAATCACGGCCATCTCTCACATGGAGAGCTGCCCTGGTTCCACAGCACCCACAACTCCCCGGCTCCTGGAGAGGCAGGAGGGCAGGAGCAGCCCTCCTCAGCAGCAAGGAGGGATAGGAATGGCGGTTTGCACATCACAAGAGGCATTTTGAGTCAACGCCACATCCAGTGGAAAAGCATGATGGAAACAGCAGTGAAATCTGTAAGTTGGAAAAAAGCCTTTAAGGCTTATTTGCCAAAAGTGGTCATTCAGATATGTATTCGTGCACAGCACTTTTGTGCAACGGTCTCCAAATGGCACTTTTAGATGCAACTAGAGTACGCATAATAAATAAAAATAACAAAAGAGACCTGGAACGCAATGAACTTGTGCCATTGCCAGGAACGGCATTGCTCAAATGCTGGTTTTAATCCTATTCTGGGTTTTTATGGGTCTGAAAAAGTACCTCATTGCATCACAGGAGACTACTAAACCTCATCAACTTATTCAAAATTCTTTTATGTGCCACAAAAGGAAAAAAAAAAAAAAAAGACAAAAACCACGACAAAAAGTAACTGCTATGAATTCCCTGCTTATAGACAGGCACACACCTGCCTTACATTTCCCTGTTGCCAATGCCCATGCTCACTTTGGAAGCAGAATCCAGACAAATAGGATGCTTCAGGTATTGATTAAACAGACATTAAGAACGTACCCAAAATGAGGTCCAACCAGGCAACTGTTTTGACAGGGGGAGCGTGAGCATAAAACCACTGGAAAAGCTTTGGAAGTGATTTTGTTGCTTTGGAAGCAGTCAGAGGCAGTATCCAAACAGACCTCCCAAGGAAAGAGAGAGAGAACCCAGCCATCAGGTTGGGTTCTCAATCCTTTCCAAGGACCAGAAAGACCTGGAAGACCAGGCAGCTGCATCCTGCAGGCCTCAGGCTGTGTAAACTGGAAAGGCATCAGTCCTGGGCTGACGATGCTGGTACCAGCATCAAGCACAGACAAAGCTTGTAGTTGCCTAGAGCAGAAAACTATCATGGGTGGCAAAATCACAGCTGTCAGTGGAAAAGATTCAATGGGTTTCAAAAAATGAGCTGCTGCAGAATATCAGCTTGACCAAGCAATGTGTCTTCCATATCCCTGGAGATGGAGTGAGCTCCTCAAACGTGTGTGGCCATGAGACCTGGATAGGCTGGAGAGTTGGGCAGAGAGGAACATGATGAAATTCAACAAGGGCAAATGTAGGGTGCTGCACCTGGGGAGGAATAACCCCCTGCACCAGTACAGGCTGGGGGCTGACCTGCTGGAGAGCAGCTCTGAGGAAAAAGACCTGGGACTCCTGGTGGACAACAGGGTGACCATGAGCCAAGAATGTGCCCTTGTGGCCAAGAAGGCCAGTGGCATCCTGGGATGCATCAAGAAGAGTGTGACCAGAGGGAGGTCATCCTCCTCTGCTCTGCCCTGGGGATGCCCCATCTGGAGCACTGGGTCCAGTTCTGGGCTCCCCAGTTCCAGAAGGACAAGGAACTGCTGGAGAGGCCTGGAGCATCTGTCTGATGAGGAAAGGCTGAGGGACTTGGGTCTCTTTAGTCTGGAGAAGTGAAAGCTGAGGGGGGATCTGACCAACGCCTATAAATACTTGAAGGGTGGGTGTCAGGAGGATGGGGCGTCTTTTTTCAGTGGTGCCCAGGGACAGGACAAGAGGGAGTGGGCACAAACTGGAACAGAACTTCCACCTAAACAGGTGGAGGAACTTCTTCCTTTGAAGGTGGCAGAGCCCTGGAACAGGCTGCCCAGATTGGTGGTGGAGTCTCCTTCTCTGGAGACATTCAAACCCCACCTGGACACGTTCCTGTGGGACGTCCTCTGGGTGGACCTGCTTTGTCAGGGGGTTAGACTAGATGATCTCCAGAGGTCCCTTCCAACCCCACATCATTCTGTGACTCTGTGCAGGAGAAAGGGGTGCTATTTGGGTGCAATTTTTCCAACCTGCTCCTGGCATCTGTGCAGGGATGAAACACATTGCTTGCTTCTCTCCATAGCCCAACAATGATTTAGACCTGAGGCATCCCCAAAATGTCACGTGTCCCCCAGGAAGGAATTACCTTGGAAGATGCAGGTGGTTAGCAATGCCAAGCAATTTAAAGGTTCCTTCTCACTCCACAGCTCCCAGAATTTACCGACACTTACCCTCAATAAGGTACTTTCCAAGGCTTTCCAGCCCCACTTACCCCATTGTGCATTTCAGCATGATTCAAGTGAAGCCCAAACCTTGGGCAGGATGTGTAGGGGATGAGATAACTGCATTTTATACCTCAGTAACGCCAGGGAGTTTATTGGAAAAGCACTGAAATCTCTTTCTCTCTTGCCCACACTAATAAAATAAACTTGGGCCCAAGACTAGGTAAAAAATGTTTATAGCAGCAATTTTTAGGGTCTGATTTTGAAAACAACAGCTAACAGGAATTTCAGATGCTGAGCCCTGCTAACATCACCTTCATGGAGGTGTCTAGACAGCTTCTCCCAAAATTTGGTCGCTTCTCTGGGTCCTAGAGGGAAACAGTTAAGTGAGTGTTAAAAAATATAGCCCAGTACGTAATTACTCTTGGAGATGTGTGCTTGGTGATAGTATCTCAACAGCTCTCAATGGTAAATGGCAAGATAACAGGAAAAATGGTGGCCCTTTAATTTTTGATCTAATCAAACAGCTTTTATTTACATGATCTACTAGTTAACTCCACCATATTGAAGCTGACAGACTGTCCAAGTTGCTTTGGTCCCTAATTACTGAAATGAAGCAAGCACTTCTGTTGAATGATGTGTATTTTTTCCTGTCACCGTAGAAGAGACCCCCCTCCTTGTGATTTAATCAGACCCATGTCCTTGCTGTAAATAACGTTTAATCATCTTAGCCAACCTCATTTTTGTAATGGCCCCTTTCACTGGAGCTCAGAAGGATATTAATCCATGATCACACACACACAAAAAAAAGGATTGTTCCTTCAAGATCAGAAGATATTCATATTCTTCTGTTTACTAGGAATTATCTTCAAGATCAGATTAAATGAGTGAGTCACAGAAAAGTTTGGGGATTTTTTTTTTTCCAAAACCCATCCTTACATCCAGCCAACAGCTGATCTGATGGACTTGCACCTGCTGGCAATTGCGTTGCTAACTTTATAACGTAGGATGAACTGTGAATTAGTGGGGACCTACTAATCCTACAGTCAAGGGAGCTGGCAGTAGTTTCTTGCAGCACTCTTATGGAGTAATTAAGGGGGAAAAAATCATTAGGAAACTCAGAAGCTCTTATAAATTCTTGTGTTACACAGTAAAATCTTCAGTAACATACTTTCTCCAAAACAGCTATGTTTTGCTGTTGCATATCTTCACCCAAATGGAAAATCAAGACTTATCTCTATTTAATAGCTATATTTAAAGCCTTGTCCCTCCACTCTGGCAGGGTTTGCCTCTGTACACCCAAAGGGACAGCTCTGATTTGGAATAACAGCAATCATACATCAGATGTCTTTTTTTTGGTCCGATCAGAAAAGCAACCCATACCTTTTAATAAGGATACTGCAATGGCTTAGTGGTGGACAAATCTTCTTTTTTTTGTTTACAAATTTTACATGCAGTAGTATGGAGAAATACAAATATAATTGACTTTTTAAGAGCTGGATCAATCCATATAAACCCTTAGTATTATGAAACAAATAAAATAAGAACCAGTTAATGTTCTTTTATGGTTCTGAAATGTATCACGGGTGAAACTGCATTTAAATAATAAGAATTTCCTCTCAAAATACTACTATAAGGTTGTGGCCATACGGCCAGAGTGAGATTATTATAACATGAGCCACATGGCACAACAGTATCTGGTTTCATCCACAGGGAGAAGAATAATCTTTGCTGTGATACAGCTATTTCAATAAAATGTGTTTTTCTTTATGTGCTAACATGAAATGGAAAGCTATAATGACAAAAAAAACAAGGTGAAAAGCCATGAAGATCAGAGTGGGCACAGAAGATGATGTAAAGCAGATTTAAAAGATTAGGAGCGACAGAGAGCAGAAATGTCCAACGAATTCGTGGAAACATTAACAACAGAATCTGGAGATGAAAGAAAGTAACTCTGTGTCTCAATGTTTGAAATGTAATTCTAAGGTCGGGGACCTCCATAAGAGATTTTCCCTTGCGAGAGGGTTTTTCTGTGTTTGCCTTTCACCAGGACATCTAGAGATGCCATTTCCAGAGCAAAGACAGATTAGAAGATGACTGAGATGAAAAATAGACATCAGGTGCTCAGTAAGAAAACCAATGTCACACTCTGGAGGTCTCCTCTCAGACCACGAGCCCTCAGAGGATAGTGCAAGAAGACCAGGCTCTGGTTGCAAAAATGGTGCCTGAACCTTACAGGGAATCATTTGCATCTCTCCCCACCACTGACCCACCAAACATCCCTCTCTGGAAAATCAGGTCACCGATCCAGAGTAAAAGCTAAAAAGGGAAATGGGAAGAGCCAAGTTATTAACTTCATATATATTCAGAGCTTGAAATAATTTCCCCTTGACATTTTTAAAGCACATATCCCAACTCACGTTTGGCTGCATTTCTTAGATCAATATGACTAAGGGAACACATTTCAGAGCCACTTGACATCAGCACAGGTTTTACCACCCAGCTGTGAAGCCAACCCTCACTCTGGAGCTCCAAAACACCCATGCTGCCGCTGTGTCCCACCAAGCAGATGGGTTAATGAACCCCCCAAACATGTGCTCAGGCAGCCCCAACCACTCAAAAGCACATCTTTTGATCTAGGTGCCTATAGCAAATGAGAAACAGGTTGAGAGTCCATAAAATGTGCTGTATATTGCCTTCTCTCATTGCCTTCTCTCTGGGGCCTCAAAGTGTTTCTTTAAGATTCATATTTCTCTTCCAGACTCCATGGTGGGATATGAATACACATTATACAGCCAAACCTGCCGCAAAATTAATCAAGAAGCAGAAAAGAGACATTCTTCAGAACGTCAGGAATTGGTGGAAGGTGCAAGGATGGGATGCAGAGACTCCACGGCTCCCGGGTCTTCCCTTAAATTAGTAGGATAGACACGAGCTCAGAGGAAGTGTCCTCACTTAGCTGGTTCAAATACCAGGGAATTGAACCCCGCATGAAATTTTGAATTCCCTCATTTCACTGAGACTTTGTGTCGCTAAAGAGGGCAGCCCAAATGGGGTAGCTTCTTGCTTTGTACAGCTGTGACCTGCAGGAGTTTCATTCCTACATGCAGATTTGGATTTTGAAGACACCATGATATTAGCTTTGGAATTCAGCTAGAAAAGTGACTGAATGAAGAGAAGCAAGAGGCCCTTGTGTCCTCTGTAAATACACTCCTGGGGTGACACCCCCATCAAATACTCAATTTGCAAATGAAGACAAAACTTTTTCTCCCAGTTCCACCTTTACAAGGACAGCCTGGTATCTCTATACAGCACTGGGGGGCTTTGTACCTTACCTGAGACCCATTCAAAAACCACCTCAAAAAGGAAGGAAACGGTGAGTAATAAAGTGCCTTCTGTCCTGAGAAGAGTGGGAGAAGGAGTTTGATTTAGCTGCAGTAATTCCATTCTCAAAACAAGAGTCCCAAATCTGCTTTGGTGCCGTAGTAGGCTTGTGATCATGCTGGGGTGCAGAGTTTCTGCTATGACATTTCATTTCAGCAGTATTAGCATCTATAATTCTTATGTATTTCTCATCCCAAAGAAGAGAGGGCACCCATATATACCTACAAACACCTGCACGGCTCCTGCAAACACTTTGCCTCCCCAGAAACCACCCCGGTGTTGCTTTCCTGATTGCACTTCTCATGGTAAGATCTACAAAGCTTCCAAAAGTTGTGCTGACATAGCAATAATCTGGAAATATCCCTCTGGAGGTGCCTATTGATTGTCGCTGTGGGTGGATTATATGAGGGATCTATCTTAATTACCAGAAACCATCTCCTTGGAATGGCCAGCAATGTAGCAAAAATGATGCAGGAGGAGATCCATTACTCTCAGGGAAAGGTCAATCCAATAGGATGTATGTTTGCATTCAGGTCAAGTGATGGCTAGTCCATCACCAGGCTCCATTCTCACTGCCCTGTCAGCTCCGTAATGGCTTCACCTCTCCTCCCTGCCTCTCACCTCCCTCTCCCCGGTGCCAGACTGATAACACGAATTAGGGCAGCTGGAGGTAACAGGGCACAGCTGTATTATCGCAGATGATAAACAGTGTCAAAGACAATTACTGGAGCTGCAGAGAGAGGAGGGACCTTTCAAACCCATCCTTCTGCTTTCCGCGCCGCGGGAGGAGAATACCTGGCCCGTAATGAGGACAGAAGAGGGGAGGTGGAAGGAGGAAGCCAGCTTTGCTGCCTCTTTCTCCGTGAAGCACTTTCTCCCCTCCGGGAACATCTCCGGTCTGCTGGAAACCCAGCTCTGAAAAAGTCTCATGGAGCAGGGCAGGGAGGCTTGAGTGGGAGGGACCTCACGCGTGACTGGAAAAGGAGCTGGATGTTGATCCATATATGTCCAACATGGTCATAATTAACTTCTGGCACCCCGTGGCACAAATGCCTGTCAGAGGTGTTTGCCAGAGGTTTGCTCCTCCAGAAGGCAACCCAGGACAGGAGAATGGGTGGGCAGCTCTGAAGAGTCTCCAAAGCACCATCTCCTTCTCCCTTTCCACTGGGTACACAGACACCCCAGGAGAGCTGGTCTCCTCCATCTGGTCTCCTCCATGAGTGCCTGCATGAACAGAAGTGAACACCTACCTGGTCTCTGGTCCCGGGCGCTAGGGAAAGCTCTGTGCAACCACTGCACAGCGTCCCATGGTGTGGTGAATAACCCAGCTGCTGCCCACGGTTCCACAGACTGTGCACAAACTGAGTTTATAAACTTAAAAATTGATTAAGCTTATTAGAGATAAAATAAGTTTATAAACTCCCTGGATTTTTCCACAGAAAAGGCCCACACCTGTCACCCAGATCTCACACCCATGGGTGCTTTTAAGTCCCCTCTAGCTAGAACCAAAATGGATTTGTCTGGAGAGCAGTGACCGTGCTTATCCTGGGTCTGCACCAGACCCAAACTGGAAAAACCAAAAAATACAGATTCTGTCATATGGAAACAGAACTCGGATTGACTAGATTTCCACATTTCTCAGGACTAAGCTAGTATTTTTGACAGAAGAAGAAAAGCCAGCCAGGTGAGCTAACCGTTGTCCTCCCACAAAGCCACCTTTGGGTTTCTCCTTTGTTATGGACACCAACCCAGGAATATCTCCCTTTTTTTTTTTTACCCCCTTTCCAAAACTGCCATTGGTATTTCATGAAAAAAAAATAAGAATTACTCAGTATGGAGTTCAAGGCCAAAAGGACTTTGCAAAACTGTTTCCTTCCCAGCTCTGCTTCCCAACCCTTCCCACCACAGCCCTCCTGAACTTTTCGGTTACCAGCACAGAAACTCCTTGTAGGTAACTAGCGTGGGTGTGCTGCAACACTCTTAATGATGGCCTCATCTGGAATTGCTTTATTAATATTTATTAAGTGATCACTAGCTGCAGGTACATTCTTTAATAACTTATTTATAAAGCATGCTATAAAACACATTAAAAATACATTCTTTAACAGATAACGCCATAACAAGATGCTGTAAAGCAAACTATAAAACGTAAATGAGGGCTGTACCTGAACTGAGAACACACGGGAGGCTTGGGCGAGCGGGGAGAGGGGAAGGGAAGCCGTACCCAATATGTCTGAAAACGAGCAGTATCTTTTGGTGGAGCAGAGGATTCATTGGGATGACATTTAAAAGGATAAATACAGAGTGCTGGACTGTTTTGACCCATGGCTGTGAGCAAACAGAGGGGAACATGGAGTTACTGCAAAAAATGTTCCTCGACAGGGTGGGAAAGGGCTCCTGCTGCTCCTTGCAGGTGCCTGGGGATGCCTGCAGGCCCCCAGCCCATCTCTCCCTGCACCTCTGCTCCCTTTGCTCTTCAGGCACCCCTTTGCCTTTCCTTCTTCCCTCTCCTCTCTACTCTCCTCCTCCTTTTCTTCCCTGTTTCTCCCCCTATTCCTTCTCTCTTGTCTTCCTGCACCTTTTTCCACCTTTTTTACAGCACGTCAATGATATCATTAGAATATCATCGGAGTATCAAGGATTTAAATAAGCCATGCCCTCAGCTCCCAGAGACCCTAGAGAAGGAGGATGGATAGCAGATTCATCATTGCCCTTTCCTTGAAAGGCAGGTTTGGTCCTTAGTGCTCCTGTACATCCATAATCCCTTCCATGCCTCTGCACGGAACCAAGGAAAACAGCACCCATGCTGTACCAGCTTTCCTCCTAACTAGTTCTTCTTTGATATCACCACTCTGGAGCAAGGAAATTACCTTTTTTTTTTTTTTTTTTTTAATCCCGAGGAAAATCCAGCCCTCTATCAGATTGGGATTTCCATCTCAGCTGAGCGCCGGCCGGTGCCCATCAGAGCAAAAAGAGAAAAAAAGAGCAAAATCAGCATACACAAGGGTCAGTTCACGGGAGTTGGAAGCAGGCGAATCCTGCCCACCACAAGCAGTCCTGGATCCAGCCCTCCACTCCCCTCTTTCATACCTTTCCAGGGACATCTGCTGCTCATCACTTTGGTGTCACCAGGTAAGTGCTCCTCATGCTCCTGAATGTCCCACCAAGAGCGAGGAAAGTCACAAAAAGTCATTAGTAACCACATTCAATTGTTAATTAATTCTTTTGGATGAGGGGAAAAGTTGATGAGAATGGAAACACCCATTTTTTAGCTTGGCTTTGCAAAATATTTGTGAACGAGCTTATGTTTATAAAAAAACCTGTGATTTTGGAGGATTGCGCAAAGAGAAGTCATAGAGATGGCAGGCAACCTGCCCACTCCCAGCTCAGCCCAGATTTCCAACTCTGAGAGGTTCTCGGGAAACCCAGAACCTTAAAAATGGAGCCAGAAAATATTTGCTGAGAAATTAAAAAAAAAAAAAAAAGACAAAAAACACGTTCATGGAAAATCACGGTTGGGTCCCAGACAGAACCTGGAGCTGACCTGGCCAAGACATTATCTACCCCAAATTTTTTTCTTCTATTTTCACCTGGGATCCCAAGGACTTTCCATTTTTTTCAAAATCAGCCTCAATTCAGGACAGCTGGATCTCTCCGTTTCCTCCTTGCGGGAATGCTGAAACCTCTCTCCCAGCCTTTTCCCCTTCCCTCTTCCCCCCCCTCCTCCTCCTGCGGCAAGCTAAAATGGCAAGACTAATTTCATTTCTTTTCCTTTAGTTTGTCTATCTGTGACAACCCTTTTTATGCATTTAATTCATTCTCAATTTCTCATAATCAGGCGAAAGGTGTCCCCTAAGGTTAGGAGAGAGCTTGTCAAAAAGGCAGCGTAAATTTGCAGAGGTAATCACCAGTCTATCTCCTTTCCCCACTGCCCGTGGAACTATTAACTAATATCACTGTCTAATCTTTTTTGTACTTATTTATTTTGCAGCGAGAAACTAGTGTTATAAACACCCCTACTGTCAAAACTTGTCATCCTCATTACCTCAAGGCGGGCTCCATCTCAGTTATTCTAATTTCATAGTTTCTCGAATTTACAGCCGCTGGAAATTGAGTACAAAATCCATTATCATTTGTATATTTTAATTATGCAAATGAGGCAGCTCAGCTGCTCTGGCCGGGACCTGCAGGGATGCCTAACTTCAGTCTGGGTGATTACAATTTATCCAGTCGAGTCACTTTAATTGTAACAAGCTAATTACATTGTTCCATTTGGCTTTAACAAAAGAAAAGGAGACGGAAGGCGCTTAATGGCAAAGGCCCGGCGTTTCGCCGCGTCTCCCCGGCGAGGGCCTTGGGGGGGGGCGAGGCGAGACGAGGCCCCACACACCTGCGGAGGGGATGGGGTGGTTTTAGGGTAAGGGGTGTCCGGGAGGGATGGGTAGGACATCAGCCTGGGAGAAATCTGGGAAGGGATGCTCGCCGCGCTTGGCCATCGCCAACTAGGCCGAGAGCAAAGCGTCACCGGCAGCCAGGGGATGCCAAGGGGGGGAGGGTGGCACCCTACCCCCTGCCTCCATCCCCCCAGCCTTCCCCGAGCACCTTCCCACGGGGAATTTAACAGGGACACCTCTCCGCCCCCTGTTTAGGTCTCAGGGACTGTGGGTGAAGTCCCTAGGTATCAACTCTTTCATCTCCGGTGTGAGAAATACTGTCTGTATTTATAGGCATTTCATTCAGGTACAAAAAAAAAAAAAAAAAAAGAAAGAAGAAGAAAAAAAAAAACCCTTACCACCTCCAGCAGCCCAGATCAGCAATTACTTTCTCAGACCCACAATAAACGCTCAGTACCTAAATTAAATACCCAGGAGAGATGTAATATGGCTGCCCACACCTTCACGGAGGCTGTTAATAAATAATTACTTCTCTTGCACTGGCCATCTGAGGATCTCAAAACCTTTTGTAAGTATTAATGAATGAAGCCTCGGTGTGATAGAGCAGAGGCATATTCTCATCAGCTCTTTATAAATGGGGAGTGAAGGTGCAGAGAGGCAAAGCAGCTGTGGGGGTTTCAAGGGAAGGGCTGGATTTGGCCCAACTGAGTCATAGACACTTGTTTGGTCAGACACCTCCCGCTCCTTGGTTATATCCAGTGAGTCCCAGCTTGAAGACCATCCTTGGGGTCCCATCCCCAATGTGCACAGCTCTTCCAAGCAGGTTCCATGGCCTCCAGTGGTGACAGGGGTCACCAGTTTCCTCCAAGCCTCCTTTTCCAGGAGTGGAAGGACTGCCCGTCAGCTTCTGGACATGGAGGGACATCTCAGCTCAGGGGTTGTCCGGGGTCCTGTATGGAGAAAGTATCATGCAAGGGACCGAGAGGAGAACCGCGTGTGGCTGAGCGTTGATCCCTGCCCAGATGCTGGGGAAACCACTTGGGTTTTCCCAGCCCAGTGGTAGCTGGATGGCTGGATCAGAGAAAACAGACTTGAGGATGGCAGCTCAACCAGTGGGTGAAAACCTGCATGCATGTGGGATCTGAAGTTAATTTATGAAAAACCAGCTTGTTGGCCTCAAAAGCACCCCAAGCAGAGAGCCGGCACGAGACATCAGTCCGTGCCAGCAGAGCCACTCCAACCTTGCAGCGTATCTGCTGTGCTGCCCAGGTGCCCTGGGTGAGCTCCAAGTCCTCCTTTGTGGTCCTCGTGGCCACTGTGTATGGGGACTGCTGACTCTAAAGACGGACACTGCTGTGAGACCTCCAGCACCTCTGATGAAACGTGACCCCTTGGTCATGCCTCTTCTTCTGATGGTAGCACCTACCTGCCCTTGGAAAAGCACCTCCCCTCTCCAAAACCTCTGCCTGACGACTGTGGCACTAACTGGAGGAGAGAATAATCATTCCTTGGCAGAGAAGGGATGGAAGAACCGCGTAGATCTTTTCCCTCTCCAGTTGCTAGGGACGTTGCGTTATTATTGTTATTGTTATTTCCTTCGAAACGCGGCATTCAATTAATTTCCTTCGGCACACGTTTATGGCGCTCCGAGGAGCGTTCCAGGAGCTCTGCTTTTCCAGCACATCCAGTTCGCCAGCATCCTTTGTGCCAGTCCCCCTGCTCCCAGGGAGTCGCAGAGGCTGGGGG
>JAHREE010000359.1:81387-99657 GCA_033628505.1 Tringa tobata | reverse complement strand
CGAGGAGGAGGAGGAGGGAGAGGAAGAGCCCCGCGGCGGAGAGCCGGGCCGCTTCCCCCCAGCCCGGGGCCTGCCGGAGAAGGGCGGCCGGGATCGCCCCGCCGCCGGCCCGTTCCCCCGTCCACCCGCTGAGGAGAAGCCCGGGGAGGGCCAGGCCCCGCCGCAGCCGCCTCCCGGTGCCCCCCGGGCGGGCAGCGGCGGCAGCAGCCCGGCGCAACACCCGTCCCTGGAGGAGCAGCACTCCTATAAAGATGTAAATGGCCCCCTCGGGTCCCTTCCAGCCCCTAACAACACCTCCACGGCCGCCGGAGGGGGTCCCCCGGGTGGGGGGAGGTGGACTGCTGGGTGTCCCCCCGCCAGCCGCCATGTTAGGCCCTGGGTTCCCCCTGCCGCCATGTTGGGTACCGTGTCCCCAGCCGGCGTGACAGGCCGAGGCCGGGCCTGGTGGGCCACAGCTGGACATGGCCCACCCTGTCATCCCCCCCAGATCATGCTGACCACTTCCCAGGGGGAGTCAGGGTCTGCTCCTCAGGCGTGCCCGTACCTGTGGTGAGCCACCTGGATGGTGCCACGGCTTTACAACGTGGCGGCCAGCCCCAGAGGCTGACAGAAATAACCATGGTGGGTGCCAGGCCCAGCAGGGTGGAGATGCGTGGGTGTTGGTGGGCATTGCTCGATGGACTTATCTCCCCATCCCAGATGGGGAGAAAGGAACCCAAGCCCCATCTTGGCCGTCCTTCCACAAAGCTGGCTGTGGAAGATGCCACGGCGGGATTCCCCACCATGTTGTCTCCCCGGGCGCCCTTTTTGTGCTGGTTCTTGATAAATGGCCTAAGTCTGCCTGCCTGCTCCTGGTTGTTTCCAATACTGATCTCGTGTGTTTCTCTCCTTTGCGTTTTTGTTTTGTTCTGTTTTGTTTTTCTAGAATCAGAAGAGCAAGGAGAGTAATCAAGTCATCTTGCCCATGAAAGAGGACGCCTTCTCGGGTGAGTAGAGCTCACGGCGAGGTGTGGGAGTTCACAGTTCAGCGAGCGGTGTTGGGCTCCTTCTCCGCTGCTCCATTTCAACAAAAATAAATCACTTCCGTGATTTCAATTAAAAAAATCCATTAAACATTCTAATAGTCTCTCTATGGTGGTAATTTAGCATTATATTCATTCGCATCCCAAAATGCGCCTCTGTGCGTGCTGAATATACAAATATATATTTACTTTCTTTCTGGATTCTGATAACCCATTTCGGTTTGTGGTTTCTTGCTGGTGAAAGCGTTTTAAGCGCTGCGTTTTGTTTGGATTTCAGATAAGAACAAGGAGCATAATTTTTTCATCACAGATTCAGAGCCTTCAGGAGGAGACTTCTGGAGAGATATTGCAGGTAGGCTCAGAAGTAGGTAGAGGATAAAGAGACAGAGACTTAAATTCATAATCAAATGTCTGAATATTTAGTACAAGGGTAAAGATAAAAACAATTCCAAGCAAATACAACTGAGAAAAATGCAAGTAGGTGGAAAGCAGTGACATTAATAGGAATAAGATTATTAATTGCTGGGCATATTTCAGCAGAAATTTCAGAAATGTATCAGGTTACACAATGAAACAGGCTGGAAAAGCATAAAATGACAATAATTGAAATGTTCTCTTTGAAACCTTCCATTAAAAAGGATCACAGCTTATTGCTTTTAATATCTGTCAGAAAGACATTAAAGGTGTTTTATGACATCTATGCCAACATTTATATTATCTCCATGATAATGATCTCTACACAAAATGTATAATACATTTACAAAAATTACATTATACAAATTAAATGAAACCACCTTTTACTGATTGCTAAATGTCTCCAAGGGGTTTGGGAAAGACGTGATTAGAAGTTTTGATACTAAGTTGTCTATTGCAGTGTCTTAAGGAGAGGGTTTTGTTTCTTGGGAAAAAGGAATCTAATTTTCCATTTATGTAATGCAAACTGCCTTGGCTTTGACTATTCACGGTTAATTGACTGTCAAACGAGGTTGTTATCCTCAGGCAATGTCTGCAAATTTGCCTGTCAAATGAGACAGAGAGAGCAAGCGGGGAGAGAGAGAGTTGTACAAGGAGTGGAAATGAAGAAATGGGATCTTGCAGAAATCTTATATAATAGCAGAGAACAATTGAAAGATCGCAAACATTTGGGAACGTACCCCATTGCAAAGGGTGTTTTTTTAGGCATACTTAACAATAAAACCTGCTTTAGCAATGGTATGTGAGGAAGAGGCGTATTGGCACTTTATATTTTTGGTGAATTTTGTGGTTGAGGGATCGAGGTTGTGGACCAATGGATAGCACCTAATTATCTTCTCTACTTTCAAATAATTACCACTGAGAGCACAGCAGTGATACGAGGCAGAAGTAAACCTTAAGAACCTGAGAATTTTTAGGAACACTGTACATTGTGCATGGTCGGTGTCGTGCACCGTGGCTGATTTAGTTTGGAAAAAATAGGTATTTTTTTGCCTTTTAGAAAATTATTCTATCCGTGCTCATTTTACAAGTAAATTGTGGCGATACTTTCTTTTTACTTAGATTTTGTCGCTCCTCTCTCTCTCTAAAACCCCAAATGTTGTGTATTCATTGACAGTGTGAGTCCTTCATGGTAAATTTAAATGTAAATTTTAGTTTTCAAGGATGGATACTACCCTGCGGAGGGTCTTAAATATATTGAGTAAACCCAGAGCAGCACCTGGGTGTCTGAAGGTCTCAGGGCTGGATCTGAGATGAAAATGGACTGTAAAGAAATGCCAAAACTTTAAGGGCTTGTTTCTGGAGATGGTTTCTGCGCGCTCTCTAAGCAAGAGCTTTTTCAATTCAGTACCGTCTGTGTAGGATTGGGCCTTCTTGATCTTGCCCAGAATCAGTGGGTTATGTTCGCAGGGCTTTTGTGTTTGGCTGTCAAAACCATTTTGCAGAGTATTCTGGCTCTTCTTTAATAAGCTGAAATACATTGACGAGTTGCTTAAAGCTGTGCCTTCTTAATAAGATTAAGAAAGATGCTATGATCCTGGAAACTCCTCTCCGATGGACTTGTGTTTACCAACTAAACCGAGTAAAGAGAGTCTTAAAAGAAAAGCATTTTCTGTGCCAGAGATGACCATTTGCAAGGGCGTATGTTTGCTTCTTATTCGCAATGTGTCAATGAACTTAAAAATTCAGAATAAGCGGGAGTTCTTTCCAAGGCTGAAATAGATACGGGCTCAAAGATCCCGTGGCCGTTCCTGCTGCGTTGCCAGCAAACTGTCGGTGAAAATCCCCCTTCCTTCTCTGTCAGGCAATGCTTGAAAAAAGCTAGAAATGACTCAAATTTCCATGGCCGTTTCGAAGGATAACTGTGACTAACTTAAGTAACCAGTCCATTTTTTTTTGGGGGGGAAAGCTGTGATTTGCCATCCTGACCTTCCTCCGGCAGCTGGAGTTGAAGGGTGGGAGAACTGCGTGTGTCGGGTGCGGCGCAGCATGGCGAGGCTGCCTTGCAAATACTGCCCATCTCCTAAAGAGAAGTTGAGTTCTGTCAGCTGTTGCCCACCCGTTTTAATTTTTCACCTATTTTCATGAGAAAGGGGAGCTCTAAAATTGGGTGTTAATACTGTCTAGAAGTCAGCTTCCCAAATCTTGCTACAATTTCCCCACTTCTTGGTTGTTTTTTTTTTTGTTTGTTTGTTTGTAAAAGGTGGTCTGGCAGGCATTTTGGGAAAATTCAGGCTAGAAACTGTGAGCCAGGTTCTTCTTTCATTTACTCTTAAATATATATCCAGAATAACTCCACAAATATGGTGCAATCACCATAGATTTACAGCAGCTCGTAGAGGGTTGAAAACAGTCCGGTGTTTGTTACATATAGCAGACTGGACGGCATTGTAGTCTTTACTGGGATAAGAGGTAAAACATTGGATCCAGATGTTAAGTGACATGAAATTTAATATTTCATGACCATAAAATTACAGAAGGTGTTGTCGAAATTGCGAAGAAGTTGAAGGTTGAAACGGGAGAAGATAAGGTGAAGTTTCATACGTGGGACATTGCATATTGATAGATAAGATTGTATAAATATATGGATTTGCACAACCGACAAACTGCAGACTGTAGGACTCAGTCCTTTTTTACTATTTCTGTTTCTTTTCTGTTATTTCTGAGGAGCTCAGAAGTTCTCTCTGAATTACTAGAAGAGGGTGGAATGCCATTGAAGTTCTTTATTTCGTGCAAGTCTCACAATATTAGGTGTAGTGTTGTTTTTTTAAAGCCCCATCTTCTGGAATCTGGTGAGAATCTCACCGTCCATTTAAAACAAACCAAGAATTAGAAATTTTTTAGCCCTCATGCTTCTAGATTAAAGTTATGAAATACTTCCCAGATTTATGCGTAAGGTTCAGACCAAAAGCCAGTTGATTTGTTGCCTCTCTAAAACATTTCATATTTTTAAGTCAGTCATAGGTTTTGAACATTCTATTTGAAATCCTGAAACTGTTTTCTATCTGTTCGCACTTCAACGTCGATGTTTTTTTAATCGGATGTTCATGTTTTAAACTTTCAATGGAGGTTACAAACGAAGATTTATCTGTGCAAAAAAGAACAACTAGTTAGTTTTAATTTGCCCTGAAAGTGGTTTAACTTTAACATTTGATGCTCCAGATTTTGTATATCTGCCCCAGTGCAGGAAAGCACTTAAAAGATGCTTATTGGATTTCCTAAAATAGGCATATTTTCCCAAGTCCAGATTATCCTATTGATTATTCCCCCCCAAAAGCAGCATGTATATGTATGATGCATGAATATTTTCAGTAAGGGTAGGATTTCTTCAGGACATATGTGAGAACCGCGCGTGTCTTAAAGCAAGTAATTACTCGCAAATGCAGATGGAGCCTTTGGAGCTCTGAAAGCCTGGCCGTTCACATCTGCCTTATATTTTTAAAATGGGTATATATATACATATGCATTTATAGCCAGAAGATGCCGACATCTTCACTGCTGCAGTCTTTCTGTCTGCAGACAGCGCTTTCTGCAGCTAAAAATACCAGTGGATACTTAAGTTATGGTCGACCATGGATGCTGTGGGCTTCGCGGCAGCAGAGCTCACCTGGTAGGAGCGAGATGCAGGGTGTGCTCGGCGATATTTAAGTACCGTCCAGGAATAATAAGAATCCAGGAATAATAAGGCCGATGTTGAGAGGATTTGGGTTGACGTGGCCCAATTGTGGAGGGGATGTGGTGCAGGGCTGAGAGTCAGGAGAGCTGTTCCCAGTCCATCGGAGCTCTGCGCTGGGCAAATCGGTTACCTGTGGATGTAGCCGAGTTGTCTGGGCAAGCGTGGAAATTTTTAGCTGGTGTTTGGAGGGAAGCTTTGAGAGCTTCCTGAGGAAGGGTTGCAGGAGGTGCCTCGAGGTGGCACAGCGTGAAGAGGTAACCTGGCTATTTCTGTTTGGGTTTTGTACAACAAGGGCAATGTGCATTCGTTTCAGGGAAAATAAATTTAGAAATGTTTCCATTCGTTTCTTTTAGTGAAAATTCAAATATTAACTACTCCAGTGGGCACGGAGCTGATAAAATGATTGGCATCACAAGAGCTGAGGTTGTGTCCATATATAAATTGGGACCTCTGGTTTTCAGAGTACTGATAAATTCAAAGTGTGTCTACTTGCGGGCATAATTTCTCCTTTCCTCCATGGGTGGATGTTCACATTGCACGTTAAGGAAGAAATTTGTGTAGAATACAACCCGTGTACCTTTATTCCAGATTAACAATGTCTGTGCACCTGAGGTAATCGGTAAGAACGGAGGTACCAAAAGCTTTAGCTGAGGCACTACAAAACAGCTGTGAATACTTCATCCCCTTTCCCCCCTAGCCGATAGACAGCTGAGGTATAGTTTGATTTTTCTGAATAAACTGAAAGACCATTTTTAAAGAAAACCTAGGTGTCTGTACTGGGGGTGGGGGGTGGGGGGCTGCACAGCTTTCAGTGCTGCTGTTTTAAACGCTGCTGCAAGTTTGTGTATAGACAAGGCCCAAGAGAGTTATGGTGGAGCTATTAGAAGGGGAAGTGATTTTTTCTTAGACTGATTAAAATTCTTTGGGCTTTCTGTTTGTTTGTTTTTAAACACCTATTTAGCTTTTAATTAACATTTAAGAGAAAGGAAGCTGGTTAAATATTCAATACCTCCTCCCTTTCAATTAAGGTAGAACAGTACACAACACATGATGAGGCCTCTGGGAAGTATGGAAAAACAGACAAGAGCAGGCTCCTGATTATCATTTTCAGGGGGACTGGAAAGGTGAAACCCATCTGATTATTACTCCTGTTAACAGTAATAACACTGAGGCTTTTTTTGAACATCAGAAAGCAGTTTAATAATGCAGTTATTCTTTAAAACTGTATGTTCTGTGTTTTGCCTTTTAATACCTTCACTTTTTCCATCCTGTTTACTTTTGGGGCGAGGATGGGGGTGTTTTCTAATAAGCCTTTTCGGAGGCTTAGTAGGGAGGCTGCAGATGCTGGAGAAGTTATTCTTTCTGCTACATGCTCTTATTTTCTTTTTGATGCCGTTTTTTCAGTCCCAGCGAGTTGGCAGCCTCAAACCTGAAAGCTCAACCGAGCAAGTGGGAAAGAGCTATGTTGCTGCCGTGCTCGGTGCTAGGATCTAGTCTTTTCTCCTTTTTCTTCCTCCCCCGTGAAAAATCCGGTTACCTTCTGTCTATGAGTCTGTTATCTGTCAAAATTGCTCATAAAACATTCAGAAAATAATGCCTCAATTGGGAAAATATACTAGTATTTATAATTCAATAAATACCCTTCCTAAACCTAAATTCCTTGGTTTTGATTTTATGTACTCTAATTTGTCTAGCAAAATACTTCGTTAGCAATCCTGTTTAAAAAAGAATTGTGTTAAGTAAAAAAAAAAAAAAAAAGAGTGTTTTACATTATGGAAACTCCACTAACCACTGCCCAAACGGTGATGTATTTTTAAGCTTGGTATTTCTTTTAGTGTGGTGAGACAACTTACCTGTAGAAGTACTTTGTTTATATCAAATATCATTAAAAAATGGATTATTTTTTTTTAATCATTGTGTTACATAAACAGATTTTTTAAATGGAATTGCTGGCACCAGATATGAGTTGTGTAAGTGTATATGCCTGAATGAGTGCTTGCGTTTTTTTAAGGAGTGACGAGCTAGCAGATGCTAAAATGCATCTCTGTTGGATAGGTTTCATATACTATGACTTCAAGGTTTACTGGATATAAGAATGCATTGATTTTTAAAAACAGAAATAAATGTTTTGCAAAAAAGATTTCTGACTGCATATAAAACAAGACTTTCCGATTCAGCTTTAACTTATTGTGATGACCTACTCTTAAATACGTGGTGAAAGTATGAGTTTTTTAAGTAGCTGCTGTCTTATCTGTTGTGTGGTGACCTTTTCAGTGCTATGGCTTTTTATTTTCAAAAAAAATCCCAAAGTATTTCCTCCATGACTCTTTCTTCCAAATACATAAACACATGAGTAGCTTTATATGTATGTATGCCTTGTAATTACTCATCAGTAGAATTAATGATGTATATTTACTGGCTGGACTAACCCAAAAATTAGTCCCGTTAGTTCAGTAATTGGTTAGTTACCAAATATTTTTTTTTTAATTATCAAGAGTCCACTTCTACTTCAGCTGTACATAATAGAAAATCTCCCATTGATTTCCACTAAAGTGGTATTTTTTCTTTTAAAGACTTCTTTTTTTCATGGATTTTTGTCTCAAAACCATAGAAATTTGAGGAAAATTTCACAGTTCCAGAGGATAATGAAAATAATACCTTCTGCCAGAAGGTTCGTATTTAAGTCAAACTGTCATTCAGGTGAACTTAACACCTTGTGAAGATTCACTTTATTTTATTTATGAAGGCAAAAGGTTGAAAGAAGTAGCATGCATGTATCTGGAAATATTTAAATTCTGTGATCTAGAAAATTCTTTACTACTATATGGTTAAAAGTTCTGTGAGCAACCTAAGGAAGAAGTCTCTGAATTGGTTGACCTCAGAGCTGTATCCTTGAGATGCAAATGCCAGTAATGTCAATTTTATCTCAGCTGGATATAAATTATATCCAGTTACGACAAGCCCATGCTGTAGAGCTCTAGAAGATGATGAAGTTAAAGAGCTGTTGAAGGCAGAGAGGCTGGCGCAAAAAGGGTTTTACCTGCGGGTTTGGGAACAGCATCCTGCCCAGCTGATGGCATCACCTTCCCATTGAGAGGTGAGACTGGAGAGGAGGCTCTGTCCCTTTCTCAGCTGGTTCATAGTTGTTCTCTGATAGGAACATCTTCAGGAGGGGGCCAGAGTGAAAGCAGGGGTCAGACACGTGTAAGAGCAGCGCTCCTAGGTATGGAGATGTCGGGTCTCATCTGCAGCAGGACACAGTGTAGGGAGATACTTAACTAGAAGCAAATAACAGTCCTGCAAACATTTGTGCTACACAGGCAGAAATTTGTAGATAAACTTCAATCTTACTCTTCTGTATTTTTTTTTTCTCCCTTTTACTCTACATTCTCTGAAGCAGTTGCATAGTAAGGACAATACTGATGAAAAGCAGTATCGGTAAATCAGTAACTTCTTTCTTTCTCTTTTTTAGGCGAACACACACAAGAAACCAATTCACCTCATTCACTGAAGAAGGATGTGGAAAACATGGGGAAAGGTAAAATAAATAAGGGCCACTTACGTTATAAAACTGCTCTTTGTTTTAATAGAATATGAGGATAATAGGGGGCACTTTTGTTCTGCACCATATTTTAAGCTTGTCAAGTAACATATGAATAATATATGGACCTTTGGGTGGGTATAATTGAGATTAATGCATATATATCAATCAATACATGACACTGTAATATAATACTTTAAAATAATATATTACATTGATTTATATTCATGGCTTTCTGCACAAAATCTATTGTGGGTCTATGCAACACTTCTTTTTTTTTTTTTATAACTGCTAAAATATTTTGTCTCGTGGTAATGAATTGCTCTGCAACTGTTCTTTCAAGAATTATTTATACAGATTAGCAAAACCACTTTTCTTTTCTCTTTGTTAGAGGAACTCCAGAAGGTTTTGTTTGAACAGATCGACTTACGGAGGAGACTAGAACAGGAGTTCCAGGTGTTGAAAGGAAATGCGTCCTTCCCAGTCTTCAGTAAGACACATATCTGTGGTTTTGCTGTTATTTGTGGGTGGGTGGTTGTTGTCAGATTGTTAAAAGGGAAGAGGTGTGTTCTCAGGTGCGTTGCCAGGGTCTTTGACTTAGGTCTGCTGAGGTTGGTGGCAATTCTGCTGTGGCTTTTCAAGCTGCCCAGGGAAGTCTTTTGGAAGGAAATAGGAAGCTGGGTATCTGTTTTGGTGTGAATTTTACTGGTTTTGGGTTTACTTCTTGGGGTACAGCGATGGCGGTGACGTTAACCAGTTTCTTGGAGGTTTTTGAAGGCAGGCTACTTCATAATCATCTTTAGGTGTTTCTAGAGATGCTGGAGAATTTATTTGGCCTGTGTTTAAGGAGTAGAAAGACCTGTTTTGATTTTTCCTTTTGAGATGGGCTGCTTGAGAGGGTCCTTTCATCATGGCTGATGAGTGGCTGCTGCCCAGGTGTGATGGGATGTGCTGGGCATGTGTTAACTAAAAGAAAACAAAATGAACAATTATTAGGTTTTTCATGAAGCTGCCATAAAGTTGAACTGCAACACAGGGATGCGGAAGTATCAGTTTCCTATTGATGGAGGACCTTTGAATTACCCTGGCAATTAAAAAGCAAGTTTCCAGGAGGAATCTCACATAGATCGGGGCAAGGCAGAAGGCTCAGTAAGAGCTCTCCAACATGCAATGAATGTTGCGTTACAGAGCTGGAGTGATCAGGGCATCTCCCTTGCTCTCCGTCTGTAACACAGCACCACGCAGAGATCAGCTTCCCTGTGCCGGGCTGTCACAGCTCTGCGGGTGTCTGCCCAGATAGGACCCCCAGTTCAGTATTAAATACAAAGGAAAAAGTGTGTTTGCACCCACCTTTTGCTTCTTTACGAAGTCTGAAGAGGTCTGACAACGCCTCCATTCAATATTTTCCTAACATTGGTGGTGTGAGGGCTTTTTAAACGCTAGTTTTTAAAACTCTCCACTTTTGTCCTTGGTTTCCTGTGAGGCTCTATGTGGATGGAACGCTGCGGAGTTACCTGACTCGCAGTAATCCAAGATAGATACGATAAAACCTGCCCAAACTAAATGTCAGGCTCTTCTGCCATTTGCTAGCTTTTCCTCCTAACTCCCGCGGGACTGAAATGTTTGACCAGCACTAACTCAAAATGCCCTCGTGCTGGTTTATTATAGTTGCTTGAAGAGTTCAGAAACTGTTAGTCTTCCCAGTTCCTTCATTAAAAACTCCAGGGAGAAAACCCAGCACCACCAGTACCCCTGAGGTAAGTCAGTTGACCAAAACCCACTGCTGCAAGCTGAGGAATGTTGCACCTCCCTGGATTGCAGGAAAAGATGGGAACACAGACAGCATTTTCCTATTATTTAAAGAAAATAGGTCTTTTCCCCTTTCTGCAGCATCATACAGGGTAAGTTCAGGGAAACCAGAAAGTGTGAGGACTCTGAGAATGACTCCCATCTTTAGCTCAAATATCGAAAGATGTAGACAGCTTCATAAATAAAGGAGAAGAGCTGCCTGAGGTGATACAGATATTAATGAAAGGAGGATAACCTCATCCTTCAGTATAAATTCAGTCATTACTTGGGTTTGGGAGTGAGGTAATTTTCAAATAATTTGTGTAGATCAAAACAGTGATGTGTGGTATTGGCAAAATGGCATCTTGGAGTTTTGCCATTCGGGTCACTCATTTATCCTTTTGTTCTTCTCCAGTAAAATTAATGCTCTGTCATTGCAATGTAAATAAATACTGCAATTAAACCACATGAAATACAATTCAAATAAAAGAAAAGAACACATACGGCCGACCAAGGAAGTGGCTACTGTACATGTCGGCTTGAAAAATATGTGGTTTCAATGTACCACAAAGTAGTGGTCAATTTTCTTCAGGATTAAAATAGAAAACACATAATGTGCTATAAACAACATATACAAGTGACCGTAAAACCTATTTACAGATTTAGATTTACCAAAAAACCACCCCTCCTCCACATCTAATAAAACAAGAAAAAATTGCTTTATTTGTAAAGCAAATAAGTGTAAAATCTGAGATAAGTGTGGTTTATCCTCTAGAGCGGTACGTGTTCTAGCAAAAGATATGGGGTCTGTTTTCAGTCTCTTGCTGCTGGATGGGGCTGTTGCTTTAGGTCAGGTATTTGAAAATACTGGGTTTTTCAGGTTTCCCAAGTTATTAACTGCTTGTGGAGATGCTGGATAGGGAGGAGCCAGGGGGAAAATCCAGCTAAAGGAAGGTGGAGGCGAAATTAAAATGGTATTGGTGGATTTATCACAGCTTGAAGAGACCTGGGGCTGTAGGAGGGAGCAAAGAGCAGGCAGGTAACAGGTTTATATCCCTGTCTGGCCCACTGCAGCTTTAGGCTGTGAGCGGCCATGGGGACTGGGTCTCTGTCCCATCCTTAAAGCTGCCGAGGACAGGAACACGCTGCCAGGGTCGTTGTCACTCCCACGCATCGAGGGGGTTCTCATTCTGTTTTGCACCGTCTGTGGGTAGGTGAGGAGCCTTTGGCTTTTAAATCTTCTCAACCTTTTTTTACAAGGAGAAAATTCATCCCTGTTTCAGCAGGGAGCCGACAAGTGAGATGTGGAAGGTGACGCTGTGTCTCTCTAGAAAATGTTCCTGTCACGTTACCTGGAGTTAACTTGAAAGTCACCTTTTTTTGGGTCTTGCATTTGGAACTGAGCACATTTGGGGCGTTACACATTAATAGCATCAAACCACCACCCACAGCAGTGCTATGCAGTGGTGTATGTAAATGGTGTTTTGTTTCCATGTTCTTCTCGTGAAAATCACTGTTAAATGAAAGCTGGTTTTATTTGCAAGCTCATTTAGCTTCTCTGTGGCTTCTTGTATCTGCTGGAAATGTGGCCTGTGATAATTTATAAAATTATCCTTGTCTTCTGCTGTTTGCACCTTTATTTTTAATATTGCTATTGTACTTGAAAACTGCAGGTGAGATTTTGCTTTGCCTGTAAGATCTCTCAACGCGGAGATCACTTAAAACAATAAAAGATGAGATCACTTGAAGAAAATCAAAGAATTTGCTGTCCTGATAGAAATATAATATATATTGGGCTTTGAGCAACCTGGTCTGGTGGGAGGTGTCCCTGCCCGTGGCAGGGGGATTGGAACTCAATGATCTTTAAGGTCCCTTCCAACCCAAACCATTCTATGATTCTGTGTAAGCACCTGGGTGTGATGACAGTGTGTTCTCCCAGAACCTTCCTCTGGTTTGTAGCTTTGGTGGCGGCGTTCTGTCCTGCTGCATTTAACAACGTGGTAATAAAATGGCAGAGACATAGTCTGGATAGTTAAAGTATTTAATTTTGTGTTAAGAAAACTATTTAAATATTCATATCTTTCCTCTTGGGTATTGCTCAGGGCTTTGTCTGTAAGCATTCAGACTCAGATAAATGCTGCCGGAAAAAAACACCGTCTTCACCATTAACACCCCATTTCCACTGGACATTTGCAGTGCAGGACCGAGCAAAATTTCTCTGCTGTTTGTTCTGGGAGGTGATGAGCCTGTGAAAGAACCAGTCGAGAGGAAAGTGTTGAGGAGAGAAGGAGAATTTCTCCATGTAGTCTACTCAGGGTGAAACTGGAGGAACTAGCAGACTTCTATCAGCTTTTAGTGACCTTTAGGACAGGAGGTGGTCACCTTTTTACACTGCACGGCATTTTTGGGTGTAGGAAGAGACCTTATTTCTGTCAGCTTTTTTTTACTGGTTGAGTTGGAACAGAGGGAATAGGCTGGAAAATTCTGTGGGTGTTTACTTGAAATCTGAAGAGATTTATTAAGTTAATGTCATCATATCCTTTTCTGTGTGTCTGCACTGGATCCTGATGGTTTCAGCATGACAATTTTTCTTTGTCTCATAGCTATTTTCTTGTTGTCCTTAAGTGCCTCCTTTTAAACAACAACTTTTGCTTGTCGTTCAGAGAGGGCAAAATTATTGTGTGAAAGAGGACAGAGCTCTGCCGCCTTGTACTTTCTTGTAGTCCCTTCCCTGTGCCTGCACTTGATGGGGACACGTCCCCTGTCCCCACAAGTGAGGTGTGGAGAGGTCCTTCCTCTCCACTGTATGGTGCCACGGCTTGTCACTGCCTTCCTGCTCCTGGGGTTGAGAAGTCGTGGCAAGGCTGGCTTGGGAGTGGGTGAGCTCCCAGCACTGCGGCAGCACACGGAGTATTAATAGGAGCTGCTTGCTCTCACCCAGGTTCAGACCTTTCCGTTGCAATTCAGGTGTTTCTGTGACTCCCGTTACTCTGCTGTCGAAGTATCCCACGTTCATTTAATCCATTAATCCTCCCAACGCACTTGGCAGATGAAGCAATGCTGTTTGAAGGTCAAGAAGGAAAGGGGACTCCTGAAGAGGGTACAGCAAAGGGCTAGGAAGACGATCAGGGGACTAGAAGATCTCTCTTATGAGGAAAGGCCGAGGGACTTGGGTTATTTTAGTCTGAAGAGGAGAAGACTGAGGGGGGATCTGACCAACGCCTGTAAATACTTGAAGGGTGGGTGTCAGGAGGATGGGGCCAGTCCTTTTTCAGTGGTGCCCAGGGACAGGACAAGAGTTAACGGGCACAAACTTGAATGTAGGAAGGTCCACTTAAACATGAGGAGGAACTTCTTTCTTTTGAGGGTGGCAGAGCCCTGGAAGAGGCTGCTCAGAGAGGTGGTGGAGTCTCCTTCTCTGGAGACATTCAAAGCCCACCTGGACACGTTCCTGTGCAACCTGCTCTGGGTGACCCTTCTGTGGCAGGGGGTTGGACTAGATGATCTCCAGAGGTCCCTTCCAACCCCATATCCTTCTGTGATTCTGTAATTATGTGGTTATTCCTGCTTTGGTGGTGATGAAAGGAAGCATGGAGAGATACACGCACGAAGTCCAGTAGAGCAGATACTGAACCCAGACTTCCTGAGTCCTGGGCTAGCATTCCAGCAAACAGCATGACTATTTAACTCTTTTAATTGGTTAGTACTAAATAAACCGTTTTAGCTGCCTTGGCCTTTCAGTGCCCTTCTCCAAGCTGTGAGTGTTGAGGTGCTCCGTGCTGTTTTCTGCTGGCATTCACCTTGCTGCTCCTGTGGTCCAGGACAAGTCTCCTGGATCAAAATGATATTGGTTGGAATGGGTTTTCTTTCCTCTTCCATTTAATAGGCCAGGTCTCTATCATGCAACTCACCAAGTTATTAGCTTCTTTTTAATAGTTTTATTTATATTTTTCTGTCTTTTTCCCCACCTCCAGAACACAGACCAGCAGTTAATCTACCAAACGAAGTTATGTCTGAAATGGTTGCTGAGGAGGAAAATAAGGGAGGAGCTGCAGGGGCAGGAGGGCTGGCCTGTGCTGTTAACCCGGCTTTCTAGGATCTGTCTTTCACAGATTTTTTTTCCCTTCTGAGTTCTGCGTTTACAGAGCTTTAGTCTGAGTTTTGTTCAAAGCCATCAGTGCCGTGTTACAAAACTACAAATCAAACCCTGCATCCTTGAACGCTTTCTCTTCTCACATATTGGACATCCCTATTGATGTCAACAGATTTATGCCAAAGCAAAGAAGAGCAGTTTTTGCTCCTCAATTCAGCGTTGGTAGAAGTTTGATTAATGGCTGCAGATTCTGGGCCATTGAGAAAATCCCGGGGAGAATGAACGCTGGTGACAGAAATTTAGCAGCCTCCATTTGCTAATTGGGGAACAATCTGATTTTTCCACAGCTGTTCTTTGATCTACAGTGTCTCCTGCTAGAGAAGAAGTTTTTGTTGGGTGCGTTTTAACTGGGCGAAGGGCTTTGTAGTGCTTCACAATTCCTCAGTAGCGATTTGGTTTGGTTTGATTTGCTTGATATGAATTCTGCCCTGTGGTCTCTGTTTTAATTACTGCATCTACCTTTTTCCCCTCCCGTTTAGATAATTTTCAAGATCAGATGAAGCGGGAACTGGCGTACAGAGAAGAAATGGTGCAGCAGCTACAAATTGTAAGTTTGTCTTCTCTGATAAAAACGTTACGAACTGTCGCTTTATGTTTTTTAAATGCACTCCTCAAAGTTTTCTGTTGTGAGCCGTGCAGATGTACTGTTGCCGAGCTCGTATTACCGTATACTTCACAAGATGTAAGCACGCGTTTCTCCACTGGTTTAGAGTCTATAATTACCTGGAGATTTACTTTCATACGGTAACCAGATGGGTCTTCATGTTTCAACTGAACGAAATGTGGTGACTCAACACCGAGCGGTGCTTCTTCAGAGAGAAACGTGAGGACTCAATCACTAAACCTTAAGCAATTACACGTTTCTACCTTGTATGAGCTGGCGAGGGTTGCATTTCAGCCCTCAGCAGGGAATCGGTGTGAGACCGGCATCTCACTGGCACATAAACCTTGGGATGTGTCTTTTTTTCAAATTTCAGCCCCTGGAAGAAGTGCTTGACTCAGCAGTAAAGGATCGAATCGCTGAAACACAAGTTCTGTGCAGGCACACACTGCTGTTCCGTCTCTTGCTTGTTATTTTAAAACCAGGAGGGATTTTGCATGTGTGTGTGTGTTAGTGCAGCTCTGGATTGTTGCATACCACTGTGCTGCTGAAAACCTGACATAATTAATTCCGTACAAGCAAGGGATGGAGAACGTGAAGCTGTTTCTTACTCAGGTACTGCTTAGTATGGTTTAAAGAACAGAGAATCGTAATGAATGGGAGACTATCAGCAAATTCTTGTTTTGCTGGGGCTTGTTGTGTGATTCTGTTGTGTGATTGTGTTGTGTGATATTATTCAGCAGGGTTTTTTTGAGGTGGGCTTGCCACATATCCCTACTTCTCTGAATCAGCCCTGTGCTCGAGCATCTAAATTTTCCTTCTGCTTGTCACAGACCCCGGTGCGGAGAAGGCATTGTCCAGCCTTCTGGTACTGTCGTTTTCTAATTGATGGCTTAGGACATAAAAATAAAGCTGAAGGCCAGGATTATCAAACTTGTACATTTATGTTTAGAGGTGTTTAGGAGTGGCCTTATTTTTAGAGCTGCGGAATGTTCCTGCTCCCTGTTCCTGCTGACTTCAGAGATTTCAATGAGAGATGGAGGGTGCTTGAAGGAGGTTGTTTATGGAGGAAGTTCAAGTCCAGAACATCTGTGGAGATTTTTTTGCTGCTGGTCTCCACTCTTTTCCTTTAATACGTCCAGTTTTTACTGTGTTCCCCTTTTGCCCCCGATGGCAGGCAGGGAGTTTGGCTTGATCTGTGAATTACATTGTCACAGAAGGTGGTAATTGGGATGTCATCCTGAAAAGTACCTCCCCGGCTGCTTTGGGCTCGAGGCAGGTGACCTGTCTGATTCCTGCTCCGAAGCACATTGAAGCCCAAAGTTTGTAGGCCTGGTTCAGCCTTTATCCCTTGTGTCAGCTGAACTGGGAGCCGACTCGCTCTCCCTCCCAGGGAGAGAACGGATCATCTCTGCCCTTTGCTTTGTGAAAGTTGTTTCTGAAACTGGGTGTCCCAGACCTCCAGCGAACCAGCTGCGGTAGTTTTTCCGATTTACAAGAAATGGAGAAATCACGAAGTTGAGCGTAGTGCTTTTTCTCGGTCAGGAAAAGAAATACGATCGTGTAATTCACACCCTTTTCACTTACTGATGCGTGCTACAGAAAGACTAATAGTCATCTAATCATTAAACAGAGCTGCCTGAATGTACTTACAAGAGACTAGTTCCCACATTTAATGTACTGCGCCAACAATTTAGGGCCTCTTCACTCACTGTGGCTGCTTGAATTTAATTATTATTAATAGAAACGTCAAACCATCAGTAAGTCTTTATGCTTTATCCTTCCTGGTATCAGTGAGGCAGGATGTTTGCGTATGAAGAACCGAGACTGCTGCAAATAATGACTGTGTTTATTGAAGCTGGGTGCAGAAATCCTCATGTTTTGGTTGATAACTGGAGTCAGCACTTTTGATGTGATCATCCCTGCAGTTACTTCAATTCATTCGTGTGAATGTATTTTGTTCGGTTATATCTAGAATTAAGATTAATATGCTAAGCGTGGCAACGATAGATCCTTTGGCCATCTTGGGTTATGTCATGGAGGAATGAAATCTTTTGGTGCAGAATATACAGAAAGCATGGTTACTCATGATTTTTTTTTGTTTATTTGTTTTTTGTTGTTTTGTTTTTAACAGGTAGGTTATTTTGGATTGTACATACCTGGGGCACTGTACAGAGCTGCCCACAGCTAATACTCTTGTTGACATAGGAGTGCAAAGCGGAAACCAGAAGTGTTTAATACATACTTAGATTTTAATTTTACGTGCAGCTCCATAGGTGTATACCTTTGTAGGATTAAGCTCAAAATTCCTGGGGATAACTGGCCCTAGAATTTGGCTTAATTGCCTTTTTTTTTAATTTTACAAAGACTGTAGATGCGTAGGGTCAGTTTCTTGCAACTCTTCTCACCACTGAAGGAATATACAACTTAAATTAGTCCTTCCTGAAGACCTGATCGTTAAGGCATCTCTTGTAACAGTGGGTACCAGGGGCAGGTTTTGCCCTAACAAGGCTTTCACTCACCCTGAACTGGAATTCTTCAAGCTGCATAACTGAGTAGTCAGACTTTCAAATCAACTGCCTCGGCATGTTTGACGTACCAGAAATGTCTGGACTACACCAAGCTGAAGCTAAGCGTGAAATAATTAACCAAAAATAACTATATTTGAGAACTTTGTAGTGTGGCTGCCCTCTGTAACCTGGCTGTTAGAAAGGACTGCTCGGAGGTAGTATTTCATGCCCAGCCGGTACCCAACACTGAACATACCGCCTTTTTTCTCCCAGTTCTTGGGTGACATTGTCAAACTGCAATGCGGAGGGCGATGCTGGGCCACCAGGCGTGGGGTGACAGCTCGGGGAGGGGGGGACAGGCTGGCGTGGGCTGCGGGTGCCCTCTGCCGCTCCCCGGCCGGCATTGCACCCTCGGCGGCTGGAGGCGACGGGCTTAATAGTCTTTAACAGCCTCAGCTAAAGCAGTGTTTAATCAATGGGCTTTTATTTTAATGCTTTGTCTGCT
>JAHREE010000359.1:23151-46692 GCA_033628505.1 Tringa tobata | reverse complement strand
GGGCCACCCCACCACCTCTCTGTCCTTGCCTCTCCCTTCTGAAAAGTTGGTAGCCATCAATCACAGCACTCCAGTTATGCGAGTCCTCCCACCACGTTTCTGTGATGGCAACTAGATCATAATTTTCTTGCTGTATGATGGCCTCCAGCTCCTCCTGTTTGTTGCCCATGCTGTGCACATTCATGTAGATGCACTTCAGGTGGGATAATTGTCCCATTATATTTCTGGGAGGGTGAGCACTTAATTCCCACCTGTCCATGTGCAGACATTTCTGCAGTTACCATCTTATCACTATTCCTCCTGTCTTCGCTGCCACATGTGTCTTTCTCTCCTACATCAACTGCTGCAACAGGCTGCAAGGCCTTGCTGGCACCTTTACCTACCAGCACTGTCACGCTACTCCTGGGCACCACTTTAGTAACCCTGGTTCCAACCCCATCCCCCTTCAAATCTAGTTTAAAGCTCTCTCAATGAGCCCTGTGAATTCTTGTCCCAATATCCTTTCTCCCCTTCGGGTTAGGCTTCCCCCACCTGCTGCCAGCATGCCTGGTGACCTGCAGGTCAGCCCGTGATCAAAGAATCCAATGTCCTGCCGTTTACACCAGTCTTTTAGCCACAAGTTGATCCGTTCATTCTTCCTATATATCCCTTCATCCATCCCTGTGACTGGTGGGATAGAAGAGAACACCACTTGTGCTCCTGATCCCTTGACCAGTCGTCCCAGCACCCTGAAGTCCCTTTTCATTGCCTTTAGGCTTCTGGTTGCTACCTCATCATTGCCTACTTGAAATATCAGTAGTGGGTAATAATCTGAGGGCTGAACCAGGGAGTGAATTTTCCTGCGTGCTTTTTTAAAAGTACATACAGGTTATGTGTTCCACCTGTAACCAGAAGGGCTCCACATAAAATCACGATGACTTGCTAGCGGTGGCAGATCAGATGGCCGTTACTGTCTGACAGACAGGAGAGAAGCTCCCGTGTTGGAGATTTGCTAAGAAGCAGCTCAGCAAACTGGCTTGTGGAGCAAAATAACAGCACTTGCAGCACACGTAAGGAGCAGTGCTAATTTCCGAGGACGGCTTTTTAGACAACTTGCACGTAACCTCGCTGTTTTCTTCCCTGGTGCCTTTAGCTTTTGAACGCTGGCTTCTGCTTTGGGCTGAGTGCCCTGTACCTGCTTGTGAGACACAGAAGCTCGCCGTAGGAGGACTGCTGGACTGTCCCCTTTGCAAGAGGCGGGAGTAACCCTTTGGGAAGCTGAACATCCCTGAGAGCTCCCGGGTTAAATCCACGCTGGCACACAGGCAGTCAACCACTGAATATCCTGAGAGTTAGGGCCCCTGAACTGCGGGCTGGATCACTGTAGATCTCGCTTACAAGAAATAAAATTAACAATACCCACTTCTGCAGAGCATTTTGAGCTTTATAGTCGGAGCGCTGTATCATCGCTCAGTAGTATTGTATTTATTTTTCACTTGAACGGCGCTGTTGGTGTCGATGGGACTTGCCGAAATGTGCTTGCTGAGGCCTTGAACCAGCAATACCAGACCTAATGATCCTCTTCCCAACCCTCTTAGTTGTTTAGAGAATTTTTTGACGCGCACAAATAAAGGCACTTAAAAAACAAATAGCACCTGATTTCCATATATAGAGTCTTTGAGAAAATACCACCCCATCAATTATGTATTTTTTTTAAACGCTGCCTTTTATTTCTCTGTCTAAAGGGGCCCATTTAATACTGCGAGTAATGTTCTGAGTAATACCGGGCTTGGCACAAATGAAGCGCTTAACTGAGTTCCTTATTTTTATTATCCATTGTCTGCTAACCAGTTTTTTTGTTGTTTCATTTATTTGCCTTTTCCCTGGGGAAGGAAGGATGGCAGCTCGGCGTGCGCTGAAAGCTGTCTTGGTGGATCTCAACGGCACACTTCACGTTGAAGACTCAGCTGTGCCAGGCGCGCAGGAAGCTCTTAAAAGGCAAGCTACCATTTTTTTTCCCCGATATCTTCTGATAGGTTATGTCAGCGCTGTTTGCACAAAGACCCTTCTGTAAGTAAAGCCGTGGTAACGGCTTCTGCCTTTTTTTTTGCTGTCGTTTATAAGGAAATGCGTGGCCAAATTCTGCTTTGATTTATGGTCGTATTAATACCAAGAGAAATCAGCAGAGGGCCTAGGTATGGAAAAGTTGCCATGTATCACCTGAGCCTCTGCAGCTTTCTTAAGTTGCCCTCTAGGTCTTTTCTAGATAGAAAAAGACAATATTCAGAGTGTTTTGCTAATTCATATGGGACTACAGCCTTAGCTGAAGTGGAAAGTAGCTAAATTAACCTGAACTACCCCCTACACACTTCAGCTGTGCTGTTCCTCACTCAGTGCTTTGTTGAACTACAAGAACCTTATTGTCTGAGCCCTTTGTTATTAGGGGAATAGCGGAGAGAATAACTTGGCCTAGAGAGCAAGGCATCCTTGGCAGAGTTCTCGTTTCGTTTGGTCTTTCAGCCAAGTTTTATTATTTTAAAATTTTATTTCTGCTAGGTAAATGACCTCAGTCATTTTTGAGTTTGAGAAACACTTGATAATACAGCCTGTCATAGAATCATAGAATGGTTAGAGTTGGAAGGGACCTTAAAGATCATCGAGTTCCAACCTTCCCACAACCTATCCTTTGTGGGAATTTCAACACATTAATAAACAGGATGGTTAAGTACTTCTTTCTCTTCTAATGAAAGGGTGCCTAAAGAAATTGAGGCATAGTCAAATGACTTAATCTGTCTGAGGATATGTGACCCCAGGGATCTTTGTGCTGTATTGTGACACTGTTTTCCTGGAGAAGACATCTTGCAATGGATAGAGAAAAACACAAAGTGGTATATGCTGCCAGAGTGAGTGAGTGAGGGCACCTTAAGGTGCTGGGACAGTAAGAATTAGTCAGGGGAGAGGACTAGGGTTGAATTAAGGAAGAGAAGGAGAAGTTTTTACTGGAGTTGTATTGTGTTCTTAGATCTTTATAAAGGTAGACTGTTGCTCAGAGGAAAAGCTCACAGAGGGATTAGGAAACTGCATTTCTTCTCACAAATAATTCTGGGGAAATAATTATCTCCTGAAGATGTAAAATTGCAAGGAAGTGAAGACTGCTCAAGTGTTGGGCATTCATTCATTCACTTTTACTCACTGGACCTTGCCTGCTTGGTGTTCTGTGCTGCAGGGAGAACTTGTGCCAGGTGAGAGTCAGCATTCTCAAAAATCCATATATATAAAAAAGTGGTGATATGGTCAAGAAGAGCTTGATATCAGTCCCGTCTGTTTCTCACCTCCAAGCCTCCAGGCCATAGACTGGATAGAAGAAGTGGCTTATGTAGAATCAGAAGGCAAACTGTTCTCTAAAGTCACTGATCCTCCTTTGTGTTCTGCTTGATTCCTCCTGAGCAGTGCCCTTGCAAGCCCTGAGCTGGCTTTGACAAGGGAGGGAGTTAGAGAAGGGATATTTATTTTCAGGAGGGATTCAATTTTTAGTGTTACTTCTCAGTATTGAGGTCCATAGAGAAAAAAAAAAAAATAATTAATTTATTAGCAACCAGGGGACTCTTTTACCAGCTCATCCTTTTGAAGGGTCAGTATATCTGAAAAATAAGAGAAAGAAGTGGCAGATGCAAGCAGGTCTCCAGTGTTGACCAACTTTATTCTGATGTTCTCCGTGCAGTCGTGATGCCAGTGTTTGTTTCTATAGCAACAAAGAGAGAAAGTGATGGTGGGGGAATAATTAAAGGGAATGGCGTTGAAATTGTCACTTAAAATTATTTGACTGTTTGGTGGCGTGTACTGTCGGTGTAGGGTAATAGTGGGGTTTCACGTGGTATTGGTGCTCCTCAGGAAAGGCAGAAGTGGCTACAGAAGCTGACATAAAATTGCCACAGAGGTGACACAGGCTCCTCGAGCATCCTGCATCTCTGGATGAGCCACAGCTGCTGTGAAATTCTCTCAGCACGTGGAGTTCAATGTATTAATTTAGCAACAAGGTTCTTCCGTTTATTTATTTTGGTTCAGGGTGCAAACGGTCCTTTTTCAGTCCCCGGAGGGAGTGTGTAAACAGAGGGATGCTGTGGCCAATTTGCTTTTGCTCTTCATCCGTCAGGCTGCGCCGCGCTCCCGTTACCATTCGGTTTGTGACCAACACGACGAAGGAGTGCAAGAGGGAGCTGCTGGAGAGGCTGACCAAGCTGGGGTTTGACATCGCAGAAAACGAGATCTTCACGTCGCTGACGGCAGCCAGAAACCTCCTGGAGCAAAAGCAGGTGCGGCCCCTCCTCCTGGTGGACGATAAGGCCCTGCCTGATTTCACAGGTGAGGTGGGAGTTACTGAGCAGCTGAGGAAACGTGGCACTCTCTATTTTGTAGAATGACAATCAAATGTGTCACCAGCCGTGGTGAAGCCTGAAATGTGGAACTCTTCGGAGTCATAAAGGTCCTTTTCTTCTTTCTAAATTAACATTAAATGGTCTGAAGTCACAGCTTCTTGAGGAGTAGTGGAAATGGTGGCCAAAGCCTTCAAATGATCAGGAATTTGGGTAAAACACAATATTTTTTATTAATTTCCAGTGTAAGAGAAAGTAATACTTATCACTAGATCACCGGACACTTGTCACACCTACCAGTGCTGGTTTGTTTTGTAGCAAGGATGTGTCAATTTGTTGGAAATCAGGTTTCCGTCAGCTATTGTGTAGAGGTTTCACTCGTAAAGAGCTGAAAAGCCAGCGTGCAGGCACATGCAGGAGACTGTTTCTCTCGTAATAGATTGTTATTAAGATGTAAAATCTCCAGGTAATTATTGTCACTTACTTTATATTGAACATCTAGGTCTCTCCAGGTAATTATTGTCACTTATT
Source organism: Tringa tobata (assembly GCA_033628505.1). Classification (NCBI taxonomy): domain Eukaryota; kingdom Metazoa; phylum Chordata; class Aves; order Charadriiformes; family Scolopacidae; genus Tringa; species Tringa tobata. The sequence continues at coordinate 41,809 of JAHREE010000359.1, read as the reverse complement.
TTGTATTGAACATCTCAGCCCATGTACTTTTATACCTTAATGGGTGACAGGAGGTTCGTCTCCCTAACTTCTCTGGATTGACATCTCTAAAGACCTGGTTAAAACTTGCTTTATTTTCAGATGTTCCCATTTCCCTCCCTCTGTAAGGGGAGTAGAAGATGGTATATTTGAACTTGGGCATGTCAGGCAGGTGCCTGAGCAGGGACAGTTAGTTTTTGACTTAACCACATTGTTGTTTCAAGAGTAGTGGAGATACCCGTGTTTTTAAGATACTCACAAGTTGAAAACCATGTGTTGTATGTTCAGTCTTTCGTTTAAAGTCAAGGCATCAAAAAATGTGGATGGCTCCCCGCAGCTCCCTGGCCCTTGCCTTATGAACTGAAATCCTTACGGCTGCGTAATTTAAGTTGGTTCTGATCTTGCTGGGAGCTAGAAATTTCCCGTTAAATTTTAGTGCCATAGTCTAGTCCGTAATCTTCTGGAAAAAAAAGCGCCCAGGAGAACAGCCTCTGTGGGCTCTGAGAGCAATCAAACCCCATGATCTGCTCTACCTAACATCGCAGCCTGGGAAAAATGCCCCCAGCAATATTCTGTATTTGTGTTCTCGGGGAGGCTTTCTTGGGTCAGAAACAGCAGAGGCAGCAGCTATTTCACTGAAGGCATTTAAATCAGTTTAGTCTTCACATGTCTGGGATCTTTCCATCAGTTTTACAGGAGCTGATGATAATTTTGTAAAAGGTGGCAAAGGGAGAGAGGTCAGCAGAGTACATTGGTGGCGTTGCCTGGATTGCTTGGGTCTGGAACGGATTGTTGAGTTTCTTTTTCCTACGAGTAGTTTGGCTCATATTCTCTCAGTGCTGCTCTTGAAACGTTTAAGTACAATGGAGAATTCTTTAAATTCCTTTTAATGGCTGCTGTTGAAGTATTCTTTGCTGATTCCTCCATAAAGTTGGTCACAGATGGATGAACATAATCCGTTCTTGGTTAAAGGTCCCAGATGCTTTTTGGGGGTGTCACAAATTCCACGTGGCATCTCTGAGTGTACATTTTGCTGTCTGAGCTAATTGAAGGACGTGCGGCAGGAGACATCAGCCAGTGGGCTGCAGTGACCCTCTCTGGAGACCCAGGAGCTCTAGTTGTGCCAGTAAAAGTGTGAACAAAAAAGTGGAACAAAAACCCCAGCAAATGCAGGATGCAGCTGATAATCTCTTATAAATAAAACTCTCTGTTACTCCCGTTTCTCCTGTGGATGCTGCTCCACTGCTGTTGCTGGTTCTGTTCAGAGGTGGCACTGCCATCTGGAAACAGTCGTGGTCCTCTGGAGCAGTGTAGGACAAAGCAGGCCCAAGCTGTTCTCGAGGGGACTAATCCACATTGAAAGAAAAACCTTCCAGAAGAGCCCAAACTAATCTAGTGTAACACCTTCCAGGTCATGCTGCCATACCATCTTTGCCATCATAACCAGGCTGATAGAGAGACTGAGAGACTGGGGCTGTTCAGCCTGGAGGAGAGAAGACTGAGAGGGGACCTCATCAATGCTGAGCAATATCTAAAGGGCGGGTGGCAAGAGGATGGGGCCAGACTCTTCTCAGTGGTGCCCGGTGACAGGACAAGGGGCAACGGGCACAAACTGGAACATGGGAAATTCCATCTGAACATGAGGAACAACTTCTTTCCTTTGAGGGTGTCAGAGCCCTGGAAGAGGCTGCCCAGAGAGGGTACGGAGTGTCCTTCTCTGGAGACATTCAAACTCTGCCTGGACATGTTCATGTGCACCCTGCTCTAGGTGACCCTGCTCTGGCAGGGGGTTGGACTAGATGATCTCCAGAGGTCCCTTCCAACCCCATATCATTCTGTGATTCCGTGATATGTAGAACAACAGTCAGGCTTTATAGCCTAAGTGGAGTTCTCTTTGAGTAGAGGGAATAGAAAAACTGGATGGAATTCACTAGTCTTTCTGCTTTACTGTCTTACAAAGCAGATGAATCTATGTAGAAAGGGATTCTCAGATAACAAAAATTCATTCAGTTGAAAAACTGATTTGTGCATTCTGCTGCATTTCAGTGAGAGACTCACTGTCCAACACTCGCCATTAGGACTGTCCAGCTGCAGAGTTGTGTCCGTTGTGAAAGATGGCAGAGTCTGGATGGATCGACACCTTTTCCACAAACGCTTTCCTCATTTCTAAAAGGCATAAAACTGGTCTATGTGATGTGGCTGTGTCAGAAAATGCTCGTTTGGTTTTTTTGGGTCTTTTTGCTGTAAAGGGATTTATTGTGCTCGCTGAGTGGGTACTGCTAAGTATGAGTGAAATTCAGTTTGCTCAGAGTCATGTTTTGGTTTTCCAGGGGTGGCCACCGACAACCCCAATGCAGTGGTGGTAGGACTGGCTCCTGAGCACTTTCACTATGAGATGATGAACAGAGCGTTTCGGTAAGTGGCTTGCTTTCTCCTCATGGCTTTCGGAGTGGTGGCTGTCTTTGTGCTGGGCTCTGCACCTCCACACAGGTGGGAGGAAATCCTTCTCTTACAGGGAAAAGCAGGTGGCAGCAGTGTCACCATTACATAGCGTGTCTTCTTCCTTGTCTGAGAGAGAGACACCAACCTTGGTGAATATGGGGCCTTAACCATGAACTTCAGGGAGTCCAGCCTTGGTTTTCCTGGCTTTCAGTCTGTAAATTAACTACAGAAGTACAATCCTGGTTGTCGTTGAGGTGAAAAAGTCAGCAGTGCTTCAAGAGGAGATACACAAACCCAAGGATGTTGGGAAGTATTTGGGAGACGGCTTCTGTGTTCAAACCTCAGCCTTCGGAGCCCAAATATTATAGAGAAGGAAATCCAGTATTTAGGGCAGATTATTCCTTACCTACCTAATGCAGGTTTTCTAGCAATATCTGCTGGAGCATTTTGGCTTCAGGAGTGGACAGCACAATGTCCTGGGCTACTTGAACTATGGATCAGATTTGGTCTTGTCTGTGCAACCCCATGGACGCTCCAGGCCTGGGGCAGAGTGGCTGGAGCTGCCCATTAGAAAAGGGCCTGGGTGTGTTGGTCACCAGTGGCTCAATATGACCCAGCAGTGTACTCAAGTGGCCAAGAAGGCCACCAGCATCCTGGCCTGTATCAGGAACAGTGTGGCCAGCAGGACTGGGGCAGTGGCTGTCCCCCTGTACTGGAGATTGGTGAGGCCTCACGTCAAGTGCTGGGTCCAGTTCTGGGCCCCTCACAACAGGAGGGGCTGGAGCGTGTCCAGAGAAGGGCAACGGAGCTGGTGAGGGGTCTGGAGCACAAGTCTTATGAGAAGAGCCTGAGGGAGCTGGGGTTGTTCAGCCTGGAGAAAAGGAGGCTGAGGGGAGACCTTCTCGCTCTCTCCAACTCCCTGAAAGGAGTAGCCAGGGGGGGGTCGGTCTCTTCTCCCAAGGAACAGGCGATGGGACAAGAGGAAATGGCTTCAAATTGCCCCAGGGGAGGTTTAGGATGGATATTAGGAAACATTTCTTCAGGGAAAGGGTTGTGAAGCCTTGGAAGAGGCTGCCGAGGGCAGTGATGGAGTCCCCATCCCTGGAGGTATTTAAAAGCTGGGCAGACGTGGTGCTGAGGGACACGGGTTAGTAGTGGGTTTGTCAGTGTTGAACTCGATGATCTGAAATGTCCCTTCCAGCCTTGGACAATTCTATGATTCTGTGATTCCTGAAGCTCTTTGTCTTGTGTATTGTTTAAGGGGTAAATAAGATGAAATGTAGCTGTAGCTGTCGGGGTGCAGTAGTTGGTGTGTGCAGACGTGCACGGCCACGTGTCCTCCTCCCTAGTTGTAGCTCTGCACAGCGCTCTTGGTTTCAACTTGAAAAAAGCCCTTGGCTTCGAAGACGCGAACATGAGCCGGTTGCTGAGTTCCTCCCCGGTGACGTGCCTTTTTTGACTACATCTGAAGAGGGGGTATCGATGACTGCTCACCAGGGTCTTGCAGAGGCTCCTTGGAGTAGGAAACCGGTGCTGTTCTTACCTGCCTGCCAGTTCTGTGCCATAAGAACCTGTACTGACCCCAACAGACACCCCCTCTGCCTCCTTAGTGCGTGTTGCCGGTGGCATCGAGTTTAGAGTTTTACAGCGTGCTCACGGGCGGACTCTTAATTTCACAATCACGAATTCTAGTGCTTACGTCATTTTATTTATTGATATTTCTGTCATGAATGTATTAACTGTCGAGTAATAGTCATTAGCTGCCTGGGGCTGGAGACTGGGGCGCTCGGAACAAGAGTCATCGCAGAGTCCCTGAGGGCCCCAGGCCAGCAGAGGGAGGAAAGCCTGCAGAGCTGGCCCTCTCGAGGTGGCCGAGGTTGTCCCAGGCTGGATTTGGGATTTTTTGCATTGAAGGCAGAACGGAACGCTTGCTCTGGCGATGGAAGGAAGGTGCTGAAGGCCAAATGCAGCCCCCTGCGAGGGGCGGTGGGTTTTTCCCCCTGGCTTTTCCCCCCCGCAGTCTTCCGTTGAGGGGAGACTGTTGTGCTGCTGTCGGGTTTGTTTGGGCTAATGGAAATATTAACCGTTGCCCGCATTTTCTTCTTCTCGAGCTTTGTGCTGTGTCCTTTATTCCTTGTCCTTTACTGCTCGGATAATTGAATCACTTGGGATTTGCGTTGCTCACGGCAAAACTTTCAGGTGAATGCGATGAAACGCAGGTGCCTGCCGCGCCGATGCCCGGTCTGAGCTGCTGACCCGGGCTCCTGAGGGAGGGAGGGAGGAGGCGCTTGCAAGGCATCCTTCGTCTTTTCCCCTAGTAATGCTTAAAATAGGACAGTTGAACTGTGCCCTAGAAGTGTTTTTTTTCCTCTCCGCTGACTGTGAAGAGCCCAGTCTGACTAATTACCCGGTAGGCAACCACCCGGTTGATATCCAACGTTAGGGTGGGTAAATCCAACCCAGCCTAAGTCCCGCGATGAGACACGCAGAGTAATGCCATTCTCCAGGCATCGTTTAAAATGGCTGAGACTAAATTTCTCTTTCTCTATACGTGGGATTTTGATGCCACGCTTAAAAGAATTCTCTCAGGTGAGATCTTTCCCACGAATTTAAGGGGTTGTGGTGCTGCTGTCAAATTAAATTTTCCTGTGTCCTAGAGGCATCCTCCCATCGCGAACACGTCTGGCTGCTCACAGATGCACTTGCCAGCTCTCTTCTCGTTGAGCTAGCTTTGGAAAGCATTGACTTGTGATAATTAAGTGCAGTGAAATATTATCATTTGTGTAGTGCTCAGAGTTCCCAGCAGGTGGGAAGGAGCAGACATCCTCCAAGGAGAAGACAGCTCACCTAAAGCAGCCTCTTTGAGTAGAGCTCCAGAAAGGCGGTGAAGAGGCAAAGCAAGATTTTGTGTGGTTTTGGGGCCCCTCAAGACAGAAAAGACATTGAGGGGCTGAAGCATGTCCAGAGAAGGGCAATGGAGCTGGTGAGGGGTCTGGAGCACAAGACTGGTGAGGAGAGGCTGAGGGAGCTGGGGGTGTTCAGCCTGGAGAAAAGGAGGCTGAGGGGAGACCTTCTTGCTCTCTCCAACTCCCTGAAAGGAGGGTGTAGCCAGGGGGAGTCGGTCTCTTCTCCCAAGGAACAGGCAATGGGACACTCCAGACAATGCCATGTTCTGTGCAGATTTTTAACAGGAAGGTCAGCTGTCAGAGGAGGAACCCCGAGGAGGGAGCATGCTCTGTGTCAGGAAGGCGGGGGGATCTGGGCTATTGGGCAGGGAGCAGTTCCCAGTGCGAACCTCAGGAAGTTCAAGGAGGCCAAGTGCAAGGGTCAGGGCAACCCCAAGCACAGGGTCAGGGCAACCCCAAGCACAAATCCAGGCTGGGCAGAGAATGGATGGAGAGCAGCCTGGAGGAGAAGGACTTGGGGGTGGTGGTGGACAAGAAGCTCAACATGAGCCGGCAATGTGCACTGGCAGCCCAGAAATCACCCGCACCCTGGGCTGCATCCCCAGCAGCGTGGCCAGCAGGGCCAGGGGGGGGATTCTGCCCCTCTGCTCTGCTCTGGGGAGACCCCCCTGCAGTGCTGCCTCCAGCTCTGGGGCCACCAACAGCAGAAGGACATGGACCTGTTGGAGTGGGGCCAGAGGAGGCCACGGAGATGCTGGGAGGGCTGGAGCCCCTCTGCTGTGAGGACAGGCTGAGAGAGTTGGGGGGGTTCAGCCTGGAGAAGAGAAGGCTCCCAAGAGACCTTAGAGCCCCTTCCAGTCCCTAAAGGGGTTCCAGTAGAGATGGGGAGGGACTCTGGATCAGGGAGGGGAGCCATGGGACGAGGAGGAACAGTTTTACACTGGAAGAGGGGAGATTGAGGTGAGATCTCAGGAAGAACTTCTTTGGTGTGAGGCTGGTGAGAGCCTGGCCCAGGTTGCCCAGAGAAGCTGTGGCTGCCCCATCCCTGGAGGGGTTCAAGGCCAGGTTGGAGGGGGCTTTGATCAACCTGGTCTGGTGGGAGGTGTCCCTGCCCAGGGCAGGGGCTTGGAACTGGATGATCTTTAAAGTTCTTTCCAACTCAAATCATTCTATGATTCTAAATCTAGTTTCATTTCTAAAAGGCTCAGTAATAGCGCTGTTAACTGGGGAATTTGGTGGGACACGAACACAGCTAATATCTTTGTGCTTTTTCACTTGTTATTGTCATTCCTCCAACGTTAAAAAATAAACTTAAGGTAAGATGATTTATCCTGTGTCTGAGACTATCCTGAACACCCATCCCTGCCGGAAACACGGAGCTGTTTGCTGTTAGAGGTGATACCAACATTCCCAAGAGCTGCCAGGCCACAGATTCCCTGGCAGCAGAGTCCTGAAGGCCCTGCTGGGTTCTTAGTCCAAGTGAGGAGATTAAGGCTCTGCCCATCAACCCCCCACCTACAGCCCCTGCCTGGGGTTAGCGTATTTTATGTTATTTGCGCGGTGACATCAGCTGGGTTCTGACGTTGGGATGTTTGCCTTGCTGAAAAGTGAGGCAGCTTAGAGTAACGGACCTTATTGCAGAGATGCAGGTAGGTCTTAAAAATCCTGTTAAAATCCTCAAGATAAGAAATTCTTCATTTGGGGGATTTATTTATTAGCTGTTCCTGGGGAAAAGAAAGGAAGGAACTTCGTTTAAGTCTCCAGATGAATGCAGGCTTGCATTATAATTTGGGTCTTCATGAAAGTCAGTGTCATCAACTTAAAATGAAAGCCAGTTCGGGCCTCCAACTGTGAATATAATTTCTTTGATATAATTTTTTGTACTTTCTTTAGGTTGATTTTGGACGGTGCTCCTCTCATAGCTATACACAAAGCCAGGTATTTCAAGAAAAAAGATGGCTTGGCTCTGGGACCTGGACCTTTTGTAACCGGGCTGGAGTACGCGACGGACGCCAAAGCCACGGTGGTGGGGAAGCCGGAGAAAACCTTCTTCCTGGAAGCTTTGCGGGGGACCAACTGTGCCCCAGAGGAGGCCGTCATGATCGGTGACGTACGTGGGGACCTCACCGCCTGCCTTTTCTCGTGGTTCTCCTCTCCTCTGTCTGCCGTTGTCTCCCAGACCCCACGAGCGGGTCTTTCTAAAAGCGCGGGGATGGAACGAGGGGTGGAAACTCAACCAGCAAAACTCTCAGGGTTTAACGTGCAGTCCGTGGGGCGGGTTCTCTTCCTGCAGTTGCTAGGAGCCCCTAGTAAATCTTTCCCGTGAGGGTTTCTCCAACAGGCAGCTAAAAGGTCTGACCCCCTGCAGCCGCTTTTGAGCGGGTGGTTAGTGACGTGCAAAGCAGAGAATGTGTTTTCATGAGAAACGTGTTGAGAAGTAAGGGCCTGTGACTGCTAACCAGCTCATCTCCTCTTCTGTCCCAGGACTGTAGGGACGACGTTGGTGGCGCCCAGAACGCAGGCATGCGTGGCATTTTGGTCAGGACTGGTAAGTATACGGTGGAGCAGTCATTTTGGGAGACGGCTGATATTGTAGGTGTGAATTTTTTCCTCTAACAACTCTAAAATCCCGAGCACTGGTCAAAGAGCAGAGAGAACCATTACTGTGACATCTCAGATCGCTGAAATCAGTCTTAGCAACGTAACCACGGATCCTTCAGGAGCTCTGGTGACATTCTGTAGTGATTACACTGGTCATAGAAGTCATTTTCCTTCAGACAAAAGTAGAACCCAAAGGGAGTGACAGGTATTATCCATGTTATGGATGGGTTATGGATGGTACCGTGGAGTGGGGAGGGTCTTTCTGAGTGGCAGCTGCTTGTGCCACACAGTCCGTTGTGTTGAAAGTGAAAGCAAGTGATCATACTCTTCCTCATAAAACCCAGAAGGGAAGGTGATAACATTGTTATTTCAAGAACCTATAACATGAATTTCTGAATAGTCAGTGAGGGAATAGTGCCAGTGCTTGAATAACACTGATTTTGAACCAAAACTGCCCCTGGAGGAACCTTCAGTCATGGACAAGTTGCCCATGAGCCAGCAGTGTGCCCTTGTGGCCAAGAAGGCCAGTGATCTGCTGGGGGACGTTAAGAAAAGTGTCATCCTCCCCCTCTGCTCTGCCCTGGTGAGGCCCCAGCTGGAGCACTGGGTCCAGTGCTGGTCTCTCCAGTTCAAGAAGGACAGGGAACTGCTGGAGAGGGGACAGCAGAGGACCACAAAGATGATGAGGGGCCTGGAGCACCTCTCTGATGAGGAAAGGTGCTGCTCAGCCTGGAGAAAAGAAGATTGAGAGGGCACCTCATCAATGCTGGGCAATATCTAAAGGGCGGGTGGCAAGAGGATGGGGCCAGACTCTTCTCAGTGGTGACCAGTGACAGGACAAGGGGCAACGGGCACAAACTGGAACACAGGAAATTCCACCTGAGCATGAGGAAAAACTTCTTTCCTTTGAGGGTGTCAGAGCCCTGGAAGAGGCTGCCCAGAGAGGGTGTGGAGTCTCTGGAGACATTCAAAATGGAGACGCTCCTGTCCAGCCTGCTCGTGGTGACTCTCCTTTGGCAGGGCATTGGACTAGATGATCTACAGAGGTGCCTTCCAACTCCAACCATTCCATGATTCAGTCAGGCTCAGTGTTTGTTTAGGGAAGGTTGGGAGATGTTTGTGGCAGAAGAGCCTCAGATAGGCATTCCTCCTACCATGGCTGGTTGTTACTGATCCAAGGAGGCTGTAGTTTTCCAGGAAAAAAAAAAAAAAGATACTCAAAACAGCTTGGTAAAATGCATCTTTTTGTTAATCTGTTCCAGGTAAATATCGACCAGCAGATGAAGACAAAATCAATCCTGCTCCTTACTTAACCTGTGAGAACTTCCCAGCGGCGGTGGAACATATCCTAGAGCATCTGCTGTGAGGAAGGGAATAGTTAGCTTGAAGGAACGTCTGTGTCACATAATTTCTTTTACTTTGGCTTCAAAAATTAAGGTGGCAGGATCAATGCATGCATCGGCAGCCCAGCCGTGAGCTCCTTCCACTCGGAAGAGCTGGGACGCCCTTTTCCTGTAGTAGTTTCAGGAGGATGTGATGAGGGACCGCGGATGCTCAGCAGGTGAGACAGACGGGCTACAAACTGCTGAATAAGCTAAACTGAATAAAAAAACAACCCAACAAAACACTGGAAGTACTCAAATATAAACCTCAAAGACTAACAGAGCCTTAGTCAGCCTGTAGTGATTTCACTGAGCACGCCTCTGCTCTGCTCTAATTTAAAGGTAGAGAGAATGCACATTGAGAAGTGACTTTTAAATTAAAATATCACCATTGTTTAATAATAACTACTGTTTGCTATCTTTCCTCTCATTAGAACAGATGCTGGGTTTTTTTTTGTTTTTCAGATTTTACATCAAATTAAAACTGTCAGCACTTTACAGATGTTTTAATTAGATGCTGTTATTAAAAAGAATGGTACAGAAACAAAAAGTCTGGTATTAAATGCCTCAGAGACACTGAATTTTTGAAATTAGACTTCAGCGGGGTCCTATTAATGCTACAGTTGCAAAATTTCACTATTGTTGGCGGGGGTTTTTTTTTGTTTCTTTTTAATGTTATGGGAAAAAATCCTTCACGAGCCATGGGGACAGATTCCAGTTTTTTCCACAGTTGGTTAGTAGAGCCGTAAAATGAAATTTAATTCTGTAGAAGGCAGTGCTTTTCCTACGTGCTAAATCCCCCAACACGAACCAACTTCCTAATGACGGTAAATAGCTTTTCTGGTCCATTTGCAAACTGTAATAATCAAAGTCCTTTACAGTTTGTTTTACAGTGCTCCTGAGTGTTAAATTATTAGATTGTAATTATACATTGCTGGAGTATTAACCTTATTGAAAATATAGTTTTGTGTTAATGAGCCGTTGCTTGTTCTTGTTAAGAAAAATCATGGTGATGAATGAAAGGGAAGCTCTCCTTAGATGAAAGATTGTCTGCAGGCTCAGATTTAATCTCTGTCCGAGACACAACGTGTGGATGGAGCACTGGAAATACAAGAAATTATAACCCTCCCAGGAACAAAAAATGTCTTTAGGTACCGTTTTTGTGCCCTCAGTTTGGAATAAATTCATACATCTTGTGTTGATGCCAGCACTTCTTAAGTGGTGTTGCCATCAGGGAGGTTTTTGGTCAGGTTCAGGAGGAGAGAGATCTACAACAAGAACCCCATGGAGACATCTCCCAGAAAGACTTGTGACAACTGAGTGTCACAAATAGAGAAAATAGAGAAAAATAGAGACTGTTGGCGCTTCAGAAGTCCCGGAGCTGGAAGTCATGGAAAATCGTGGTACCTATCTCACAAGCCCATGCAAGGAAGACACTGGGAGAACCGCAAAGAGGGTAACTATCTTGCCAAGCGAGAGAGGGGCAAGCAATGAGACCTGACAGCCTGAAAAAATGACTGATTAGAGTTTCTAATTAAAAGACTAAAGGTCGTGTGGCGGTCCTGACTGTGTATAAGCAGAAAAGTCTCCAGCTTGGGTAGGGTTTACCTCTGAGCTGCAAAGACTCGCTGTTTGTGAACAGCGGGTAACCACCAAGCCAGTTTCTAGTTAGATTGGTCTAAATCTGCTGGTTTTCTACAATGTCCCCAAGTTCCTCTAATTCCTTGCCTTGGGAATAGGCCAAACCAACTAGAAAATAACGCATTTGGCACATTGAGGCTTTGATTTTAGCTAAAAATGATGACAAACTAAACAAATCTAGAAGGTATTGCTATGGTCCCAAATTTCACCAAAAGTGGTCACATTTCATTAGAAAGGGTGCAGGTCTCTGCTGGTTGTGATGCTCTGGTGAGTCTCAGACAGAATTACACTAATTATCTAACTGTTCTTAACGAGCTTTCTGCTCCAGTTCTTCTACACCAAACCTGGTAAGAACTGTCGTGAATAAAGACTGAGAAGCAATCGATCTTTTAAGTCTTTATCCATAAAATTAAGGCTGGAACCTTCATTACACAGCAACTGCCATCATGTTATTTACATGAAGAATGTTTTTTGAATGGTCATTGAAAACGGCTAATAAAAAAGTAACCAAACACCCCTCCAATTAAATCCTGAAAGTGAAGATTTCCCCTTGGCATTTGCCACTGCGTTCTCTTCCCTGGAAATGGCAGCACTTTCTTCCCCTTCACCACTGGATCCTTTGGAGGCAAAAGGCTTGGAAGTTTTCAGTCTCTCAGGTTTTTTTCTTTTTAAACTGACTCAAATTCTCTCTGCCAAGCTGTGTATTTTTGGCTTAGGTTCTTTGCTGATGGCTTGGTGTGGGCGATCACATCCAGGAAATCTGCTGTTGTGATCGTCTCTAATCGGATCACAGGGAAGTTACTGTTACCTACAGAGAAAAAAAATAAAAATACTGTTATTATTATCAAAAGACATTCTTTTATGTCCCTGCTTAATGCAACACTTAATATACGAAAATAGTAAGCCTAGGGAGATAAAGAAAAATTTATATTTGTGCACAGAGCACAGATATAGCTTTAAAAAAAGCCCTGATTTTCCAAAATGTTTGCTTAGGTGGGTGCTTTAGAGGGACACAGTTTAAAACTTTTCTAAGCAGATAACAGAGCTCCACCTGCTGGGGCTAAAATTGTAATTCCCAGAGTTAGAGCAGGAGATTGGCGTTTTCCCAGATGGAATTCTCCGCTGGGAGCTGGGGTTACCTGGCTGGTGATTTTCAAGAGCGTCGAAAATTTTCCTCACTGGTCTCATGGCTGCTTCCTTGCACACGAGTTTTATGTCTGAGCCGGAGTAACCCTCCGTTTCCTGGGATCAGAAGGATACATCACAGCCCACAGGCTTACAAATCGCACAGGGGTGGCGTTTACAAGCATATATATTTTGTAGATTTACAGATTTATATAAAATATGTATAAAGACTGTTCCTGTCTAAAATACATATATGTACATACACACATAATATTTTTATGTTTACCCATTATGATGCTTGTTCTTGTTTTGATTTCCCACCGTAGGAGCAAGGAAAATATTGGGCATTTTCTTTCTAAAGGGCAATTTCCCGTAGATGAAGTAAACCCCACCTTTCTGTGTCTCTTCCCAGCTTTCCTGTTAATAAATAACTATATTCCCTTATTATTAACATTTATGAAACAAAAACTGAGTAGCATCATCTCTGTGAACACATGTATAGAGGGCCAAACGGACCCTTTATAAATATATTTAGGAATAATTATTTATAAGCTGTTTTTCAAAGAATTCAGGGTGTGGCGAAGGGCTAAATGAAGAAAGCCTGGTTTTCCAGTGAATCCTCTTTGCTGCCTAAATGCTCTTTTCTCCCGCAGCAGTGGAGCTGTGACAAACCTTCCCCACACAATTAACTGTTCATTACCCCGATGAATTGGAAGCGCTCCCAGCTTGGTGAGAAGAGCGATAAAATATCCTGTTGCTGGAAGTCTCCCTGTATTTAAGGCTGCAAAGTTGGCCCGGCAGAGAGGATGAGAACACACCAGTTTGCCAGCAGAGCTGTGTGGAACCAGCGCTTTCCACGGCCGGGTGGAAGGCTCAGCCCCGGGTCTCACTGGTTTGCCCTTGGCTGGAGACTCAAACCGAGCTGAGGGCCTGCCTCCAGCTCTGTATCATCTCATCATGGTTGCACACAGAGGTGATGTCCCAATTCTCTGGACCTCTTTTGCCATGACATAATTCCACTGCTGTGGGTGATACATCACAGAATCATGGAATGGTGGGGGTTGGCAGGGACCTCTGGAGATCATCCAGTCCAACCTCCTGCCAGAGCAGGGCCACCCAGAGCAGGCTGCACAGGAACGTGTCCAGGCGGGGTTTGAACGTCTCCAGAGAAGGAGACTCCACCACCTCTCTGGGCAGCCTCTTCCAGGGCTCTGTCACCCTCACAGGAAAAGTGTTTTTCCTCATGTTGAGATGGAATTTCCCTTGTTCCAGTTTGTGCCCGTTGCCCCTTGTCCCGTTACCGGGCACCACTGAAGAAAGACTGGCCCCATCCTCCTGACACCAGCTCTTTAGATATTGCTCAGCATTGATGAGGTCCCCTCTCAATCTTCTCTTTTCCAGGCTGAACAGCCCCAGGTCTCTCAGCCTTTCCTCAGCAGAGAGGTGCTCTAGTCCTTTGATCATCCTTGTAGCCTCTGCTGGACTCTCTCCAGTAGTTCCCTGTCCTTGAACTGTCACTCTCGCTGACTATTCCCACCCAGGAAGACCTCAAGCACTAAGCAGGCATCATCCCCTCACTCTGCTGTCTCACCTGGCCCAGCAAGCCGTAGTCCAGATCTGTCTTCAGCTCCACTCCTCTGTTGTTGCTCAGAGGGGGCAGCCAGTGCTGGATCATCGCCTGCCGGGCCTCTTTACTGGGGAGGTCCACCAAAATCCTCTTCTCCAACCGCCGCAGCATGGCAGAGTCCAACTCCCTGCAAGCAAAGGAGGAGAGGAATCATCTCAGCACATCTTGCTGAGGGAGCTGTGGTGGTGACAGCGAGCTCCTCGCTGCAGGGACCGACGCTTTTCAGCCCCACCTGTAACCGTGTCAACCTAATTTCAAACAAAACAAACAAAAAAAAAGAAAAAAGGATTAATTATCCAGGGTATTCCTGTTGAGTGACGGTGAGGCTTAACAGAAACAAGCAGAAATTGTAGTTCTCTTCCCCGGCTCTGGTACCCCTCTCCCTTTCTCCTGTTGCTATTAAGGAGACACTACAAATTGTCTGTCTGGGGCACTGTCAGGACTAATTAATTGCTACTTCATAAGGGATGCTTAGTAGGTACAAAATACAGGCTGAAGGTCTTGGATGCGAGGGCCACGTTTATGGCAGACCAAGACGTCGAGCTGAGGCTGCTCCTGCAATACAAATTATAAATAATACAGCCACAAAGAAAAATATCCTTATGAAAAGGATCATGTGAAGGACGGACAGACTGGATAAATACGTCAGTGAGCCAAGAAAGCACAACGCTGTCAACATCAACCCTGATCAAAAAAAAAAAAAAAAAAAGAAAAAGAAAAAGAAAAAATGCAAAATTTTAGGACTACTATTCATTTCCAGTTGCTTGTGATGCACAAAAGAAGCTTGAAAGAAAAGAGAATGTTTCTTTCTGTTCCTTTCTCAATGCTTTTCATCACCATCTGGAACTAGCCCTTCTTGCCAGTGCCACAGAGTCTGTGGAGCCTCAGGAGATGCCCAGAGACCAGCTCCTCCCACTCATGTGTCCAAACAGTTCACTTTAATCTATTTTTTTCCCCAAGTTTGAATCGAAGGGTAACACAACCCAACAACAGGCTTCCTGCTCCAGTGCATCCCTTGTCACCTGGGTAATGGGAATGGTCTAAAAGTACCCCAGTCATCCATACAATTTTCTAGAAGAAACAGCTGCTACAAAATATTTACTCACTCTAAAAGTCTCCAGTGCCTTCCAAGAGCTGCTCTGAGCTATGATTCTTCCAAGGCCTTTACTAGTCTTTCTCTGCTGGCCCCATTCAAGACAGATCCGTAACACACCAACAGAGCTTATTTCTGTCACCTTTGGTGATTCGTCATTGGTTTTTAATACCAAGTGTTTTCTACTGGCATAGCACGTGATAAAGAAAACCAAACAAACGGGCTCCCAAAAAATAGAATCATAGAATGGTTTGGGTTGGAAGGGACTTTAAAGATCATCCAGTTCCAACCCCCTGCCCTGGGCAGGGACACCTCCCACCAGACCAGGTTGATCAAAGACCCCTCCAGCCTGGCTTTGAACCCCTCCAGGGATGGGGCAGCCACAGCTTCTCTGGGCAACCTGGGCCAGGCTCTCACCACCCTCACAGCAAAGAAGTTCTTGCCCAGATCTCATCTCAATCTCCCCTCCTTCAGTGTCAAACCCTTCCCCCTCATCCTATGGCTCCCCTCCCTGATCCAGAGTCCCTCCCCAGCTCTCCTGGAGCCCCTTGAGGGACTGGAAGNGAGCCTTCTCTTCTCCAGGCTGAACCCCCCCAACTCTCTCAGCCTGTCCTCACAGCAGAGGGGCTCCAGCCCTTGAAGCCTCCTCTGGCCCCGCTCCAACAGGTCCCTGTCCTTCTGCTGTTGGTGGCCCCAGAGCTGGAGGCAGCACTGCAGGGGGGTCTCCCCAGAGCGGAGCAGAGGGGCAGAATCCCCCCCTCACCCTGCTGGCCACGCTGCTGGGGATGCAGCCCAGGGTGCGGGGGATTTCTGGGCTGCCAGCACATGTTGCTGGCTCATGTTGAAGGTGTATCGGTGCCTGTTGAGGACTTCCATAGACCTCAGCAGGAGCAGAAGCACTTCTTCCCCAGAAAAGGATGTCTCGATTTGGGAGAGCTGTTTCACGTGCAGCGAGCCAACGGCAATGGAAGTGAAGAGCAAGAGGAACTCAGAGAAAAACGGGAATTCACTCAGCTCCATCCAAGTACTTCTAATCAAGGCCTCAAAAGTTAACACCAGAGTTCACTAATCAATGGCTTTTGGTATATTGATACTATTATTGATATTTTTAGGCTATTTAAGATGCCATCCAACATTCAGGCCAATGCCTCTTGCACAGGTTCCTGCCCAGAACGGACAAAGAAATCTGTGAGTCCCAGCTCTCATTCCAGATTTATTTTTCAGCTCAACTTCTTCTCAAAATTGCTTTACTCGGCTGGAAATAATCACTGTCTGGCTGACCAAGCCCTTGGCTGTTACTTACCCATATCACTATCCTCTGCATAAGCAGGGCAGATGTTCTCAGGGTTTAGAGGTGCCTGAGGAGGTTCTCTGACCCCCGCCTTGCAGGCAAAGGACAACCACAGCCAATCACAGTCTGAAAATACCCGACAAATCCTCTAAATGATGATATTTTCTAGCACTCCTCCTTCTTCAGAGCACTGCTGGGGTCTTCCCCAAGATCAGTTTCATGACCTTCCCTGCCATGTCTGGAAATAAGTCCCCCAATACACAGAATTTACTCTATTTATCAGGAAAGGTTATGCTGACCTTGCTTGTTGGCTAAAGAGGAAAATAAAGCCATAATATTTTTGTTATCTTAAGTGTTTAAGTTGTTTGCTAAATTGTTTTGTTAGTGATCAAATGCAAGGTTAAGTGACATTAACCAGAATAGAATAATAAACACCAAGCCAACCAAAATATTCTTGGAAACAACAGCCAATAAAAGTATTAAGAAATGCTCATGAAAAGACACACAAAGCTATACAGAACCTATAAAAGGGGGCTTTTCTGAGCTCCCCCAGGTTGACATTAGGGGGCATCATGCCGTGTTTTCATTCACAAATTTCATGATGATAAACAAGACGAACACCTATTTTAGGCAGAAATTAAGAGACCTCAACAACTCCAGAGCTGAAGCCAGAAACAGCAACAAGGGCCAACGGTTCCGGAATTAATCCCTGCCCAGTGCCATCGTCACCTCAGACTCTGGAGGAAAAGGCAGTGAGAATGAGCTTCTCACTCTTCCCACCTCCTGTCCTCCCATGCAGACAGGCTGGGCAGAGCTCCCCCCACAAGCTGAGGGCTTATTCTCACTCCACATCTTCTCCTGCTCCTCTGAGGGCTTCCCCACACTGTCCTCCATTCTCCTTCCCGCTGAGAGTGAGGGAAAGGGCTTGCTATGGGGTAATCATAGAATCAGAATGGTTTGGGTTGGAAGGGACTTTAAAGATCATCCAGTTCCACCCCTCTGTCCTGGGCAGGGACACCTCCCACCAGACCAGGTTGATCAAAGCCCCCTCCAACCTGGCCTTGAACCCCTCCAGGGATGGGGAAGCCACAGCTTCTCTGGGCAACCTGGGCCAGGCTCTCACCACCCTCACAGCAAAGAATTTCTTCCTGAGATCTCATCCCGGATCTGATTTGGATTTCACAGCCCAGATCTCCTTGAACACATCTTGGCCACACAAATCATTCAAGGCCAGGTTGGGCAGGGCTCTGAGCAACCTGATCTAGCTGAAGATGTCCCTGTTCACGGCAGGGGGTTGGAACAGATGGCCTTCAAAGGTCCCTTGAACTCAAACCATTTTGTGATTCACCCACCCTGAGTGCGGTGAGGGAGAAGGAAAAAGCACTGCAATGGAAGTCGAACTAAATAATACACTGATACATTAGGAAACATTCACTGCGTGGTTAAGGATCATGTTTGTTTCTTCCCTAATTAGGCCTTTATTTTATATAATCACGTTGACTCATTTCAACATGTAATTTGTCAATAGGGAGTGCCTCGCTGACGAGGAGTGGGAAGAGAGGGTGGGCAGCACGGGTGGGCTGCAGAGGAAGATCAATAGCTGCAGTGCAGCTTAGGGCAGCGTAAAGAGCTTTGTTTAGGCTTCTTTTCATTCANCTCTGGGCAACCTGGGCCAGGCTCTCACCACCCTCACACCAAAGAATTTCTTCCTGAGATCTCATCCCGGATCTGATTTGGATTTCACAGCCCAGATCCCCTTGAACACATCTTGGCCACACAAATCATTCAAGGCCAGGTTGGTCAGGGCTCTGAGCAACCTGATCTAGCTGAAGATGTCCCTGTTCACGGCAGGGGGTTGGAACAGATGGCCTTCAAAGGTCCCTTGAACTCAAACCATTTTGTGATTCACCCACCCTGAGTGTGGTGAGGGAGAAGGAAAAAGCACTGCAATGGAAGTCGAATTAAATAATACACTGATACATTAGGAAACATTCACTGCGTGGTTAAGGATCACGTTTGTTTCTTCCCTAATTAGGCCTTTATTTTATATAATTACGTTGACTCATTTCAACATGTAATTTGTCAATAGGGAGAGCCTCACTGACGAGGAGTGGGAAGGGAGGGTGGGCAGCACAGGCGGGCTGCAGAGGAAGATCAATAGCTGCAGCGCAGCTTAGGGCAGCGTAAAGAGCTTTGTTTAGGCTTCTTTTCATTCATCTGAAAGCAGATTGCCACTAATTTTTTTTTATTTTTTTTTCCCCCATGATCGATAAAGATCCAAGTTAAACAAATCTCTTGAAATCCAGCTTAAAACCAAATGTTTGCAAGAGCACAGTGCTGTGCTGGGAAGCCACAACCTCCGGCTGTAGGACGCGGGGTTTTGACCCTTTGTTATGAAATATATGAAGTGCAGCTGAAGTTTGGGGTCTTACAGTTGGGCTGAACGTCACCTGATACACATTAAAATTAACTGCAAAAATATAATTGGAATCTTAAAGGGGGTTCAAACCCCGCCGACCTCTCTGGAAGCAG
>JAHREE010000359.1:0-18450 GCA_033628505.1 Tringa tobata | reverse complement strand
TGCTGTGATGATCAGCAAACTGCAAAAACATTAGCCATTCAGACAGTCTGCCCCCAGCAGACACCCTGTATTTCTCTTCACGTGTACTTCAGGGAAAGCAAGAGAAAAACAAACAAACAAAAACCTTCTTATGCCTAACTCATCACTTTTGCAGACATCTGCCTCCAAGACCATCCCTCACTGAACAGATGATTTCCACAGTTTACTTTGCTGAGGTTCCCCTCTCTGCTTTCAACACGCAGATTTCTCAGCAGGAAAAGATGTTCTACTGGAGATTTCGTGGATTGGTAGCCCAGGGACAGGAGGAATCTCAGGCCAGGGAGACAGACTAGTTCCAGATGTATGAAAACTAACTTCAAAAACAAGCCCATCCTCAGTGTGCTGAGGAATTTTGCCCCTCAACTTTTAAAATTCACATTTGAAACTGATAAAATCCAAAATTCCTATTTATGGAGTATCCTTCTAAGCACTAGATGTTTTAAGCACCTTACAGTTCCAGGCTGAAACCCTTCTTAGCTTAAACATAGTAAATAACTTGCCCGTAAAGTCAAATACTCCATTTTAAATATTAGCAGCTGGTAGCACCAGCATATGTTGACTCTATTATGGATTATTCTCATGTGGCACAAATAGCAAGAATTGTAGAGTTTAAAAGTAAAAGCTCCAAATTAATCTTTAAATGCTTTAACCAAATATCAAGGCTTTTTTTTTTTTTTTTCTTTCTCTAAAAGTCTAAATAAAATCTTTATCTGTGCTTAGAAGCTCATGCAAATGTATTCAAAAATGTACTCTCTGGATCTCTTACCATGGCAGATTGGAAGCTGCTAAAACAAATACAAGATCATCAGATCGGGCCAAGCCATCCATCTGCACCAGTAATTCTGTTTTCATCCGCCGACTTCCTTCGTGTTCACCGCTACCAAGATTCAGAGAAACATTATTTGCCCAGTGCATTAAAGTAATCATCTTTATTTATGCAGTGTCGTTCACAGCAACTGAGCCCTTGTCACAGTTTTGCCCCAGTTCAAAGCATGATTAAGCTCCATTAGCCAACATCTAAGCATTAAAAATCAAGCTTTCTAATGATTACTTAAATGGACTCTTTTCAGGGCATTAAAGTGAGGAGAATTCACTATTACTGAATCCAAAGAAAGTATTTATTTTTATTTTTTTTCTTCATATTAATCCCCATGTAATTTTGATGTTTACTGGAAAACAGCTTTGATTGATTCATCTATATAAGAGAATTTTAATAATTTGATTGATAGTTTTAATTAAATAACTAACACATCTACCTATTCCGGGCAACTACTGGCATTTCCCTGTGAGTGAATGTTAAGTGCCCACAAGAAGATACTGAATAAGTAGATACCTCCTACTGAATTCAGGATTTTGCAAAATGTTCTATCAAAAGGAAACAGAAAAATATGCTCTATCAAAACCAGTTTAAAAACGGGGCTGCAACCACCCAGAAAGTCTCCTTCCTCAAAAAGAGGAGGGGAACTGAAGCAAAACACTAAGAATTCTGGCCCTGCTCCAGGTAACCATTTTTTTGCAGGAAAAACAAGTTTGAACTCTTGGTCCCAAGCGTGGAGATCTTGGACACTCTTGGATCAAACCCAGGGAAAACGCTGGGGCTGTAGATGGTAAGAGCTACAATTTGGGTTAAATGGTTTGTTTCTGCAAAGGCACCCACACATCAGTGCCAAGTCAATATGTAATCAGGATATGTAAAAATAACTACGTATTCTTAGATATAAATCCTTA
This sequence comes from Tringa tobata, assembly GCA_033628505.1. NCBI lineage: Eukaryota > Metazoa > Chordata > Aves > Charadriiformes > Scolopacidae > Tringa > Tringa tobata. Next base: position 16,683 of record JAHREE010000359.1, on the reverse strand, counting down.
TTAAAGTATATAATCCCACGATGTTAATGAGAGCTTTTAAAAGTATCTATGAAGGCAAAATTTGACCCATAATTTATAGCTATTAACTGACAATTATTACAAGTTGTGTCTTTATGATATGGTATATTCTATTTATAAATCTTTGTGAGCATATAATTTGCAGTACATTAAATCCATTGTAATGGGTTCCCAATGGTTATAACAATATTTTTATATTTCTTCTGCTCCTTACCCACCCCTAACCTTTGCAATCTTTTTTTTAACAATAAAGTGCCTACACCATGGATGACAGTAACAACATCCTCCCATTCCTGCATCTGGAAGTCCTGACAATGCCACCAAGGTTTCTCCCATTAATGAAAATGCCATCCTGTCGTGTAGGCTCCATTTTACCCTGCAACACCTAAACCTGTCCAAAATGTCCCAAAATCAGCTGCTCCTTGCTTGTCTCTAACAAATCATCTGGTTTTCGCCCCCACTGTCTTTAAAATAAGAGATTTAAAATGCCTAAAATGAGGGATTTGAAGTGGAAATAAAGTGCAGCACTGCTGGTTATATGCTCCTGCACCTCCCTTCTTTTCACAGTCTTGCTGGACCCGTAGTCCTTTGCTAACCTTCATGCAGCCTGTTTTTCACACTCCTCTGCTGATCTCATCTACTGTGACTAAAACACTCACTGCATCCCACTCTTTAAATCCCCCCCAGCAGATGCCAGGCTCCCACAAAGCAGCGCTTTCGGAGCCCATTCTGACAATAAAGACACTGCGAGGCTCCTGACGTCGACAACAGAGCGAAAGACAAAATACTTAAAAAGTCGTGAAAATTACCATTATCGCTCAAAGCAGTTACAATGTCAGTAAAATCTAAAAGGCAGGACTTTCAGGGGCACAGTCGTGCTGCTGTTGAAGTTTACAGAGTAGCCTCACGCTTTAGTTTGGGGGAAGATTTGTTTCTAAGGGGTACACTCTATGATTAGAGCACCTCAACACACACACTAGAGAAAAGATGCAGGGAAAGGAGGACAAATATATTCCTAAAGCCAGAAGAAGTGGTCACATCAGTTACCCAGAAATAGTGCCTCTTTGACTCATAACCGACTCCAGCTCATCCAAGAAAATTGTGGAAGGAGCATGGTACCGGGCAAGCTCAAATAACACCTGTTTAGAGAGAAGAGGAAACATGACAAGACAGGATTAATGAGAAAATTAACACAAAAAGGCATTAAGGGCCATGGGCACAGAGGATAAATAACAGTACCCACTTTCCAAACTTCTAGGACAAAAAGGGGTATCTGCTGGGAAAAAGCTCTGGGGAGGTTGAGGTTCTCTGAATCCTCTCAAATTCTGAAAGGTTTGTAAAGGAGATAGAAAGAACACAGGGTCGTAATCCTGTCTTTATGTATAAATCTTTCAGGCTAAATCCTATCAGAGTACCCTGTGAATAATGGGATAGAAGAAAATGATCCATCAGAGAATTCTGGGAACTCCTAAACTGTTATCAGAGATTAAACATCCGTCTTCTGTTGTTGCTCCATTTGTAGTTTTTTAAATAAGGATTTGAGGAAAAAAAAGATATTAAAAATCAGCGGAACCATAATGAAAGAAAATGGACTGATTCTCTTGATAACAACCAAGTAGTTCTTATTTTTTTCCTGGTGGAAAAAAACCTTAAACTGCTTGAACAATCAAGATTAAAAAATGGAATATTAAGCTGACACACAAAATCCCGGTCTACCCTTTTCAGAAAGAAGTTTCATCTATTTTTCTGTAAACACGGAGGTTTATATCAGCAGTAAAAAAAAAAAATAATTGTCAGTTCTTCTTAAGCGTTCTTTGAGTTTTTAAATAAATATCACTAACAATATATATTAATCCAGCACTTTTTATTCTGAACACTTAAAAAAAAATAATTTAAAAATATATATATTATTTCTTACACTTTGGATATGAAGCACAGGGAAGTAGTCCACAACCAGTCTACAATTTTCCTACAAATCTAAAATATAAAATCACACCAATACAGGTGAGAACTGAGGAAAACGGGAGGAGCCAACATTCTTCCAAATGACCAGAAAACCCACCAAGACTTCACAGAAGTTCAGAAAACTCCTATCCTGGCCTCATGTCATTTTAGGATATAAATTCACACAATCCTTTTCTTCAAGCTGTCCTAATCAACAATCTTATTTCATTTCTGGATTCTGCCAAAAACTCAATTAAGGGTGAAATCACACAAATGCAATATTATTGCAAAACACTGCAGCGTGTTCACAAAAACCCTTTTGGAAAAACAGACTGTCCCATCCCTGCTCCTGCCAGAAGGGAAACTTCGAGGAAGCTACTGAGACAGACATCAAGAGGATCAATAACATCGGAGGTGAATGTCAGAAGAAAAATGTGCCATTTTAAAGGACAAAGGACACCTGAAGAATAATTATGTATTGCAGATATTGCCTAAATTACAAGAGAGATTAACAATGTTTGTAATGCCATTTCATCAATGACCTGGATGAGGGGACAGAGTATACCCTTAGCAAGTTTGCTGATGACACAAAACTGGGATGGGTAGCTGACACACCAGAAGGCTGTGGTGCCACACAGCGAGACCTGGACAGGCTGGAGAGTTGGGCAGAGAGGAACCTGATGAAATTCAACAAGGGCAAGTGTAGGATGCTGCACCTGGGGAAAAATAACCCCCTGCACCAGGACAGGTTGGGGGCTGACCTGCTGGAGAGCAGCTCTGAGGAGAAAGACCTGGGAGTCTTTCTAGTGGTGGACAGCAAGTTGCCCATGAGCCAGCAATGGGCCCTTGTGGCCAAGAAAGCCAGTGGTCTCCTGGGGCACATTAAAAAGAGCATGGCCAGCAGGTGGAGGGAGGTCATTCTCCCCCTCTGCCCTGCCCTGCCCTGGTGAGGCCCCAGCTGGAGCACTGGGTCCAGTTCTGCCTCCCCCCGCCCAGTTCAAGAAGGACAGGGAACTGCTGGAGAGAGTCCAATGGAGGCTACAAAGATGATCAAGGGACTGGAACATCTCTCTGATGAGGAAAGGCTGAGAGACCTGGGGCTGTTCAGCCTGGAGAAGAGAAGACTGAGAGGGGACCTCATCAATGCTGAGCAATATCTAAAGGGCGGGTGGCAAGAGGATGAGGCCAGACTCTTCTCAGTGGTGCCCAGAGACAGGACAAGGGGCAACGGGCACAAACTCGGGAACACGGGAAATTCCATCTCAACATAAGGAGGAACTTCTTTCCTTTGAGGGTGTCAGAGCCCTGGAAGAGGCTGCCCAGAGAGGGTATGGAATCTCCTTCTCTGGAGGTATTCCAAACCTGGCTGGACGTGTTCCTGTGCAACCTGCTCTGGAAGGGGGTTGGACTAGATGATCTCTGAAGGTGTCTTCCAACCCCTGCCAGCCTGTGATTCTGTGATTTGCCAAGTGCAATCTGTTACGATTATTCATTTTCCAGAGCTCTGTATCTATCTGAAGAGTACCCTAAGAGATGAGTGTAAAGAAAAGCTATGAGTTTGTGGATTTCATACACCGAAATGGTGGACATTATAGAGAGCTTGGGATGGGCATCTTTGGGCAAAGATGCACACCTGAATCCCTGAATTTTTTTGTACCACAGTTGAGCCATGCATGCTACTTCCTAGTCTATATGCAAAAAATGCATTTACCATCAAACCATCTTCCTTAAAACAACATTACGTCTGTGTTTGACTGTAAGATCTTTGTGACAAGAGAATCCTATGCCAATTCTGTGCCCTGAAGACTAAGAATAGCAGGGAATTTGGGAACATAAAAAACATGTTTTGTCCAAGACAGGAAAGATTACGAATATTAACGGAATACTAACTTTCCAGTTCTGTGTTAAAACTCCAGTTCTTTAAGTAAAACCCTGATGCTTGTTAAAGTGTAACAAATAAGATAATAATTCTTACCCGGACAAGTTTTTCTGAATCCCCCCTCCATTTGCTGACAATGGTGGATGCTGATATGTTGAAAAAAGTTGTATTGCATTCTGTGGCAACAGCCTTAGCAAGCAAAGTTTTCCCAGTACCTACAAACAGCAGCATTGAAGAAATTCACTCTCTAAAGAAATAAAATGCAAATGTTTGAATAATTCCCTTCATTCTACCATCGGTCAGGTAAAACCACTAAAATAGAAAAAGTCATAGAATCATAGAAAATAGAATGGTTTGGTTTGGAAGGGACCTTTGAAGGTTATCAACCCCTGTGCGATGAGCAGGGACATCTTCAACTAGATCAGGTTGCTCAAAACTTCGTCCAACCTGACCTGGAATGTTTCCAGGGATAGGGCATCTACCACCTCCCACTGGCAACATGAGCCAGTGTCTCACCACCCTCATCTGTGGCCTCGAAATTGTCTGGAGAAACTCAGGTAATACAGCACTGCAAATGATTTCCCCAAATTCTGAAGTGCTCCGTGCTGAAATGGTCAAGATGCCTTCTGTGGCAACTACATCTAAACACAGAACCATAGAATTGTCCAGGTTGGAAGGGATATGTCAGATTGTTGAGTCCAACCATCAACCAACACTGACAAAAACCACCACTAACCCATGTCCCTCAGCACCACGTCTGCCCAGCTTTTAAATACCTCCAGCGATGGTGACTCCACCACTGCCCTGGGCAGCCTCTTCCAAGGCTTCACAACCCTTTCTGTGTAAAAAACATTCCTAATATCCATCCTAACCTCCCCTGGTGCAACTTGAGGCCATTTCCTCTTGTCCCATTGCCTGTTCCTTGGGAGAAGAGACCGACCACCCTGGCTACACCCTCCTTTCAGGGAGTTGAAGGTCTCCCCTCAGCCTCCTTTTCTCCAGGCTGAACATCCCCAGCTCCCTCAGGCTCTTCTCATAAGACTTGTGCTCCAGACCCCTCACCAGCTCCGTTGCCCTTCTCTGGACACACTCCAGCCCCTCAATGTCTTTCCTGTTGTGAGGGGCCCAGAACTGGACCCAGCACTCGAGGTGGGGCCTCCCCAGTTCCCAGTACAGGGGGACGGTCACTACCCCAAGTCCTGCTGGCCACACTGTTCCTGATACAGGCTAGGAAGCTGTGCTGACATAAAAAACACCTAACTAGTTCAGAGAGGGCAAAACTTCCACCCCATTTCCAAAACAACCCTCAAATGCAGAAGAAAGAAAGTACATTTTCCTTAAGAAGGTGAGTCCATGTCACATTTATTCACATTTTGTAAGATCAGGTCAGGTCAAACTTGATTAATAAGCAAAAACAGTGATATGAGTTCTCACTCCTCTGAATGTTTAGTATAAATACTGTTTGTGGAAGATTCAAGTGTAGAAATAGTCACTGGAATAGTTGTGAGAAAGGCAAATGGAGTTGTTTGAGTGTCAGAGATAGACGTAATCACGCACCATTGTCTCCTTTTATTTCACGTTATAGAACATCTTCTTTATTAACTCATTTGATCTAATTAGCATCAATGATTTATCCATGGGACAAAAGCAGACACAGTGATAAATGAGGAGATACAGTATATAAAACTTTACATACCTGGTGGTCCATATAGCAATAATCCTTTCCAAGGAGACAGAATGCCTGTAAACAGCTGGGGGTACTGTGGAAAGGAAAAAGTAAATCAGGGATTAAAAATGCATCATGTATAAAAAATGCAAGGGATTCTAACCCCCTAAACCATGCATTTAGGAAACGTAAGAAATTTGAAGAGAGGGGGATAAAACCGCCCCAAACCAATATAATATATATGATGTGAGTACTGAGAAAAACATTTACCATTTGAAATCTGTTTTAAGTGCATTTTTCAAATGCAATTGGTTTGATGTTCTCTCCTATAAGTCATTTCCCATGGAATTCATATAAGCCAAATCCAGCACCTCTTACATTGCCAAAGGTGCCAAAAAATAGGACCCAACATTTATAATTTTAATACTGAAAGGCCACTTTCCTATAGGAGACTGCGTATGCCATTGTCAGATGAAACAGGAACAGTTCTAACATGAACTGCTTCAAAAGCATGAAATACTTAGAACTCTAAAACACCACTGTAATGACAAGGAAAATGCTAACGAGCCCAACACTGGTCTTCCCAAAACTATTTAGTGCCTTACCCTTATGGGATAAACAACCGCTTCCTTGACTAGCCTTTTAGCTGCATCCAGTCCAATAATGTCATCCCACTTCACATTTGGATTATGGAGATAAATGTCCTGCAACACACATCGCATCCTGTTAGTCAAACTTAAGTTCTTCTGCACTAGGGTAACGAAAGTAAAACACTTGACTCAGGAATCATAGAATCATAGAATGGTTTGGGTTGGAAGGGACATTAAAGACCATCCAGTTCCAACCCCCTGCCATGGGCAGGGACACCTCCCACCAGACCAGGTTGATCAAAGCCTCATCCAACCTGGCCTTGAACCCCTCCAGGGATGGGGCAGCCACAGCTTCTCTGGGCAACCTGGGCCAGGCTCTCACCACCCTCACAGCAAAGAAGTTCTTCCCGAGATCTTATCTAAATCTCTCCTTTTTCAATTTAAAACCATATGCCCTCCTACTGTGGCTCCACTCTGTGACTGAGAGTCCCTCCCCAGCTTTCCTGTAGCCCCTCTAGGAACTGGAAGGCCACTATAAGGTCTCCTCAAAGCCTTCTCTTCTCCAGGCTGAACCCCCCCAACTCTCTCAGCCTGTCCTCACAGCAGAGGGGTTCCAGCCCTTGAGCATCTCTGTGGCCTCCTCTGGCCCCGATTCAAGAGGTCCATGTCCTTCATGTGCTGAGGACTCCAGAGCTGGATGCAGTGCTCCAGGTGGGATCTCCCCAGAGTAGAGCAGAAGGGTAGAACATCTCCCTCGCTCTGCTTGCCACGCTTCTTATGACGCAGCCTAGGATGTGGTTGGCTTTCTGGGCTGCCAGTGCACATAAAATACTTTTGTTTGTTTTAAACTTAATGCTCAGTAACTTTATCCCTGCACCTATTACTTATGTTACAGTGAATAATTCATATTTACTCCACACTACACAAGATTTTATATGCTGCAAGAAAAGGTGCAAGAAACTCTGTAACAGGAGGAAAAATTTGCCCTGAGCATCTATTGAAGGATAGTCGGTAATTAGTCTATGCCCTGCAGCACTCATTAAATTAATTTCATTTAATTCATTGAACTTTCCAAATCTTCTATGAATCTTTCCATTTTTCTTAGTAATATTTGGTGATTTTACATTCCAGAGACTAATTGTTCTGCAGAAAATATCATATCCTCAATATAAATACTATGGATAAATTCTGCTCTCCAGTAAAAACAGGGAGTCCCCAGAGACTGAAGAAAAATTATGTGCGTGTATCTGAGGGGAAAATTTGATTTAATACAATTAGAAAAATTATTTATATAGAGTAGATTACACTTTCCCTTTCTATTAACAGCAAATTAAGATGAATCAGATTTATGATACTAAGTAGAGACTTCCATAACTGTTTTTAAATTAAATTAGATTCTTGTGAAATAGATACCACATGCTATTTATTTTTATTGATTTGTATAGTGTTGATTACCATAGCAACTAGGAACATACCAGCACAATTTAAAAAACATAACATAACGAAGGTTAAAGCAACCTTATTGCTTTCTGCAAAAGCACCAGCAAGAACAGCACTATTTTAAAGATTTACCATAAATTCAGAACCAGACAGGAACTGAAATGAATGAGAATTTTCTTGCTTTAAGGTTGGCAATGTCTTAGAGTTCAGTTCTACTGAACTGCAAATCCAAAACTTGAAGACCACAAATTTGGGCCATATGTGGCAAATCAGTCAGCAGACATCTTAACAGCTTTTTAAACAGCTGATTTAAAGTACATGGGAGAAACAGCTGATACCATTTCTGATGCTTATGTCAAGAAAGAGTTATAGAATCACAGAATGGTTTGAGTTGGAAGGGACCATCCAGTTCTACCCCCCTGCCCTGGACAGGGACACCTCCCACCAGACCAGGTTGATCAAAGCCCCCTCCAACCTGGCCTTGAACCCCTCCAGGGATGGGGTGGCCATACTATCAAATATCATGATACTATGAAGCCCTTTGGACCTCGTGGGGTTTGGGAGGTGATGCATGCGAAGCGTTTACCTGCTTCGTAGCCAGGCTGATCCCCAGTGGCCCAGGGCCCGTTTGCTTGATTACACCTTGACCCATGAGTGAAATGAAATGGTGCTGATGAAGCTGAGATTCCAGATTGCCCATCCTGGAAGGATCCCATCCCCTGGAAGGAATCTGCCCTGGGACACAGCATATTTCTGATGCTGCTGATGCAGCTCCTGTACTGGAATGAGGGAAAGGCACTGCGTGCAGAGCCTACAGTAAGAGCATCTCTCAGCTGCACCAATCGAGAAGAGACAAGGAGTCCAGCTCACACAGGCAGCACAATCATAAAATCATCCAGGTTGGAAGGGACCTTTCAGATCATCGAGCCAAACCATCGACCCAACACTGACAAAAACCACCACTAACCCATGTCCCTCAGCACCACGTCCACCCAGCTTTCAAATACCTCCAGGGATGGAGATTCCACCACTGCCCTGGGCAGCCTCTGCCAAGGCTTGACAACCCTCTCAGTGAAGAAATTTTTCCTGATATCCATCCTAAACCTCCCCTGGTGCAACTTGACGCCGTTTCCTCTTGTCCCATCGCCTGTTCCTTGGGAGAAGAGACTGACCCCCCCTGGCTACACCCTCCTTTCAGGGAGTTGGAGAGGGCAAGAAGGTCTCCTCTCAGCCTCCTTTTCTCCAGGCTAAATGCAAGGCACAGGACTAGTATTAAAAAGAATGTGGGAATATCAGCATCTAATAATTTTGGTACATGGTGTCTAGTAGATAAACTCAGAATCAGGACACTGCTGTGATGCTGGCAGTGCACCATCCACACTGAATATAGCCCAATGGCACCCACAAGGCTGTATCAAGGTTTTTCCCACCATTTGATCACGGTTAGATAATACATTTAGTTGGTATTAGCTAATGTATTTAAATCTCTTTTTTTCAGTGAACTATTGTACATTTTCTGTAGCAACAGAACAAAGGGGAAAACTACAACAGTCTCATGGGTACAGCATGATTAGATTACATGCTTCCCATTAGAAAGGAATGGTCTTAATTACTTCCTCCCATTGTGTATCAGAAAGAAACATTGGTACATGTAAAAAAATGGCTTGTTGGGGGCTGCACGATAAGAAAAATAGCTTGCGCATTCAAGAATAAGCACTCTCAGTGACAGTAAAAAGAAACAAACAGCATTCTCAGAGGACAAAGATAAGCAAGATCTCTACACAACCGAAATGGAGATCCGATTTTACTTTGCTCACAACCGTTGCAAGTTCTCTCATCTCACCAGTCATGCCAATAAATGCACTAAGGGGTTTCAATAATCGCTCCTAAAAAAGACAAACAGAAGTTCTTGTCAGACTTCAATTATTTTTAAATAGATGAACTATGAAATAGTTTCAAAAAAAGCTGATATATCATAATAATATGAACATTTAAAGCTGTAAAAATATGGATAATAATAACAATTTTGAAGTAAGACATATTTGCACTAACTCAACTTTTCCTCTGACAGAATCTAATCCTGAATTAACATTAAAATGAGCAGCTCTCTTATTGCACATGTAAGACGTGTCAAGAAGTGATTAATTTAGTGAAATTTTTCTACCTATCTCAACCATCTAAACTCTGTTCTTGTCTCAGCTGAGGTGAACTCTAAACAACATACTGGATTTTTGGTTTTTTGGTGAATCATAAGGTATCATTTGTATTTGTTGTCCTTGTCAAACTGTCAACAAATTAGACCGGTATCAAGTATGACTGTCCACTCAAGAGGGAAATACACCACTTGAAAATCTAAGCCCTTTTTTGGCACTTGGAAATATAGGCAACATTACCGTGGTATTTTGTTTTGCTCCTGGTTATATCAAACTGATGCTCATTGGATAGAAATATGAACAGAAACACTTACTGAAGGATCTGGATCACAATTAAGGCTGTTCAAGGCTATTCCATTTGACGATATTTTTACAGCATCCTGAATCATTCCATGGAAGTCAATTACTTGGCCCTAAAGGAGAAAATAATGTTTTGATAGGCTTTAACTGTTAAAACTGCAAATTTTCATTGCTGTTACAGTCCTAAATAGAGCATAAACTGATGACAGAATCTGTGGTAGCAACAGGCAAAGAACACACATCTCCTCAGCCATTGCAATGATTTAACTGCAGAATCTCTTATCATCTCATTCAGGAATTTTAAATTTATCTTCAATTTTAGCTACTACCTGCGTTTTAAAAACAGAAGTATTCTTTCTTCTTGATGATGTTTGAAATACTATTTAATGCAAGCAGAGTCTTCTACACAAACAATTACTGCCCAAATCATAAAATTGACCCTTCAGCTAATTATACAACAAAATTTTATACAAAAACATATACAAAAAGCTTGCATTTGATAATTTGTGAAAAAATTTCATGTGTTTTCTCTACATATACATTTCTATCATGAATCACATACTAGGTTTCCACCAACCCTTCGTGGGTGAGCGCAGTCTCCTCCGCTTTTGTCTATTGCTGAGATGCTTAAGCCAAAGTCAGGTTGCTCCAGAGTAATTGCGCTGTCATTGTTCTAAAGAAAAATCAGTTTTAAAACAGATGTGATGCCAAGTAGGTGAGTTGCAGGTATTCCCACTACAGGTACCATCCCACCTCTTCGTACGTGCCCAGATGAGCTGTACCATCACCCCGAAGCTGCAAGAGTAATCCTGTATCTGTCAGGCAAACACCATTGTGCAATTAGACTTCATCTGAGCAGTGACGGCAGTGGTGAAAGCCGCGGCTCCGGAGCTCAGCATTCAAGTTACTTCATGCACAGAGCTTCCATTTTCACTGAATTTCACTGAATTTTTAGAGTTGGAAGTAGTCCAACTCTCCTGCTGAAGCAGGATTGCCCAGAGCATGTCAGTCAGGACTGCATCCAGGCAGGTCTTGAAAATCACCAAAGAAGGGGACTCCACGACCTCCCTGGGCAGCCTGTTCCAGGGCTCTGGCACCCTCACTGTGAAGAAGTTTTTCCTCATATTTGAGTGGAACCTCCCATGTTCCAGCTTGTGCCCCTTGCCCCTCGTCCTGTCACTGGCAACTGCTGAAAAGAGTCTGGTTCCCTCCTCCTTCAAACCATCCTTTAGATACTTATGGGCATTGATAAGGTCTCCCCTCAACCTTCTCTTCTCCAGGCTAAAGAGTCCCAGCTCTCTCAGCCTTTCTTCCTAAGGGAGATGCTCCAATCCCTTAATCATCTTCGTTGCTCTTCACTGGACTCTCTCCAGTAGTTCCCTGTCCCTCTTGAACTGGGGAGCCCAGAACTGGATGCAGTATATTCCAGTTGTGGCCTCACCAGTGCAGAGTAGAGGGGGAGAATGACTTCCCTCGACCTACTAGCCACGCTCTTCCCTGTGCAGCCCAGGATTCCGTTGGCCTTCCTGGCTACAAGAGCACACTGCTTGCTCATTGCCATTTTGCTGTCTACCAGGACCCCCAGATCTTTTTCTTTGGAACTTGTCTCCAGCAGGTCCACGCCTAACCTGTATTGGTGCCTGACATTCTTCTTCCCCAGGTGCAGGACCCTACGCTTTTCCCTGTTGAACCTCATGAGGTTCTTCCTTGCCCAGCTCTCCAGCCTGTCCAGGTCTCATTGGATGGCAGCACGGCCCTCCGGGGTGTCAGCCACCCCTCCCAGTTTGGTATCATCAGCAAACTTGCTGAGGATACACTCTTTTTTAAGTTGCAAAAATCTGCATTTTACATAGCTGTGAGGCGAAACACTTAATGAACAGTGGAAACGACAGGCACAGCATGTCAACTCAGAAATGAGGAGCAATTTTAGGATTATAAGTACTTTGACATCCACTTCACAGCAGTTTTTGCTGTAAAATCCAAAAAGTAGTGGGTTTTTTTTAGGGTGAGAAGTGGTCAGAGCTGAGCTCTTCCCTGTATAGAAACATACACAACTGCTGGATCGGGGCCAGAGGAGGCCACAGAGATGCTGGGGGGGCTGGAGCCCCTCTGCTGTGAGGACAGGCTGAGAGTGTTGGGGGGGTTCAGCCTGGAGAAGAGAAGGCTCCGGGGAGACCTTCGAGCCCCTTCCAGTCCCTAAAGGGAATCCAGGAAAGCTGGAGAGGGACCCTGGCTCCCCTCCCTGAGCCATAGGAGGAGGGGGAAGGGTTTTAAACTAAAGAGGGGAGATTGAGATGAGATCTGGGCAAGAACTTCTTTGCTGTGAGGGTGGTGAGAGCCTGGCCCAGGTTGCCCAGAGAAGCTGTGGCTGCCCCATCCCTGGAGGGGTTCAAGGCCAGGCTGGACGGGGCTTTGATCAACCTGGTCTGGTGGGAGGTGTCCCTGCCCAGGGCAGGGGGTTGGAACTGGATGGTCTTTAAGGTCCCTTCCAACCCAAATCATACTATGATTCTGTGATCATACTATGATTCTATGACTTAAAAAAATAAAACCAGAAAGAGGTTCTCCTTCAGCCTTGCTTGCCCACCAACCTGCTGTTCCTGCTCTCTCCTCTGTAATGGGTGCTTAATAAAGTAGTTTTCACAGCCATCTTATCAAAATGAGACTCACAAAACTGAAAACCACACAGCCAAATTACTCCCTCAGTCTCAAACACCTTGTGAAGCACTGTGAAGATGCTTACATCTGAAACCAGACTTTCCACAACTTGAAACCACTTTCCACTCTCCACCAAAGAATGAATCTACTGGTAATGGGAAAACTCTGGTTGCTTTCAGTGTAGGTTGGGTTATATGACTCCTTTTCCTCTAATTTTTGCTTGCGACTTGCTCCCCAGCTCACAACCAGAAAGTGTGAAGTCTTGCATCTATAATACTTAAATTACACAATTAGTAAACCCCATTAGTTACACAATTATTAATTATTACACACTTATTAATTGTGTAACTCACATCCTCTTGCTGCCTATAGCCTCTCAAAATAAAATCACATTAATTTCAACTGCAAAGCTGCCAAGATAGAACATGTTTAAACCTGTTTGGGACTGTCCTTGGTGGGTGATTTAAATTCTGTTGTACTCCCAGGTGAAGTTTTTGATACTGGTCTTTGCACTGTCTGATGTTTGAGCCTTAGGAGATTCTGAGAAGAGCTGGCTACCCTAGAATTAAAAAAAAAAAAAATATATCTTGAAAGGCATTCACAATTTCTTTTTTCCTTCAAAATAATAAAAGATTAAAAGGTAGAGTTTTCAAATGAAGCAGTTTGCGGCTAACCTTACTCCCACTGAAGTTAAAGCATCAATTTCAACCACAGCAAAGTTCAACACTCACTGCTTTCAAACACACCACACTACCATATCCCCACTGCAGAAACTTTGTAAATTGTCTGGGTCTCCACTTCAGAAATAAGTCTCTGTTTTCCTCTAAATGACACAGAAAAACGCATCACGCGGTCAGCATCATGACTCTAGGCTTTGGTATTCTTACAGTAGCAAATTATTTTCACCGCACTGCATATGGCTTTTAAAGGAAAATTTTCTACCCAGAGAAAACCCCACGCATTTCTCTTACCTTCTTGGTCTTCCTCCAGTGCACAGCTGTTGTTTATTTTCTGCTGTGGCAAAATTAATATTAAAAAGGAAAATAATTAAGAATATAAAAAAGGGCAACTTGATTTCCCCCCTCCCCTTCATTAATGACCTTCGAAATAACAGTGCATAAACAGGAACAGAATGATTATAAATGTTTTGAAAGTGAACTGATATTGGAGAGAGCAGTTTGGCTTCAGGCTCGTCAAATTTTAGGCTCATTCAGTCTTTGGCTTCTTTGCTTACTTTTGAAAATTAATGTCATTTTCACAGTAAAATGGACATGACCAGAAATTAGATCAAGCACAATAAACTAATTTAATGTATCACACAGAATGCTTATTTAATGCTAATAATTATTGCATCACTCTTCTTAATAATAATTTTAACATGTTCAACATACCAAGACAGCATAAATGTCACATTGCAATGGTGTTTATCAAACCATTTGAAACAATTTCTGTCAAAGAAAAGCTTTTTTTTCCCAAAATGTCAAACTCAGGAAGCCCAGATCTGAACTCATAAAGCCAAGGGTTTGTATCATACTAGCATGTACCGAGTGTCTTTTGGGGAATTGTTTTTTCATTTGGATCATGGATCAAGCCTTGGCTACCACTCAGTTTGACTAAGAATAAGTATGATGTGACAAATGTTATGTAATACATAAAGGGATTCGTAACAAGTCCCTTTGGTTTCTGTCCTGCAAGGCTGCTCCCCTTTGTATTAACACCAATCAAAGTTCAAATTGATTCAATATTCTAGCCATAAATCTCTTTTTCATGCAAATAACGTCTGCTTCCAGCTAGTATTGATCTTCTACATCACCGTGAATGTAATGATGACTACTAGCTTTAGTACTTTTCCTTTTCAAAATCGTTTCACTTGTACAGGAAATTTTATGATATTGACACAATGTTTCATTTACCTGTGATTTCAAAGTTGTTGGGAGCCACAAGAAACAATGACAACTGCTCAGAGATGTTCCCTGGCCAATCATCCCCTTTTCCGATGATGACAATTTTTTTACAAGACAAATAGAGATCTTGGTGTTTTCTGTGCCCTCCAAGCTCTTCATAACTGATTCTTATACAGTTATTCTTATGGCTTCTATTTTGTGCTCAAGTACAAACCCGTTCAGGCTCTCAGGGTCATAAAGGAATGCTCATATTCTGATTTGCCGCCTTCTGTGTCATTCATTTATACCTCAGACTTTAAGTTCTTTGGAGCAAATAAACCTATTACTCGTTTGGCATATTACCTTTAGTATATGAAAATGTGCAAAATAAATGGTTGATGAGACTAGTGGTGATAAATTGTTAAGCACTAGCTTGGATGAGCTGAGATATAGTATTTCATTTAAGTGCTTGATTTTCATTTAAAAATTAAATTCAAAATAGAGCAGACTTACTATTCCATCCTCATGAGAAGGAAGATACAAGAAATTAAAATATATCTATGCCATAATACTTTGTGCTTACATGACAATTCCAGTATCAAAGCAGTTTTTAAATGACAGCAGAATATCACCACCTTACTCCTCCCCATAAAGAAAGAAGGAAGAGCAGAAGGGCTCAAATTCTCAATTCTTATGTCCTGTGTGCTAGGACTATAGCTCTGTACCTGTAAGAGTCCAAACATTAAATGCTGACACACATGACAAATGCAGTGTGTAAATAAGGCAAATACACTTTTTAGGCTTTGAGAAACAAATGCTTTCTTTTTGGAAAGCAGCCACATACCAGTCTCCAGGACTTTTTTGGTAATCTTTGGATACTTTTGAAATTTTACAAAGTAATAACTTTCATATTCCATCAAAATTGTCTCAAGATCAATGTTGTCACAAACTTCAAAGCCACGTAAACTTAATTTTGCCTCTTGTTCCAAAGCATTTGCAGCATCCACATACCTGGAAATTTAAGAAAAACAAACAAATATCAAAAAACTGAGATTTGAGAGAAAAAGCAAACAGTAGCATTAATAAGTATACAGTGTTTTTAACCTGTCCACAATTCTATTTATTATAAAAGCACAAACTCTATTTAAAAACCCTTTGCTAATTGCTCTAAAGTAGTTTTAAATTACATAGGATATTTTTGTTCCAGAAAAAGAAACAATTTAGCAAAGTAAACTGCCAAGATATACAACAATATATCTTTCTCACATGAAACTAAAGGGCCATGCTATCCATTCACCCAACAGAGGGCAGAAAGTCACATTATGGGAAGTCAGACACACTCACACACAAATATAGAGCACTATTAGTTAAAAAACATACCCTTCCTCCATTAAATAATGCAAAATTAGAATGAGGAGATTTTTTCGACGAGCTTGCATTCGCATCTCATCCTGTGAATTAAGACAGAACTCTAGATCAAATGTAATATTCTCTTTATTGCTGTAAACAGCATCTAAATGTAGCCTGTGGAAACAAACAAATTAAAACAGCAGCATGTAAGAACTGTAAAACAACTCACTGTTAATAAACAGAAGGAAAGTGTTTTTCAATGTAATTTTTCTTACACATCATCAGGGCTACTGGATGGGTAGAAACCTTTTCCAAGAGAAGAGAAAATTACTTTGAGGTTGAAAAAATAACTTACTTCCCTTACTACGCTTATGGATCTCCAAGATCTTCAGGCTGCTGAGAAATTCAGGGTAGGACTCTTGCAGACTTTGTGCACAGTGTCTCCAAGGACCGTGCAAGGAAATCTTATGCTCCAGCACGGTTGTGTCCCTCGCTCTAGAAACTAGAAACCCATTTTCTGAGTGCTTGAAGAATGGAGGATGAAGAAAAGGTCTGGGATCTGCATAACTGTGCTAAAAAGAGCAGCTGTACACTGTTGGCACCTCACAGTTCATGGACCTCGATATATAAACACAAGTGAAATACAGAGTACCTGAAGAATTGGTAGTTTGGGATAACACCAAACTTGCCTGATTTTAACACAGAAGTGACCAGAGTCATAGAATCATAAAATCACAGAATGGTTTCAGTTGGAAAGGACCTTAAAGATCATCCAGTTCCAATCCCCTGCCCTGGGCAGGGA
>JAHREE010000358.1:2977559-3022365 GCA_033628505.1 Tringa tobata | reverse complement strand
ACCCCAGTTCCCTCAGCCACTCCTCATAAGACTTCTCTCTAGACTCTTCACCTGCTTTGTTGTCCTTCTCTGGACACGCTCCAGCACCTCTATGTCTTTCTGCCAGGGAGAGGCCCAAAACTGGACACAGTACTCCAGGTGGGGCCTCGCCAGTGCTGAGAACAGGGGGACCACCGCTTCTCTGGTCCTGCGGGGAGATGGCCTGCTCGGGCCAGCCCTGCTCACGCCTCTCCCTCTGATCTCAGGGGCTGCCTGTCCCCCTCAGGGCGCTTGGTTGCTGCTGAAAATGGGTTTCAGAGGAGCTTGGCCCTCCACAGGCACAAGGCCCCCCTGGCAGGGGCAGCGTCCCTCCCCACAGGGTTCGGCTCCTGGCAAGCTTTGCCTGCAAATCGAGCTCCTCACTGCTCACAGGTTTGCAGGCTTGGCTCATGTTGGGTTTTTTTACACCTCATTACAGACTCTTGCCAGCACAGCTGTTTCAGCAACAACTACAGTCTTGGCAGTGTCAGTGAAAACTCAGAAGATGCAACCTTATTTCATTGAAGCCTGAAGCCTGGTACCGTTGTGTGTGGTGTCTGTAAAGGCAGTGGTTCTGTCTTAACATCCTTCAGCAGTCCGAATGGGGTTTATGCAAGGAGTAAAATACGCTCAGTGCCAATTAAAAGAGAGCTTGGTACATTTTGTAAATATGCAGGTTTCCAGGCTTGCTTGATTCCTTGAGTCTCTAGTTCATTGCAGTTGTTCCTACTTGACTGCAATGGTCTAAACAGCAAGGAAGCAGAAACATAGATAGACTTTAATGAAATAATACTGGCAATTAAGAATACTAAAAATAGTTTAGGTCTAGACATTAGATAAAATATTAGATTTAAAAAATTCCCATATGACAGCATAAATAAGCATTTCTTTATAAGTAGAAACTATGTCTGTTTTCTAGTTTCGCACACATTCACCACTGAAGGGAGGGCAGCTGGACAAAACTATTCTTTACAACCACCATGATGATAGTTCTCTGTGTCGATTTGCCAAGCTAAGTTGTGACCTTGTTCCCTTTGTTTTACAACAGAAGGTACATGTCGCCATCACCTCAGCAAGATACTTACCCCTTCAGGTTTTGCCTCTTGGAGGTAAAACATCAGCAACCTGAGGAGAGAGAAGTATCGCTGTGCTTGTGAACTACTGTTCATTGAATCCTAGTTCATTACTTTTGATGTTCTGGATGTTCTTTCAGTTGGGATGAGACCATGATAACAGACTGATGTGTCTCTTGTGCAACACTGTTTATGTCAAAGAATGAGCAAAGTCCCACTATCTTGTACTGAGCAAGAATTAGATGACAGAGGGTATTTCCAACCTAACAGTTGCCACCAGGCAACTGTTGCCGTCTTTTTCTCCAGGTAGCCAATAACTAGGCATTTTGTTCTTTTTTATCATGTGTATTCAAATGTCCATGAATGTGCAGAAGACAGTTATTAATCAACCTGCACATGCCTGTTCAGGATATGGTACTCCTTTTGTTTCAGCTACCAAAAGAGCTCAATTTCTTTTGTACTTGTCTTAAAAAAAAGAAATCCATTAGCTATCCCAGCTTCAACACAGCATAATGCAGTCACTAACACGCTTAAATGGCAGCCACCCAATTCTCACTGTTGTCACAAGTTAAGTAAAGGTCACTGAACTTACAGTAGTGCCTGCAGCATAATTCCTCTTCATCCCTCAGTTTAAACTGAGGAACTAAGTCTTCTGTTTTCAACTTTAAAAACAAGAGGAGATACTTTTGGTCTTTGGCCTTTTAACATAATGTTTACTTTCTTGCTATTTTTTCTTCAGTCCACATAGTATCCTTCACAAAGAGATTGATTGCACATCGCATTCAAGATAATTTTCATTATGATTTACAAATTGTTCAGAAAATACCAGAACTATTAAATGGTAGACCAGCAATTTAAAACCTACCTTTTCTCTCACACTCCCACATGTATGTCCTAAAATACCCTAGCAATGGTAAAAGTGAAAATCAGAATACAAGCTGGTTCTTGCATTCCAGACCTCTTCACCACATCCATGATGAGTTCAATTGATTTTAGAGCAAAGCGACTAAAAATTGAGATATTTAAACCCACAACACAGTACTCAGATATACATGCTCAGAAAGGTTTACTGAAAAAAACCCAAACCAGGTAATAACACTAAATGATCCTACTTGAGATTCCCGTATAGCCTTTCAGAAAAATAGCTTCTTGTAAGCAAAGACTAATCTGTTTCCCATCACAGCAAGGACTCCCTGTTAGATTCAGAGTTTCTTTAAGGACACAAATTTATTCAACACAAAATTCAGAAGAAAAAAACCCTCAATATAAAACATTTTCACTGAGCACTCTAGAATATAGTCTACGCAAACCATCTAAGCCACATGATTCAAAGATGACTCGCAGACACCCACCTCTTTCTTCACCTCCTTTTTCCCAGGAGAGGAAGCCTCTGCCAATACCCCAGACTTGTCTGGTAACTGCTTGCCTCCCTCCCCAGTCCCTCTGGATTTTAAAAGAGTAGGCTATTTAGCTGCAGTTTTGGTCTTACTTTCAATAAGAAAGCGTATGTAAAAAACCAACACAGTTAACATAAAGTTACGCTGTCAGTCACTGAAAGGAGAGGAATTAAGTATGAAGTGAAAAGTGCAAGTCTAATGCTACAGCTTAGAGAGTATGTTTTGCAACATGGTCAAAATACTCTTTGACTTTAAAACAGAAGTTTTCAGATATTAATAAATCTGCAGTGCTTCCAAGAAGTGGCAGGATCATCAAAGGAGTGACAAATACATTCAGTTTCTCCCAGCACTACTAACAGCATACATTATCTCTAAATTACAGCTGTGCCTCTTAAGGTTAATTCTTTATATTATTATGCAGATGCTGACCGTGACTCAGTATCTGCTCTTGTCATTTTAGATCTATTAGTTCATAGCATATAAGAGCACCAGGAACAAGGGGTCCACTGTGCCAGGCAATGAAGTCGCACAGGACAGCCTGGCTCCTGACCTAACAGGGGAGGTTGTGCCCACAGTCATGAGGCATTGGTGAGACAGTATTTGCCTGCACAAAAGGACGCCCAACCCTTGTCAAGTGTTTCGTGCAAGGAAAAGGGGAATTTGGAAGGTGCATGCGCAGGCAGCTCCTCCCGGACACGCTGGGCAGCGTGACACCTGCGGGGCTGTGCATGACAACGTAGCCAGCAGGATGATACCACCAGCTGATGGGTGATGGCAGGGCTGACTCTCTGTTATGCATGAGAGGCTGTGCACGAGACAGGCAGAGCTGGGGTGGTCTTGAAAATGAGGACAAGCTTTCTGATGTGACAGAGAGGAGGGAGCTAGGGGAGAAATGCAAAGATAGGCATGGCAGCACGGAGGACCAGCTAGAGCCATATCCTTTGCCAAGGCATTTAGAGTGATTATGTGCAGGAGACAGGGTCGCCCTCATTAAGGGCAAGTGCTTCAGCAGGAAGCACAATTCAAAGTGATAACAGCTTGGAAGAGAACCTCAGCTGCACGGATGGAGACAGAAAGGCTCCATGTCAGGAGTTTTTGTAGAGGACGAACCTTACAAGACTCAGGCATGGCCTGAATAAGGCCACATGCAGAGGTCTGGACCAAAGACACAAACGCACACACCCCAGTTAGAGATATGCCAGAACACTGGCCTAAAGAGTGGCTGAGGAGCACCATGATGAAGTGGTCTGTTTTAGCCAGCTGTTTGAGCCTGAGCAGGCAGCAAGGCTTACTGGGCAGGCATCAGAGAGGCTGGCAAGGTTGTGTTTGAAAAGAAGGTCTGGCATTCATCTTGCCCAGTTTTAAGTATTCACGGTGCAGTCACCAGCATCAGAGCTACGCAGCTGGGCTGCCTCTTTTTGTAGAGGAATGGAACAGGTTTCTCCTGGGTGCCATTCATCTGCCCTGCTTTAGATACCTCCTGTTGGATTAGCTGTAAGGGCAGTCTAGATGGCCATTGCAGGTGGAGACACCTGCACTGTACCCTTTTATTTTTGGTCAGGTTAATCTCATCTTGAGAGACTGATCTGAATGATCATCTTTAAGTTGCTCAGCAGCTGAATTTGTTTGTCGTTGGGATTACCCAGAGATAAGGCATAAAAGTGAAAGAGGGACAAGGACAGAGCTTTCTACCACTTGTGCTGGAATCTGGCGAGTAAGATAAAGAGGAAAAGCCATGCTGGTCAAGTGAGGGAAGGGAAAGGGGAGGACTGTGAAAGATGGAGAGAATAACCTCTCAGGGAGAGAAGCTCAGTTGATTTGTGGCAAGTCCCTGATGGGCAAACAGAGACGTAGGGGAGAGCTGGAGCTGCCTAAGAGGAGGTTGTTCAAGGCTCCCACAGAAGCAATGTTGGCTGAGTGTGGGGGCAGAGGCCCAGTGAGGGAGAAGGAGCTGCAGGATGAGGACTCCAGGCATTCACTGAGCTTACAAAGTGAAGAGAGCAGAGGCACATGTTGTTTAAAAGAAAGGGAAAATGTATAAAGAGTAATTATCGGGGGTGGGAGAGGGAGGTTGATTGTTTGTAAACAGTAAGAGGATTAACAGATGCATTTATTGAAATGATGAAGAGGCAGAGAAGGGTAAGCAATGAAAGAGATAAAATGAGAGTGAGGCAATTAAGGAGATGAGAGAAGGTGGAACCAGGAGCAAGCAGAGGAGCTGGAGGACAAAAAAAAGAGAGAGCTCTTGTGTCTGTGGCATCAGCAAAGAATTAGAGAGGGATAGTGGAAGCGGATGTGCAACAATGGGCAGGGAGGTGTGTGTGTCCAAAGTCAAAACACTGGAAGAAGGCAGTGAGATCCTGTGCAAATAGAAGACAGAAGGAAGGAAGCTGCATTGAAGAGGGGCGATGCTGCAACTGAAATTGTACACAAATGGTATGCAAATTGAAATGTTCAGCTAAGCTGGAAAAATCAGGTTGCTTGGTGTAAAAGACATGATCAGGTTTCATGCGGTTAAGACTGTTGAAAACATAGTGGGCAAGCTGTATTTGAAAGCTAATGTTCTTATTTAGCTTAGTTAGTGAGTGCCAAATCTCATTGTTCGGGCTGGGTAAGCTGCAAGTGGAGCCACCGCTGCAGCAGCACAGCAGCTCCAAAATGGGTTCCCCTGAGAGCCAGCACTGACTCTGCTGGTCACCGCCTGCTGCTGTACAGCCACGGGTGCTGGGGGGCTGCATGCTGGTCAACCATGTGGGGGTACCCGGCCCTGGCGATACTCCCTCCCAGAGATGCTCCCTCCCTCCTGCAGAGAAGTGCTCCAGCACCGCTCCCCTCCCCACCAAGGCAGACTTTCTGCTCTGGGAGAGCTGGGGAAAGAGCTCAGTTTTTGAATTTCAGGGAGCCAGAGGTGGGGCTCAGGCTCTTCGGTGGCATCCTGGGCAGCACAGCCTTCCTTCCAAGTCAGTAAATCAATATCTAGTTATGGGTGAGACACCCATAATATCTAACTATGGGTGAGACTCACTAGCATGGTCTGCTGCTTTGAGCTGCCCTGGCACTGATGTGTGGCTGCTGCTCCAGAGTAACCAGTTGGCATCCACTTTTGCCTCTGTGTTGCATTTGAGTATCTGTGAATCTGCCTCAAAAAGCTAAAATGGAAACTGATTCATGTTTGATAATATCTTTTTCAAATCATTGAAGAGCACACAGCAGCATTCTCTACAAGCACTTCTTGGTTGGTGCTTACAGTCTGAAATTTTCAGTAGGCTGTACCAAAATTAAGCCAATCCTCAGATGAAGAAAACCCTGTGTTAAAATGAATTTCAGACTGTAAGTATATATCAGGGGTGTAAAGGTGAAACAAGACAGAAAATTCTGCAGTGGTCCAATGATTTTCAAGCACAAGACTGTTTATAACACAGGATGCTCAGAGATGTGGTTATACTTATCCAAATACGTAATTACAAGGATACAAGTTTAAAAACAAGAATTAAATATTGCCTTTCAGTAATTACATAGGAGGAATCTATTTGGAAAACGTGTCCAGTGTCATTGAAGCCAAATATTAAAAAGCCTAAAACACAGCAGACAGGCATTTGAGCTGTTTGAGAGGTTTCACTGTGAATTGTTTCAACTGAGCATTTTTTATTTACTCTGTTTTGTGGGTTTTAAGAGACTAATCTTAATTTAATTTTCTGGATTTGGAATGCCTGATTATGAGATAATAGCAATTAGTTCTATACATTTTTACTCTTAAGTAATTTATAAATATTCTCAGCCTTTAATTCTACTATACATTTCATTGTGAATAAATATTTTCTATTTTTCTTTTAAAATTGTATTAATTCTATTGTAGGGCATTACTAATATTGCACATTAAAAGCATTAATTAGTGCTTTTCAATATCAAACCCAAAGTAATTAGAAACCTAATGAACCAAAAATAGTATAACAGGATCTCTTCTATTCTCCACTAGAGCAGCAATAATTTAATATAAAGAGAGGCACTCCAGAATTTCCCAGAGAAAGAGAAAATTAAATGGTGGTTGGAACTGCAGTTGCTAGACAGTCATGCAGCCATAAGGAAAAAGAGAGAGAGAGGTGTCTACATTTCAGTTCAAGCAGAAAAAGGAATCTTAGGAGACCTAGAAAACTGCTTTTTTGAACAGCATACAATGTATTGGCCGTGTCTTGGTTTCATCTGTAAAAAACATTACAGCTTGATTGTCAGAGATACTCCCAGCTGCATTTTATGCATTAAAAAGTTATATATTATGAAGTGGTTTGGTTGATTTTGGTTGTTTTTTTTTTTCCACTGGGGGTAATTGTTTGAAGCCTTGACATCTTCCTCTTGCTGATTTAAAATGTGGCTTCTCTGCCCTTAAATCAAGCAGGGGCAGGAAGTTGCATGG
Source organism: Tringa tobata (assembly GCA_033628505.1). Classification (NCBI taxonomy): domain Eukaryota; kingdom Metazoa; phylum Chordata; class Aves; order Charadriiformes; family Scolopacidae; genus Tringa; species Tringa tobata. Next base: position 3,015,466 of record JAHREE010000358.1, on the reverse strand, counting down.
CAATTGGGGAAGAACTGTAGTTAGCAGGTTTGGTGTGAGCTGTGGCGCTGAAAAGAGCTGTCTTTGCTCTAACATGTAGTTTGCATACATGTGTTCCTAACCGAGCAGCAGAGAGAAGACAAATGCTGTAAGGTCTGGCTTCAGGGAGTGGGGAACCTCTGAGTAATATTAGTAGCTTGACTAATGCCATTCAGGCTTTTCATTAAATAACGTAGGGACACCATGTCACCTATGTAAAATCTACAAGAGACCAGTCACTGAGAAGTGAGGAAGTGAGGGATTTCAAATATTTTACATTGCCCATAAAAGGAGATTTTTTTCTCCTCAAATACAAACATTTCTTCACAACACATTAACATCCATGTTAACCCCAAATTAATATTGTTCTGCCAATAGCAAGGCTGAGAAGGAACGTAGATGTACCGTCAAGAGGGATGATTGCTTCTAGAAACAAACTGATCGCTAGGACAGGTTTTATCTCACCTAACTTGAGCCATATGAAAGATGAGTATCCAGTTTTAAGTGTGCCCAAAGTACTATTTTTCTTCAGCTATGCTGACTGATCCATAAGTCAGATTTCTGTCCCTTACAACCCTGTAGTTCCCAGGACCTTACACCCTCCCACCTACAGCACCACTGCCAATAAATTGCAGAAGTCATCTGGGCTCCCTGCATAGCCAGACGAAAACATATGCACTGCAGGAGACCTTGTTTGTCCCATTGCAGGAAAGACACAGGGTGGGTCAGCATGAACATCGCTCTGGGGTGCCTGGGTCTCCCTCTGGCATTAGAGAGAACCTAGCCAAATTGCAGGGAAGAGTACTTCACTTTTAGATAGCTACCAATGGCTGGGAGGAATGGCTCTGTTCATCAAGGTTGGGAAGCTGCTGCTGCTACGCCTTGTTTAGTGTGTAGCCAATTAAATCTCCTTAAAGCGAGCTTCTCCCATATGTTGCACTCGTTAGACTGCTCTAAGACCTTCCAATTATCCACACTGATCATGAAATGAAAGGGAAAAAAACCTGCCCAGATGCAGGAGTCTCTAATTATATATCACAGTTCTTTACAGGGAAGTTCATGAGATGTGTTTGCTTACCCTTCTTTTTAAGTTTCTTTTTAGGTTCTTGCAGGTAAAGGTACATGGTTGCTTCAGTGTGTCTAAAATGACCAACTAAGGGTAAACTGTACTAACGTGGATATACCTCACACCGGTTAATTCACAGCAGGCAGTTTCTTTCTTTTCAGTTTTTTGTTAGCTGATCACACAAGAAATCCCCAAGTTCTCCAGCAGCATTTCACTTGCCCAGCTTTTTTGAAAACTGATGTCCCTCGTTGTGCAACATGAAGGTCACACAACAAAAGTACGTACCAGTCAACAAAGTGGGATGTCCACATTTCAGTAGTAGCACTTGGTGTGCATTGCACATTTTGAGAAAATTCGTGTTTATACTTGATAGTGCAAAAAACAGGTACCCCTTTACACAGGAAAGGAATAGAAGTTCCTGCATAGCATGTGTGCAATGTAGCTGAAGTAGTCATACTGTTGGAGTGTGAATGGGTTTTATGCCTACAGTTTTGCTGATAAATCTCAATGGTCATTTGTCCAAAATCCTAAAGAGTAATGTCTTAAAATTTAATTTTGAAATACAATTTCCCATGATTTCTGGTGGAGAGGGATTTTTTAATTCAGATTATGCAGCACAACAGCAACAGGCAGTGCACTGGGACTAAGAAGTGGGTTGCTATGCTGAGGTGCTGCAAACTAGCCTGCAGATGCTTTCTGATGTCTAAAATAAAAATACTCAAATAATTAAGAGGGGAGTTGTTTCACTGGCACCAAAATCACTCTGCTGACTGCAGTTCATTATCGTGCAAATACTGCATGTGTAAGGTGGTTTAAATTTGCCCTGTGTTCAAATTTGGAGTGCCCTAATTTAGCAAAACTTGAGCTGGGAATGGATCAATTGGAGATTGTCGGTATTAGTCATTGTCTTTGGTGGTTATAGTCTCCCTGTATGACCTTAAGTCAAAATATCAAAAGGTGCAAACTAGAAAACTTGGAGGCAATCGAATCCAAACTTAGGTAGTGAAAGCACGAATGCTGGAAAATAGAACCCAAAAAAAAGAAAATAAATCAGACTGGCTTCTTTTCATAGGGAATGTGGTCATGTATGTTGAAACAGTGGTCAAGTACAGATTTTTAAAAAGCATGCAGTATCTGTCAGTTCCTCTCTAAGCAGACAAAGCAAATAATAGAAGTTCCTCCTGGCCATGTTTAGGGGAGCACAGGAGATCCGTGTTTCCTCAAACCATCTGCAACAGACCTACTCTTGAAAATATTTGAGAGAAAGAGTCATTTCCCTGTGCAGGTAAGGTTTAATGTCAGTGTGCCCAGCTGTGCGAGAAGCACTGCTGAGTGTGAGTGTCTAATACATTTGCCAGCACAGCAGCTGTGATGTCTAATTTATTGCTGTGTGGGCTGTCTGGGTAGCTCAGCCCTGCAGCCTTTTATTCTGCCAGATGCTCATCACCTCCTGAGAGGTGCTAAGACACCTCATTTGTCAATGGGTGCTTGGCGCCTTGCTGAAAGTGATCAGCGCCTTCTTGGGTTCGAGTCCTGAAAAATAAAGGTTATCCATCCTCATGCATACAGAGACAGCTAACACAAAGCCAGTGCCCTTGAAAGAGCCACTGTGACCTCTGGTGTGAGCAATTTAGAGGAAGAGACATCACTCAGTCCGCTGAATCTGCTGGAACAAAGATTCACTGTGAATAAATAGTCCTTTTAGCTTCTCTTACTCCACCATTTCAAAGCTAGAAAATATTTTTCTGGAAGTGCCATAATGGAAATGGAACTGAGTGCCATCAGACCATGTGAGGGTCTCCCTGGGCAGCCACAGGCAGGGTGCAGTGCCCAGCTGGGCTCAAGGGAGGCTGTGGGGATTAGCCCCTGTGCTTCTCCCTCCTGCCTGGTGGCCCCGGCCTGCATGTGTGTGTTGGTTTGTGCTGGCATCACGTCCCTGGCATGCCTGGGGCAGTTCCCAGCACTGGCACTACCTCACCTACAAAGCCTCAGTTTCTTTGCCAGAGGTTCCCAGGGACTTACTGAGGAGGGGTGTTTTCACCAGGGAGCCCCAGATTGTATGTAGCACCAACTCCATTGAAACACACCACCTGTGGCAGGGGTCGGCTGGATTGTCTCCTCTTTTCCACTAGAAACTACACCAGCAGCTTGTACCACACTAATTAAACAAATCAGTGCAGCTTACAGGAACAAAACGGATGTTGATGTCCTATAAGGAGCATTTAAAATTAGTTTGTTTGCCAACCTGTGTTGCTGTTCGTTTGCCAATTGTAAGAAAATATTTCTTTTATGTGAGGAAACAAACAAGTATATTTACTATTTTCTCCCTTCTGCTAGCAAACATTCCTGCTGCAGGTTGTATGGCTTTCAAATTCAGCCAGTGGGAACAACATGGGGTTCCCTGAAAAAACGCTGACCAAGAACTTATTTTCTTGTTTCTTTGCCCTCTCCTTGCACTCTAAGCCTCAAACAGCGGACAAATCTAGGAATTATTTCAATAGCTCAATAGGGACACAGGGCAGGGTGCTGCCTCCCTGCCACCAACACCTCCGGCAGAGCCAGCTTCTACTCCTGGATGCCACAACATGCGGTACGTCTGCATGGGACCAGCCATGCTGCAGCACCATAGGTGGCATCCTGATGCCAGGTAACTACATGGTATTTAGCTTCTTCCCATGGAGGGTTATTTCCATCCAGGATTTCATAGGATTCAGAAAAGGACTGAACACTTAAAGGCTAGGAGGGATTTCCAGAGCACAGAAGAAAAGCCAGTACTTGTGTCCTGTTAGACACATGTTGTGTGATCCACAACTGGTTGTGAGTAAGTTGCATGATTTCACTTACAGTTATTTATACTGTAGTAGTGTCTAAACCAGAACCAGTTGGTGAGAGGACTCTGGTTGGGGATCTCACTGAAAGGAAGCTTAGCCTGGTTTCTCTGTGTGACTTGTCCTAGAAGTGAATCAGCCTCACAAAGTGCTTGCAACTTGACAAACCGGAAGGTAAACAGCTATAATGAGAAATGCCTTGCCAAAATCCATGCAACAGAATGCTGAGCCGGAAATATTAGCCGGGTATCCCAGTTCCTGTGTTCACTTGTTCGAGTAGATCTGCTCCAAAGTGGGAGGCAGGTGGATCTGTGTATTTATTCATACCAGTGGCTGCCGCCTCTTAAGAAATACGCTCAAAAAATGACACTGCTAAATTAAATATGCTTTGGAGAAACTGCCGGCCCCTGGCGGAGCAGCACTTCAAGCCAAGGAACAGCTCCAGCAGCAGCTGCTCCTGCTGGATGATTAACATCACCTACCTTGAATTTTGCAAAGCTAACCAGCATACAAGGACCTACCAAAGGGCCAGATGGCACCGTTGATTTCTGGTCCACATTTGTCCTTGATTTCAACAGAGAATTCTACATAAAAATAATTGCTGTGGCTTGGCCCTGGCTTTGGAGAATAAACATGCATAGATTTTTCAAGTTCTAAGAGGCTAATTCAGCATTCTAATCCCTCTTTCTGCATTAAACAAATCACTGGATTTGACCTAGCTCTTTCCACGTCAAGATTGTGACTTGGTCAACTGACACACTATACTGCTGTAGTATGCGTGCCAGCTCAGCGCCACTCACTTTAGCTGGAATTAAACTGTGGGAGTGGGAGTCCTTCTCCCCAGCCCCTGCCCTCCTCAGTGAACGTGGTGTGTCCCAGAGTATGACAGATTATTTTATCTCTGTCCATATGTGATAGATTATAGCTGCTCTGCACCTTCCGCTTTAATCATCAAAATAATCTCCCTGTGAAAGAGGATTAGGTCTAGAATTTGCTTTTGACTGTGTTGCCCATTAGATCTGCCAGATAAAAAACTACTGCTCTAAGTCAGGAAACATAACCCTGGAGATGGATGCACTTGATCCCCGGGCATGCACTTAGAATTATGTACTTAAGATTTCTGTTGTGGTTAACCTCACCTCCTGTATTTTTAATAAGGGAATTCTCAGTCCTTAGTACTAGTCTATCTCTTGTAAGACTATTTTGCAATGAGCTGATCCAAATTGTTTCACCTCAGCCCTGAAGTCTTTTTGGACAGTACCAGGATATAGTGCAATGTACCGGTGAGACAGACAGAGGGACAAAGGTGACGTCCTCACAATGCAAAGGAGAAAACCAAGGAACCAAACTGCAGAGGTTTCATGTGGTGTTAAAACCCCACAGCCAACTGAGGGAAATCAGGGGTGATGCAGAGGAAAGAAACTGAGCAGCTTGGCTGCAAAAAAAAAAGGAAGAAAAATCAGAACTCAGGGATTGCCTCTACTGAGAAAGTGATTTTTTTTTTCTGGGATACACAGTAATAGGGGTTGGGTTTGCTCAGCAAAAGGTTTAGCTGCCCCGTAGGGCTAGCGCTATATGGATTGCTGGTTGCTGTACTATTCAGGCTGCCTTGACAGAGCTTCCCTTGAGAAAGCTGTTCCTGTGGCCATGACACTGAACAATTATAAGAAAAAAGCTGTGTGCACCACCAAAATGACGTGTTTCCATCTACTTCGTCAACTCGGGTAAGGAGACGTCATATTTCTGAACCAGGGAAGGCTTGCAAGTGTCTGCCAGCAGCAGAGAGCAGAGGAGGTGAGCAGCCACACGCAGGGGAGCCCCGCCGTGCCGTTTAATTGTCACAAGGCGGGTGTTTCCTCATGGCTCAACGTAGAACAAATAAATAAAGTTTCTGTCAAGAAAGCGACTTGCTGCCAAGAGGGAGAAGGAGCGCAGTTGTTGATACAGCAACCAAAAAGGACTTGTAGGAAATCTGAGGCGGCACCCTGCCAAGTGACAAGCAGTAATCATTTCTTCTGCTGCTGCCCTTCTTCCTAGGTTAGTGAAAGAACAGGTCTGATTTCAGGGCCATTGCATCTCCTTGTGGCCACATTATTCTTGTTTCTCATTTGGGTGCCAGCCATAGGAAGCAAGTTTGATTCATTGCACACCTTTTACCATTTTGGGTTTGTTGTTTTGGGGTTTTTGTCTGTTATAAAATTCTGCATGGGATGAGCATCAGTAGGGCAAAAATTACGCTTGCCAGAGGCAACAGCTGCTATACTTGTGCTTGAAAAGGAAAAAGAAAATCTTTTTGTGATGTCTGCCAAAAACTTCTTCATGCTTTTTGGATAAGAGTGAAACAACAGCTGGTACACACACGTGTTCTTCTCCCTCCCCATCTTGCATTATTAGCAACTGTTACTGCAAGTCAAAATAATATTAATTCACTGGTAATAAGTAATTTTATCTAAAAATAGTTAATTCCCTACATGTGTGAACACTTTCTCAAATAGAAAGATACAATTTAGTCATGGTAATTTTATTGCAGTAAATAGGGTTTTGGGCTGTTTGGACTGAAACTTGCACAGCACTTGATGTTTATGGCTATAGCAATAAAACAATCATAATATTTTCATCAAATCATTTGAATTAGAGGTAAGAAACTCATAATGCTCCATCTGAGAAACTAGTAATGTGACAACACTCCACATTAAGCAATTGCAGCATTGCAGTTGGTAGGAAGTGAGACTGTCGACATCTCCTCAGACTGAGACAAAAACATCACCAAAACACACTTTGCTGTAATTGAGAAATCTTTCTGGTGAAGAGAAATAAAGGACAATATCAAAGGGTTTCAAACACAGCATCAAGAGCAGATGACACACAGTGCTTGGCCGGACTCATGCAACATGCTATTGATGAGCTGCTCCTCCAGCTGCCTGTCTTCTCCACTCCTTGCTCCTCAGAGAGGAACAGCCCCAAAACACCTTTGCTTTCACCTTTTCCATTAAGGACAATGTATTGTTGCTTCTGTTAACTTCCTCAACTCAAGGAAGAGAGGGGGAAATAAATCTGTGTCCTATCTTGGATGCATAGATTTTTTTCCAGGGAAGGAGTCTGCTTCACTCTTCGAGCCCTCCTGAATATGTTTCTTAGCCCTTCCTGCCATTTCCCATGGTAGCAGCTGTGCAACGTGCCTTCATACAGAAGGACTGTCTCCAGCAGGATGGGGAGGGCACTGCATCCACCTTAGGAGAGTGAGTGTGCACCTGGCTCTCACAACAGCCTCCCTGCGACAGCTCTGGCTGGAGGGTGGTACCAAGAGCTGCTTTTTGCAAGGATTAGCTGCTCAAGCTGAGCATTTCTCCAGGCTGGACGAAGCCTCCACAGGAGGTCCTTCCAAGTCCCACAGACATCCCTTAAGAAGAGGTCATGGGTGATCACTGTGATGTGTTAATCTACCACAGGACTATGACAAGTCCCCAGTGTGATACAGACAGTGTCAGGTGTGTCGGGCCAGGCATTTGCAGTAGGCTTTGCTGCTATCACGTGCAGGCAGAGGTTGAGCCCTCGCCTGCAATCCTGTGACTAAGCCTGGTCACTTGTGTTCAGGGAAGATTAAGTCAGATGGAAGCAGGTTAACATTTGGGACATCTGTTTTGCCAGAGAATGTGCTGAAAGGTGCCAAGAAGAAGTCACTGCATCCTTTGTGGAGGTTGGTAGTGAGGATGGTGTGTTGGGAGTCTCTCCAGCCCCACCACTGCCTGAGCTGACCGTGCCAGGCCTGTGATATAAGGCTGCAGCAGGCCTGTGGGCCAGCTCCGCTTCTGAGTCACCCCCTAGTCTGCAGCGTGACCATGAGTCATCCCTCCTTGGCTGTTCCTCCTCTCAAGAGTTTCAGCATGGCAGGCAGAAAACCCCAAACAAAAGTGTGCTGGGTAGGGGAAGAGTGGTGCTCCCGTCAGAAACTGCCACACACTCGCTACCCTCCTGGGGCATGCCCAGGCAGACGTGCTGCTGCGGTTAGCGTCTTTTACTCTCTGTAGTGCACTAATTGCCCAGGGCATCTCACACAATCAAAACCATTCCTTTGATTTACTCAAATTGCAGTTTACTCGTTTCCCAATTGCTGCTTCACCCAGGGGAGCAGGGAGGGCTGGGGCTGGCAAAGAGCTCGTCGTGTCCTCTGACCAGCGGCGGTGACGCAGTGTCAGTAGACCTCAAACAAGATGTGTTCACAGCTAGAAAAACTGAGGAAACACAGCGGTACAGCAACGGCTGCCCCATAAAGACGGGGCTTGGCCAGAAGTTGTGGATCGGTTTCACTGAATATTGGTTGCAAATTAATGATAACGATTAGCTAGATATAACCAGATGATGTCTGGATTACAAGAACAGAGGAAATTTAGACAAATGGATAAGTCTGGGGCAGCATCAGAAGCCACTTTATCTTATAAAGGAAGCCCAATTAGCAAACTTTTTCATGGTAGCCTTTCTAGCCAGGAGTGGTTCATCCAGCCTGGGATAAGTCAGAGATGGACTATGTCTAAACAGAGCCCTGGCCAACAGAGAGTCCTAGGGGACTCACAGCCCAGCATCAACTGCTAGCATCACAGCGCTTCAGGGAACATACCACCATGCTCAGAGCAAGGATGATGCCCTCAATTCATGGAGCCATCCACTGCTACCCATCAGAGCCTGAAAAGCTAAGTTTGGGAGTGACTTCTCTGGGCAGAGAGCACTGGCTCTACTGCTGCCTTCACACCATCCTGAACTCCCTCCTCAACGTCCCCAATGACCTTCCCAGCCACACTCATGTAGTTTTCCTGTTTCTTACTGCCATTGAACCCTATATGGAAGTCCTTGTCTGATCTGGGCTGACCTCCCAAGCAAGCTGATCCTGCCACGAACCCCCTGCCCTGATCCAGGAGCTGACCCATTTGTTCCTCACAGGGAAGTTGCCCCTGTATTTGCCCCCTCCATGACCTGCTGAAGGGTGAAAATTCAGCTCTTTTCTGGTCTCTTCTGACTTCACTTGCTTTTAGAACAGGAAACTGTTAGTTTTCTTTCCTCCCCTGGCCACTTGAGATTGTAGGCTGCACAGTGGGTGGGTGCCTAATGGAAGTATGCAGGGTACAGGCTTGCATCTCCCAAGGTGTCAAAATTCCAGCCGCAACATCCCAGAGAGCCCAAAGTTCAAATCCACTAAATGGAGGGCAAATGCTGAGATCAATTTTGAAGGCAGCAGAGGAAAAACCCAAGAGAGGTGGCAGAAGATGGCAGGGCATGAACCTCACAGAGCCAAGCCACAGCTCAGGGACTGCCAGCTCAGGTGGAGTCTGAAGGATGATGCTGGACTTGCTTACACAGACCCAAACAACACACCACACATTTCAGAAAATTTCAAAAACCTTGGAGGTATTCGAAGGAGAGGAAGTTGTTCTTGGCATGTGAAAAAGAGAAAACCAATGCGAACTGGAAGTTAATCAAATGGGATCAATTGGTGCAAGGTTTTGCCATCAGGGGATGCTGATGGAGGAAGAGCTGTGTGGGTTGGCCTCCCTCCTGCCAGAAGGGCAGAACATACTCTCAGCTGGACTGCAGGAGTGGCAGTCTCTGCTTGGGGTGGTGGCTAAACCAGAATGGAAAGCGCTACTCTGATAACAAAAAGAAGGGAAAGGATAGGGGTACAAACTCAGTCTGTTCTACTCCCCCTTGTAATTCATTGGGAGCCTAAGAAGTAGGCAGAGAAGAAATTCCAAAATACCTGTGAAACACAGTCTCGGTCAGAAACAGGGGAAAATGGCAATATTGTTTTATCAAGCTTGCCAGAGTTGCTATGGCTAACACATGGCTGGATGCTGGGTAGGAACAGTGCTGAAAATCACTGGCTACAGGCCACTAATATATGTGAATAGAGAAAACATGGGTGAAACCAGAGCCTTGCTGAAGTCAGGGAGAATTTCACCATTTGACGTGCTGCAAAGTGACGGTTGCCAAGCCTCAGTTCAGCCCAGTGTTATTAGCAGAGCTCCACGGCATCCAACTCAGTTTTGGGAGAGTCACCACGTTTTGCTGTTTATGACTTTGTCTACAGATATGCCAATAACCACTGGGGCTCGGGCTCTAGCTTGCTGGCTGTGAAGCCGAAGCTGTATCACACGTAAGAGGACTGCCTGACATAGCTCAGTTAACACCCCCAGAAACATTTCTCGGTGTTCGAGGCTGCCAGGACACGCGAGGGTAAGGTTTCACCCTGCCGCACAGAAGGCAGGATTAGTACATTCAGTGCTGAAATACACATTTTCCAATTTACTAGCAGAGTGCCAGTCCTAATTCCCAGCAGAGGGAAAAGAGGATTTAGATCAGGCATCTCCATTGATGGAAATGTATTTTAATTCCTCCAAACCAGCTTTTTATCCCTACAGTGATGTTTGCTGGTATTTTAAAACTGTCTGTAGGCCTGCCAGAGCCAGCTTCCTGCATCTCTAGAAATCTACTCTGAACAACATTTTCTCAGTTTCCTCTACTTGAATGCCTTCCAAGTTTGTAATTGGTGAAAGGACAGGTTTTCTGTTCCTGCAGAGATCTGAAACACAGGTTTTCTGGTCAAATGGCAGAGATACTATTTGGCAGAGGCAACTTTCCAAATCATCTGCAAGCTGCTCTCTTGCTGAGGAGAAAGGAGTCATTTCAGGAGTTTCCATCACAGAAAACAGATTGACTCAGGGCTGGCCATGTGTACTTGGCTGCGCTGGGCAAGGAGAGCTTTGCTCTGGTGTAACATCCTGAGCTGTGGCACTCCACTATTAAGGAGAATGAGGATGAGGAAGATGAGGATGAGAAGAAGGATGCATATGAGGAGGACAACTCTCCCAAGGTTACTGGAGAGCTGAGTTCCTTTCACAGGTGTGATACCCACTGCCCTGTGGGCAGGAGGAGCTTGTGGCCAGCTCCTTAAGGCAAGTGGCCACAGCATGGGGGCACAGGGGACTCATGGAGCTGCTCCCCCTCCCACCACTTGGCCAGACAGGAGAAATCCACTCCACCCAGACTTGGTTCAGGCCCAAGAAAGGCTGCTGTGAACCCATTAAAATGAACTTATCAGCTTCATCATCTTTTACCACACAGTGTAAAAATGCAACACATCCCCATATAGCGAAGAGCCTTTCCTCATGGCAGCAACATTGCAGGGTGAAAAAAATTGCCCAAACAGACATGGTGTATTTGGTTTAGTAGGGAAGTGTGGCTGTGACAATATTATGTGTAATCTCACATGACAAAGTTGGGAAAAGTAGGCAAGTAGACTGGAAAGCAATCTGGCTGGTGCCTGTGATGTTGGAGCTGATATGAGAACTGTTCAAATAGGATAACTCAGGTTCTGGGAATGACACTGGAGGTCAGAGTGCCAAAACACAGCTGTCTTCTGCCTGGCCATAAGCAATGCATATACCATTAATGGGTGGATGTGGGCTCAGTGGGGTGTACTTCTAGCATCCCTGCCTCCTATGTGGGATTGTAGGCTTCCAGCTTGGGTGTTGTGAATCACTACCTGGAGGAGCTAATGTCTCCACTGACTCTACTGGGGGAAAGAGGCCTTGGTAACCTAGCTGAAAGCATGGTGATGGGATTATTCCAAAATGTGCATCAGTTAAGCTCAGTCTGTTCTCTTCTGAATATGCGAAGGAACTAACTCAATGAACTTCTGAAAACTTTGTCATTTTCTTTTACTTTTTAGGCTTACAATGCTAAAGACAGGTTCATTGGAAAGGCACTTGTAGCTTGTGATAACATAAACAAGAATCAGACCTGAACATCTTCCTTTACTTTTCCAGGTGTAACCGTTAGGCACTTTTTGATGTCTGCCCACCAACTTCGCTCCCACAGACATCAAACTTGCTTCTTCTGTTTGTAGTGAATAATGGCATATTCTTGAGCAGCTCAGTGGCCATCAATGCCTTTACTTACAGAGTAGGGTACTGCTCATGAGGAACCGGCAGGCTCTGGCCCTGAATTAGTATTAGATGTTTGTGTTTCCCAGATCGCATTACTCATGCAGGGACAACACTGTTTGGGTTTGAGAGCAGACATCTCTAGAAAAGCCTGCTCTGGGAAATTAGACCAGTTCAGGAGGACCCCAGATGTGGCAGAAGAGATGTTATGAGGCTTCCAGGACTATGCTTGGATTTAAATGAGATTCTGTGGCGATTTGCACTAAAAAGGATTTTGTTAATTTGACAAGTGAATCAAATACAAGCAGGCAATTCCTCTGCTGTCAGCAAATGATTCTAAGGTTCAATGGGTGACTTATTAGCCTTTTTCTGTGACTAAATATGACAGAAATATCTCCTCAAGATGCATTTCAGTGCATTTGGATAACTTATATGTCATTAGAATATTTTGCAATATTATACTATCTCTGTCTTTCAAGAATATGCAACAGGCTGTGTCTTATTTGTGTTGTATCAGCATGTACAGGCTTCAATTGAGTTTGTGGCTGCTTTGCCAAATACTATGAGAGCAAATCCTGGCCTTCAAGACCATTTCCAGAGAGAAGCAATAAAAGGAAAACAACCCCGAAAGTTGCTGACGTTTGTCAGTCAATCAGTGACACCACCAAGAGTACAAAATAGATACTGGTGAGCCCAAGCCATTAGAGCACTGCCTACCTAGGGAGAGTTCCTTGGTATTTGCGGTTCTGGGACACACAGTGGTTTGGTATTTCTGCAGAAACATTCAGAGCTTCTGGCCAAGCGTAAGAGGCTTCATGTTCCAGGAGAGGAATGGGAGTAGGAGTGCAGCTCCCAGAGGAGTGCTTTTCCTAATGACAGTAACTCAAGGGCCAAAATTGGGTGTTTGTTGCCTTTTGTGTAAATATATTATGTAAAATATGTACTTTAAAACAATAGCTACAAATGCTCTATGTTGCCTGGAGTAGGGTTTTCTATTGTCTTGAGTGACTTCTCATCTGAAGCATGGACTGAAGCCAGGCAAAGGCTGAAGTGTGTGTGGCACACAGAGACGGGAATGAGGGCTGGCAAGTGCCATTGTTCTCCTCTTTGCCTCCCAGTGAACAGCATTTAATTCTGTTTTCGGTTGTCAGAAGAGATTAGATATCTAAATTCTGGTATCAATAAGTGGCCTGTCTGATCACTTAGGTGCAGAACATGTGCTTCACAGAAGAAATTGTCAGATGCATGATTAAGCCATTTGTGTATTACCACAGCAATATAGCACATGTTTACGGGAAGTCAGCTTTTCAAAAAAGCACTCAAACAATACAAAAATAATTAAATTAACAAGACTCCTGGGGATAAAGGATTAATTTTGCCAGCAGGCTGCCATCATGGATGAAGGCTGAGTTATCAGCTCCACATAAGAGGGGTCTTTCTAGCAGAGCAGCAGCACCCAGAGCTGTCCTGAGGAAGGCCCTCTCCAGGGGAACAGCATCCAAATATACGTGTTTGTCAAAGATAAACGAAAACTAAAATGTGAATGATGGGAGAAAATCAAACAGAAAACAGTATTGCAAAAACGGGAGAAAAGGAACGAGCTATTATTTTAAATGCTTACCAGCAGAGTACACTTCTGTTAAGTTTTGGCAGAACAAAAGGACATTGCAAAGAAAGTCAGAAAAGTGCTGCTTTTCAAAACACTTTACAGTCAACTCTGAAATCATATGTGTACATAGTCTCCAGAAGCTTGAGCAGAGGGATATGAAAATGTCTGCTGTGTTTTTTCTCGCAGAGTCAAGGGGAATATGTTTTTCCTTATAAAAATAAAGGATGAGGAAGGAAATTTCTCAGGAGCACTGTGGCCCCAGGTGTGCTGCTGTGGGGCATTCCCATGCACAGCAGGGCAGGCTGGTGTCCCTGCAGGGAGGGCAGCAGCCACCAGCCCCCAACAAGGGGAGAGCCTGTGTCTCCTCTCCATCACAATTAACTGCAAACGTTGTTTGTCAGGGCTTTAAAGCACATGTGTGTCCCTCTTGCTCTCCAAAAATGCCATGGGAGGGGGCAGAAGGAAGACATGCTGCTTTCCTGCCTGCAGACCCTTTCCACGCAACATCTCCAAGGTCCATCACGGAGAGGATGGAGCTGCTCCTGCAAGCCATCAAGCACTTCAAGGCACCCTGTGCTAGGCCAGTGCAGGTGTGGCAGGCTGTGGGGGCCACCCAACCTGCAGACAGGCCATCTCCCACCTTGGGCCAGCACCAGTTCTCCCACCCTGGTCCCCAGCTCTTTGCAGTGGGTATCCAGGCCTCAGACCAACAGTGGCAGTAACAGTCCATCTGGTGCAAATATTAAGCAAGATAAAATAAATACAGGGAATAGTTCTGCTCTGACAGGAGGGGTAGGTAGGAGGGACAGAGAAGCCTGCACAAGCCCTGTTCTTGCCCAAAGGGTGAGGCAGAGCTCGGTCCCTGCTCTCCCCCTGGCCTAGAAGTAGATGGAGGAGAGGGCAGCTAGGAACGCTGGCACCCACGGGCTATTTGCTCTCTCATCACTTGCGAGGCTTTGTGAGGGGAAAAAGCACAAAGAGGAATCGTCAAGGAGGGTTTGCTGAGGCAGGCAGTGCTGGGGAGCACGGCCAATGCTCACACTCAGCATCCACTCCCTGGGGAAGAGGCCGTTCTCCCCACCTTTCTGTCCATGACTTCACATCCAGCAACCTCCTTCCCAGTGTGTTTCCACACAGAGGATTTAAATAAGGAAACAGAAGGAAAATGTGTGCTGATGTGAAATTCATAGTCTGTGCCACGACAATCCAATTGTTTCGTCCCTCCCTTACATTTGCCTAGAGATGGCAAAGAGTCCAGCTCTCCTGTGTGCTGCACAGGGACTACTGCAATGGGACCCAGCCTCAGCTGGCCGCTCTGCTTTAGGGTAATGAAGACAAATAATAATATGAGCAAAGATGGGAGGGTTTGCCCAGAGGGATGAAGCCAGTGTGAGCAGGACTTGGTATGCAACATCACAGAGACTTGCTTCTACAAATAGTAAGTTATAGGCTAGCACAGGGCTGTGTTTTACATACATTTTATTGTGTTTTGGAGAAAATTGTGTACAGTCAATCAGGTTACTCCAGCAGGTAGTATGTTTAGTATGTGCCGTCTGGTCTTTTTCTTTCCAGCTACTCAGCATAACTCTTAGCAGGATTTTATGCTCTAAAGGGTAACTAAAGCTATCAGCATCCATGAGGATGTCTCTTCCTATTGGGGTTAATGACATTTTTGGGAAAATTCCTACCTATATTCTGAAATTAAGAAGAGACATCCTGTGTTTTTGTGAAAATTCAGTGTCTCCATCAGTCTCTGAGTATCTGAAAATGTTCTCCATAGACAAAATGTACTGCCAGCATTGAAGAACATTTTCTTCAACACAGAGCTTTTTATCTGTTGTAATTTTTGTCATACATCACCATCTCAAGCATTTTTATGAATAACAATTGAGTGTTTTTGAGTGGACAAGTTCTTATTCTGAAAAGAGCTCTGGATTTGCAAAAGAAAAAAAATCTAATGGAGCTGCAATTGCTTTAACAAAGCAATTAAAAAAAAAACCTGATGGCTGATGATTAATCATCTGACAGTGAGGAGAGTATTGCTTAAAGAAGAAACACAGACATTGAGCTTGTGAGTGCCAGCTTAACATACTTCCATCTCTGCTTACTTCGTATCGCCTCTGTGCCATGGTACACTGCTCCCAGCCTTGTGTCAGCACAGGTATCCTCTTGTTGCACTGTGGTTCTGGGAGCTAAGCTGGCTTTTAGATGAAAAATAATGGGCTGAGTTATTTTCCTGGCAAAGGAGACCCCTACTCTTGTTTAAAGTCTGACAACACTTAGGGCAGTGCTGGCAGACTGAGGGCACGTGTGCATGGAGGTAGGAAGAAGCAGCTGAAGAAGTGCTATAAATTGGAGTGACTGCTGAAGACTTTCTCTGAAGTCACAGGCTAACTTTCTACTTTTCTGCATCAGTTTCTACCCAATGCTTTTTCTCTGGTGTCAGTGCAGTTATATATCTGTTTTCCATAGGTAGAACTTCACTGACAAGCAAACATGTTGTTTGGGGAGTCCCTTTGCCCACAATCATCTGCAATTTCCCCCATAATTAAAAACAAGAACTTCAGTTCAAATTACCTTTTTGTCTGTTACAACACCAGGTTATCATTTGTACAATTAATTATAGTCGGACCCAACATTAAAACTAGGAATTGAAAAAAGCCCTATAAAAACAGAGAACAGAGTCCATATTTCAGTCATTAAAAAATAAAAGGAATCAAGGCTTTCCTTGATTTTGGATAGTCCGTAAATGTCTTGAGATAGTACCTGAAAGAAAACAAGCAAGAGAGTGAACCTGCAACCATACATACAACGAAACTGTACAGTTTCAATACAGCTCAGCCGAGGAACCTTAAAACTCCTGCAGACTGCCTTGCTTGGTAAGCTCTGTGTTATTCTGCAAAAGAACATTCTGTAACTATTTACACCACATGAATTAATTAAGTGAAAGCTGATAATACTGTTAAGGTCCTAACAGACCTAAAGTAGAAACTTTAGGAATTCAGAGCAGGGGGCCATGTCTGCTCCAAAGGATTGCAGAGGTTGCAAAGGAACCCTTAGGAAAAGTTCACAGCTACAAGGGTCAGTAAAAAGAGGCTTTAGGACCACGGAAGCAGTGATGTAACTCCTGTCAGATTAAATGACTATCAGGCCCACTTGACTCGACAGGGGCTCCAGCCGACTGCCTTACTTTTTCTCAGTCACAAATAAGACAGTACACTTCTTGTACATAGTATTAAATTTCAGTTTTATCTTGAATCCTGGCCCTGCTCCTCTGCCTGTCCCTGGTATTTTGCAAATTGCACATCTCGAGCAAGCAGCAGCATACAGCAAGAAACAGTTTGATACCTGTGATGGTGATAAGCACGTGGCCCGATGCAGCAAAGAGTAAAAAAGGCAAAGGCGAAGGCTGGAAGAGACCAGGTTGCTATGGCAAAACCGAACCATTCCACAATTTCTCCAAAGTAGTTGGCTCCAGAAACATAGGTGAACAGTCCCCCTGCATCGACAAAAAAATATGTAATTTTTGTAGTCATCTCATGCACATGGAAAGTTCTTTCCCGTAAAGTCAGCAGCAGAATACGCTACCTTTCTTATTCGGAGCTACCTTTCTTATTCGGAGCCGGTAACAGCAACCTAAACCCACTGCCCTGAAGCCAGTGGAGGCATGCCAAAGGAGGATCTTGTACAAGTATCAAAGGTGATTCTAATCCAAACGCTTCCAGAATTTTCATGTTAATTTCTTTTCATTTCCAAAAGGGCTTAAGAAAGCCCGTTATTAAAGTTAAATTAACATTATTAACATGTCAATTCCTTTGAGGCCCTAAAAAATATTTTGCCACTCCACTACCTTTGGGGAATGCAAAATCTGGATCTCAGTTTTGCACCTTAGCTAATCACAACATCTACAAGAGGGAGGTAAGTATTGGTGGTGAGAAACTCCAAGGGAGTGGTTTTACCATCTGTAATAGGCCAGCAGAAGGAGTCAACACTAAGCCAAGGAAACTCCTGGATCCCCATCTGTATTTTTCTACAGAACTAGACATTTCCTGGTTCACTGCTCTGACCCACAGCCACTTTTCATCACCAAGCCCCTCTTTGAAGGAGATGGAAAGGAAATTCTGCACCTTGCATCCTTGGTGTTATTTTTCCCCTAAAGTTTAAACTTTGAATCTGCCTTTTGCAGTGTAAGTAGTCCACTACTTCTTGTTCCTGGGCATGGAGAAGAATATTTCCTTCTTTGCAGCTGCTTTTTACAAGGCTAAAATCCTCTTCCTATGTCCCACTGCAATCTTCTCTAAATTACCCAGCCCATTTCCTAAAACCTCTTTTCCTAAAACCCATTTCCTAAAACGCTCATGTTTTTCAGATACTCTTGTTGCTTCTTGTGGACTGTGTGCAGACAGCTCACGCCAGTATCCGCAGCTCAGAGGGGAGCCTGAACCAAGTACCTGTGCAGTACTGGCATCTCTGCTATTATTGTTGCTTTGCTGTGAATTCAGCCAGAAAATATTATCTATCCTGCTGCCCTACTTTCTCCAAGGAGGTAGGGGATAAGAATATACCTTGAGGAATCTTGTAGGTGACTTCCCCGGGTTTCCTCAGCTGGCGCAGCAGGAGGTCACTGTGAATGTTGATTCCCATACCCAGTAGAAATAAAAGGAGGCCTAAGAAATGAACAAGAAATAGATTAGAAAGACGGCTCTGCCTAGTTACCCCTACTCAAGCACATATGTCAGGTTTATCTTTGGAGCAGACAGATAGGAGACCTGACATAAAGTGGGTGGATTCTTTTTCAAGTCAAATGATGTGCTGCTACTGAGAAGGCTACTGAACAAGAGAAGCATAGATGATAAACAACCCTATATCTCTGTGTCTGTTGGGGGATCACTGTCATGACCAGTGACAGTCTTCAGTGGGGAGAGCAACTCTGAACACAAAAATGACCATCCTGAGCACACTACTTTGTTGGTAAGACCAGAGCACTTTCAGCTGGTGTGAGAAAAAGCTGAACTTCTCAGCTGGGCATAGTCCCCATTTATTGAACATCAAGGGGGAGAACAAAGTACCCAGCTGACCCCACTGGCTGATGGCAGCCAGCCACAGCTGTGGACATTATTGCAGAGTAACCACTGAGCTGTAGGCAAGTACCATTACTCTCATTTTACAGCTGTGGAAAGAGAAGCACAGAGAAAAACTTATCCAGCACATCACCAGAGACAGGAAGACAATCTGTATCTCAGCACAGCTCAGTCCCCTGCCAGTAAGGCTGCTTGAACAGAGCTATGGGCACGCACATGGAGTAGTTACTCACTGAAGGATGCTAACAGTTTCTGGCCAGAATAATTCATTGACCATACTCCATTTAGCTGAAAAACTAGAAGCATTTGATTGAGAGATTCTGCAGGTGACATGCCCTACATTTCATGCCACATTAGACACTGAGAAAACCACCCTTGACAATGATTGGGAAGCAAGGAAAGAAATAGAGGTGGTGTGTGCTACGAAGTATAGAAAAAAGACTAAGCGCTGATAAAATCTCAACACTTCCAGTAGCAATAGAAAGTTGGCAAGAGTCTGTAGAGGAAAAATATACTGTTTGGGTTTTATTCAATATTTCAAGTACTGCTAATGCTGATTTCCTTGATTTTCATTAAATATATGTTTTATTTATCATGCAAATTATGTGATGGGGTGTTTTCTTAGTTGTGTATGGAGCTTTTACTAAAAAATGTCTGGGATTTTTAATACGTGATGCTGTCTAAAAAGACTGAACTTGCATTCATGGTCTGAAATGGGGTACAGAAAGTACCTTGTTATTTGTACTTGTCACATCCAAAACATTTCCTCAGATCTCCATGTTAATCTTCATTTCTATGTGTGCATTTAAAAAACATCCTCTCTGCAGCACCATATGCCACCTAGCTGCTCTTGTTCAGTTATTCTCTCAGGGATTTTACAGGGTGAAATTCAGCTGGGCTATTAAGTTACAGAATATAAAGGAACCATATTAACATACAACCAGACTGTGCATGGTCTCTAATCTTCCCATGTGCCTTACACGAGAAAAAAAGAGCCTTTTGTGTCTAAAGCTTCATTTATGCTGGGGTTCTGCCCTTCTTTTCTCTCTGGGTCAGAATAGCTGCATCGAGTACAAAGCTCCCTGGTGGGGAAGAGAAAGCCACAGTTTGTGCCTGCACATGGCTACTCCTGGGTGGACACTTCTGGCTGAGCAAGGGCACATCCTTGTTCAGCTGAGGCCTGAAATTGCATCTCCGCAGCCCGTAGCAGCGGGAGGCTCTAAGGTGGTGTCAGTAAAACAAGGCTGGTGATTTGAAACTAGCACATTACATCGTTTGCCCTCGAAGGTGGCTGCCTAGCCAAAAAAACAAACAAACAAAAAAAACCCTCACTGCACATGTATTTGTTTTATCTGGGCCAGCAGGCAGGTTTTACGCTGATTTCCATCACAACTGATTTGACTCACATGTTCAGTGAAGATTAGCACATAATTCAAAATGCTTCCAAATTGCTTGGAGATTAGATCTTGGGAATCCTGCAGCTCTAATTACCTGATATAAATCTGATGTCGGTGCACCAATCGTTTGGATATTCAGCGCAGTAAATCAGGTAGTACCCCTGGAGGAAGCCATTATAGATACAGAATAATGTGCCAAAGAAAAGCATTTGCAGTGGGAAAGGTCTGCCTCTAGTGAAGAAGGGGTAAATAAATGTCCTAAGGTAGATAAGAAAACAAAGTCAGCACGTTACTCATGATAACATTGTATTTGCAGTTTCTCTGCTGTAGGAAAAAAAAAAACTTTAACAAAACACAAAATATAAAAAAGTCAATAAAAATTAAAAAAAAAAAAAAGACAAGGAAAACAGTGGTAACAAAATAAGATCAGCAACTAATGGGAAGAAGAAATACTGCAGATACCCACATTCTTCTGATCCTTCAGGACTGAATACAAGATGGGTAGCTAAAAATCTCATCCCGAGTCACTGCCGCCTCAGGAATGTCTCTCTGCCTTCCTTCTCCCTTGTTGATTAAATGGGGAACTCATGCCCACAAACAGCATTTTTATTTTAAGACCTTGGCTGCCCTTTGCAGTAATGCTGAAGAGGGATGAGCAGAGGATGCTGTGGAGGCACGAGGGCACACTGATGTTCAAAGGAAAGTATTGCAGGACAGTACCAATTCCAGTATTGGTTCCCCAAATCAGCACTGCTATGCCATACGCACTGTTGAGGAGCTTTGTTATGGAGAAGACATTTCTGATCCTGCTATGAGGACTGATCCCTGAGGGCTTTAGCCCATGGTGGCAGATGGAGTTGCAGGCCACGTAGAGAACCCTCTGGCTCCCTCATCCCCTGCAGTGTAGCCTGAGGTGTAATCCCCTTTCCCAGCCTCTCCCACTCCACTCAGATGACCTCTGCTCCTCTCCAACACATAGCAGCTCTCACAGAATCACAGAATAATATGGGGTTGGAAGGGACCTCTGGAGATCATATAGTCCAACCCCACTGCCAAAGCAGGTCCACCTAGAGCAGGTTGCACAGCTCTGTCCTGCTCTGCTTGGACACTTTGACACAGAGGCAGAGCAAGGCTGTCGGCTGCCTGACAGAGCTGCTTTGCTTTCAAACTTTTCTTTAAAATAAGAAGACCTAAAAGCCTAAGTTTAATATGCTAATCACCAAGATTTCCATACAGCTCCAGCAGCTAGTGCTTCCTTAGACAAAAGCTGTGCTAAAACTAGCAGTGACATTTGTAGGAGTAAATAAATAGCACTTGTATAGTTTTAATTTTCACATATCTTTGGTTCAGATAGGTGGATCACTCTTGACACTTTGGACAATCCATATCATCCTTGGGAGAGTGAAATGGAGAAGTTATATTCATGTTTGTTAGGCATTTTCTTACAGGGCCAATTAAGTTCTGTATGTGGTAAAATCTACACTCTTTATTTCTTTCTTTTGCCCTCTTGGGCTTTGGATGGTGCTCATGATAGGAATATACAAGCACTACATATAAGCACTGTTGATAAGTAATCCACCTCCTGGGTTGCCAATATCAATTTAAACAAGCTGAGGCATAAAATGTCATAACATTATAAATCTAGATTAAATCATACTGAGCATGTCTAGAAGTGAGTAAGCAGAGTACAAGAAACAACATGTGAATGTATTCACTCTTTACAAAGTAAGGTAAGCCAGATTTCCACCAATTAAGACAGTTATGATGCAGAAGTGCTCAATAATTCTAAATATAGTGAAACCAAAGAGGTGTGGAGAATATTTTTCAGACAGTGATATCATACTTGTCATATTTACTACAGTATGGAAAGGAATGCGTTTTGGAGTAGCGTTACCAATAATTATTGGTTTTGCCCTTCAGGAATGGGATGCTGGATTTATGAGTAGGCAAGGCCAACTTTAGCAATCTGACCTGCCTCTTGAAGTAATATTGACAAGCAGCTATGAGAAGAAGTGGGAAACTAGCAAATAAAAACTTGGAGAAAGCAAATTGTATAGAAGAGAGAATGGTATCACTCCACACAAGGTGTGATTAGGAGGGGAATTTATACAGCAGATTGGAGTGGGACCTGCACTGCTTTATCCTTCATCAAAACCAGTTATGTTTGAGAGTCTCTTAAATTTTACAGCTGAGACAAACAGAAGTTCCTAGCATGAGCTAACATTTCTTAGCTCCCAGCAAAGCTGATTGTTCCCATGGTGCATCACGATGCTGCTGTTGCAGGATAAAGGTTATAGGCCCTTGAACGTGACCCATCATGCAGTAACAGGAGGGCAAAAATCAGCAGTAGACCTGTCTACCATGGATGTAGTGGATGCAGGACAGAACGAACCAGCATGGAAAGTATAAATACAATTGCAGGGGAGCCAGGAGGCGTCAGCTTTTCTTTTGTTGAGGGAGTAAAATCCTGGCATTGCTGAAGTCTTGCCTCATAGCAGTTTTGAAAATCCAAGTCAGGATTTTATCCAAGAATCTTTGTTGTGGAGAAACTCCTCTGAGGAAATCTGCTTTGTCTGTAAATCCAGAGGTCAGATTCTGTTTTCTATGTCTGAACAATACCTAAGTCTTTGTTTTAATGCAGCACTTGGTAGCTTGTACTACATAGCTACTTGAGAGTGCATAAACTACTCCTCATGGGTTTTGAAAAAGCAACTGACATAAAGTGGGGACATTCAGTAGGTTTAAATATTCCATGGAAGAGCCTACATCTCTGCTGGAATTATTCTGCAGTATGAAAAACAAAGGGGGACTAAAGGCCACTATTTTAGAATAACAGCACAAAAACTGGCCTTTTGGATTTAGACCAATGACAAATTTGACCTTTTTATTTCAGTGGAGTATTGATGACTAATCCTTTATCCCTTTGTTATCTTTATTGGCCAAAGGCATGGCATCTGACTAAAACATTGCCAACAGCTTCTTTTTAAATGAGTGAATAATAAATTATTCATCTTCTTCTCCATCATTTATTTTGCAGAAGAACAGGTTTTGAAGAGAAAATAATTTGACATCGCATCAAATTTCATCTTAAAGGTATTAGTCCAGCTCCAGAGACCCTCACCCAAACTGGGGAAACTATAGCTTTGCTCTTCTTCCCATAGAAGGTGGAAATCTTTTCACAAATGATACCATAATCCACTAAAAGTGGGCTCTCAGTCCTCCTCCAACATCTTGCTAATCGGAGACATTGGTGCTGCTGCTGCTATGTCTTTTCCTCTCAATGGCCCAGATGCAGTAGTTCAGGTAGTAGCGGGTCACACTTTCCAGTCTGGAAACTCAAGGTGTTTGCAGTGCTCATGAGGTGTTTTACACCTGGGGCAAATGAGTCAAGGGCTCAGTGCAATGGACCTTCTTCTATTATTTCTGAAACTGTCACTGGAAAAAGCTGGTATCGCCCAGTGATTACCAGCATCCAGTTAGAACCAACAAAGGAGAATTCTTCCTTGTTGCTGGTAAAAAAGGCATTGAATCATGAAAAGCATTGACCTTTTCTACTTGCACTAGCAGGTATAGAACAAAATGCTATACTTCAATTATTATGCATTTTCTAAAGGGAAACCAAGAACAGAATTGTTGGGTTTGCTGCATTAACAAGTTGCATCAGCAAGTCACAATCCATCAGCAAGTTACACTCAGTATGCATTTATACTGGTATATTTGTCTCTCACATATTTCCACTTTGGTGTATAAACACCAAACAGGTTTTAAATATCCTTAAATATGAAATGCTAGTTTATTTATATTTGCTATTAGCTAACCCTTTATTCCTTCCTTCTTGCTTGCAATGTGGAAAGGAGATCTGAGTAAGCGCTGAACTAAGCATTAGGAAAAGTTGATTGAATGCCCATAACCAAAGGCAACTGAAGCAAGAGCCCAGAACCAGCTGTTAATATCTTTCTTGGCATCACCTGCCAAACTGGGAAAATTCATTGGGAAGACAGGGATTTGTTTTTAAAATATGTTGTTCTTTCATAGCCAAAGAAGGTAAAGTGAAGCTAATAGAGCAAAGGAAATATATCCTCTGTACAGATCCCTGTTGAAATTGGTACCGTCCTATACAGACCCACAGTCTGTCCTCAGACACTAGCCAGCCAGGATCCTGGAGTCCAGGGCATATGGCATAATGGACCTTTTGTCTAAAAAGCTAATCACTAATACTTGCGACAGCTTCTTTGACTGGAAGTGCTATATATCTACAACTGTAGGAGGCAGGACTCATTTCTATATTTAACTAGGTAATCCTATTTTCTTAAAATAGGTTTGTTGAGTGAAGGAATTGACATAAATTGGATTTACTATAGGAGAGAGAGACTCTGACAAGAAGCTGGGGTGCAGGGACAAGATTTGGAATCAAAAAATCTAGCATGAGCAAAACCTTTTGCTCAGGCTGCAGACTGAACTCAATGCCAAGCCAGATACCCCAGTTGAAACCCTAACTAAGCTTGGTCCAGATTTATACTTGTATGAGCATCAGAGGACAGGACAAGGGTTAGCACAACTAGATAGACTGTGGTGATGACAAGCATGCAGATCTCACGGTGCTTCATGCTTACCTCTACTACTTGATAGTATCCAAAGGGCAGCAGTACTTTATGAGAATGTTTGCTGTTTTATCTAAGCAATGGTGTGTTAAAGGCTTAGCCAGCCAAAGTATATATTTCAGCAAGGTATCTCCCTCTTTTCTTCTCCAGAAATAACCACTTGATATTTATGAAGACAGATCGCTTTGTTCCTATTGCTAAAGTGTGGGTGTCTGCCAAAAGCATGAAATGTGTGCCAGAGTAACTTAACCAGACACTATGCTATGAACTTCAAAAAGCTTACTGCTCCACTGAAGCAGAGAGTTCAAAGAGTTCACAGAGGCTAAGAGAGTGACCAGAAAAAAAGGATGCAACTGCATGAAAAATGGTACAAAGTCCAAGAATGCACAAATCTGTGCTCTTACAACTGCACCAGGTACCTGGTGGTGGAGGCTTTCCAGTGCCAGTCACGAGCTGGGGAGCATGTCCACCCTCAGGGACCGGTAAGCGTGTGTTCAGAGTCAGAGGCAGCATGCCCACTGCTTCCATGCACAGCGAGCAGGTTTCCAGCTGCCTGCTTCGCTGGTCAGCCCAAGCAGCCATGTCTGGCAGAAGGAGTCACAGAGCAGGAGCGATGCTTTGGGGCCGCAGGAGACTGAGATACACACCCAAGGACAGGAGTACATGAGATGACAGCCAGCTGCAGGAGTTTCACCCTCAGTACATGAGACTTGACCCATCTGGGTTGTTTATTCTGCTACATGAAGTAGTTTGAGATTGTAAGCAATGTATTGCTTTTTAAAAAAAAAATTAAAAAAATCTGTGAGAAAACTGAGGTTGTAAACTAAAGCTGTTTCTCTCTAGCTCTGTTTTACAGATGTTCCTGTCAAAACCAGGTCTAAGTCCTGACTCTTCTGGGATTGCTTCTTTCATCATGCAGCAGAGTAATGGTAGAAGGATTTTTGACTGTTTTACCACAGTCCATAGAGTTCAGAAGTGCAGCACTGGGTCATAGAATTGTCTAGATTGGAAGGGACCTTTCAGATGATCGACTCAACCATCAAGTCATCTTCTTCCTTATTTGTTACTATGCAAAGAAATGCTCTAAGCAACCGAAAGATTCAGCAATAAACCTCTGCAGCAGTTTAGACCTGTTGTGTGTTGGGAAAGTCTTCAGAACTGAAATGGCCAGAAACACTGCATACATTTCCAAAATGGTAAAAAATGTTAAAGCTGAAAATTATACTTTCTAAATCCTTAGGCTCATGTTTTGAAGGACATTGGTTGAAATGTCTTATATTTGGAAAGGTAGTAATCCAAATTTCTCCTGAAACTGTATGACTTCATGGCATCTGTGGCAGTACATAAACACAGAAAGGACATAAAAAGGAGCGGAATTTGAAATGGCCAGGTCAGGTCCTGAGTTTGTGCTCATATTAAAATGATCAGAGGACTTAATGTCCTCTTAATGTCCTCTGCGCTGGTGAGGCCACAACTGGAGTACTGTGTCCAGTTCTGGGCTCCCCAGTTCAAGAGGGATAGGGAACTACTGGAAAGAGTCCAGCGTAGGGCCACAAAGATGATTCGAGGACTGGAGCATCTCCCTTATGAGGAGAGGCTGAGAGAGCTGGGACTCTTTAGTCTGGAGAAGAGAAGGCTGAGGGGAGACCTTATTAATACCTATAAGTATCTCAAGGGCGGACTGAAGGAGGAGGGAACCAGACTCTTTTCAGTAGTTGCCAGTGAGAGGACAAGGGGTAATGGGCACAAGTTGGAACATAAGATGTTCCACTTGAATATGAGGAGGAACTTTTTCACAGTGAGGGTGACGGAGCCCTGGAACAGGCTGCCCAGGGAGGTCGTGGAGTCCCCTTCTTTGGAGATTTTCAAGACCCGCCTGGATGCCGTCCTGAGTAGCATGATCTGACATGCTCTGGGTGGTCCTGCTTTGGCAGGAGAGTTGGACTAGATGATCTCTATGGTCCCTTCCAACTCTAAAATTCAGTGAAATTCAGTGAAATTCTTTGTTTTCTAAGGAAAACCTCTCCCATGGGATGACTCTGAGTCACAGTCATCTTTGCTCTCTCCCAAAATGTGTCAAAAGACTTCCTAACACTGAAAATTGCTAAGCAAAACATTCAACACAAAGAAAGTGTTAGTATTAAAGTATCTCTTGATACCTGGGTACTTGCCCTTTCACATTATCTCCTTTTCCATTTCTTGTCACTCCTGCCACACCTTCTGCCCTACCTGTTTTAATAATTGTCTTTCTTATTTCTTCGTATGCTACTCTCTTTCATCTGACCATTTTATTTCTTCCCTCCTTCTAGCAAATTTCACAGTGTCTTTTATTTCTCCGCATTCTGCCAGAACTCCACCTAGTCAGACCGCTTCTTCTGTGTTGAGTACCCTACCAGACGGAAATGCGTGAAAAGTCCTGCTTTGCCCGTACACCGCAGGCATGGACAATACTTGGCTGGATGGCAGGCTCACACACTGTGGTCCTGCTTAAAGCCTCAGATAAGCCAGAGGAATTGCTCTGCATGGGCAGACTGAAGATGTTAGCTGACAAACTTTATGTTTGAACAGACACAAAAGCATTTCTCAGAAACAACTTGGCCAAGTTTAAATTGCTTTTCCTGGGAACAGCCAGAGACACATCTCTACATTTTAGTAACCTTAATCCAGGCCAAGTTTGAAAACATGAACGCTTTAATGATTCTTTTTTTTAGAAAATAAAGGTTCTAAGGAGAAACAAATAAATAGAAAGAACTCGATACCATAATGTAAATACAACTTTTTTTTTCCCCTCTCTTTCATTGCTGTCAGGAGCGGCAAAAGTTTTCTAGATGCACACGCATTGTCCTGCCCCAGATGTGTGACAGGAGTCACTGGAAGGTTTGCTTAGGACAACACCGTCCAGAAGTATTTCCATGTGCATCTCTAGCAGGAGACCACCCTAATGTGACTAGACTGCTTTGAGTAGCCCAGATAGCTTATTCAGAGCTCTCTTTAGCCTTCCTGCCCCACACTAAACAATGACATGAAGACCTAGCTCAAGGGGATTTGGCTTTCTAGGAAAGCTGCCCAGCCCATCTTTCCAATATGTCAAAGTGCTGCATGTCCTCACTGTGCCCCAGGATCTGCTCCAGCATAGCGTTGCCTGGAAACTGATCTGTTCCTTAATATCTTTGATAGGAAAACCTTCTTTCTCTGCTGGACAACACATCTTTTTGCAGATAAACTTGATACAGTTCATCATTTTTCAAAGATGTTTCTGGGAGGCAGTCTCCCAGCATGGACAGTGATGGATTAAGTTGAGGAACTGTAGCACAGTTTAAAGCAAGACAGTATCTTACATATGGCAAAAGTTGACTGGGTATTGCTACTCCACTACATGTTTATAAAGAGTAATTAGGAAGAAGGAGGTCAAAACCAACTTCCTTCAAATGTGAGCTTTTTTCATTATTATTGCAAGTCACATTTTGATGTGCCTTTCTAGGAATGGTGAAACTTTCTGCCCATCCTTAGGTATTGATATGGTAGCAAATAACGTTTCAAAACTTCACAACTAGATAGAGTTTAGCTGGGTCTTAAAAGGAATTTGGATTTATAGAAATATATCTAAATTTTTCTTCTTATCACTTGACTTTCCCCATCTTCCTGCACCAAATATTTTAACCCAGTTTAACTATTGTTTTTTTTAATGAAATAACTTCATTGCTACTACAGACATCCCATTATTAAAACAAGTAATTTCCTTGTTTGGTAAGAGCATTATTATTTTTAAGTAAAAACATTAACTGAAACTCCTGTACATAGTTTAATCTTTTTTCTCTCTGTATAGCCTTTTGTAACTCTACTTTTCTAATATCAGCAGCAGGAATCTGGTAACACAAATTCAGATCTTTACACCCTCATCAGTCATATCAAAGTTCAGCAGAGTTCGGTGCTCAAAATGTATCTTCCAATAAGGCTTTAAAATCCCAGGATATCAAGTGTTATAACTTCCTCACTGGGCCCAAACCTCACACAGGTGAGATCAGAGGGACCTACCTATGCCTTGGTGATAGCCTCATGGTTGGGACTTCAGGTTTCTGCCCTGGGACTGCAATTTGAACAGCTCTCTGCAGAGCAACTCGGACTGAACACCCAAGACTTTGTGTATTTATCAGCGACAGGTAAATAGGAGTGACAGAGAAGTTTCAGAGCAAATACAAATACTCATTTAGCTATGGCCCTGATCCAGGTAGCAGAGATGGAACGAAGACAACAAACTCCTGTGACCTGGTCTGTATGTACTGTGCTTCCCTTTCCTTCTGGAGGACAGAACAGTCATTCCATGTATGGAGCTCAGGCCAGTGGACTGAAATGTTGTCTGAAATCATAAATTATAATACTATGCAGCATACAAGTATACAAAACATTCTTCAATAACCAGATTATAGCCTTAGGTGGCACAGTAGGAGTGGTGGATATGATGGAGAAAGGAGAGCAGGAGCATGGCACACAATAATGCCTATCTGGGAAGAAAACCTGGAGTGCAAATACAAAACCATAAAGGATTGTAAAGCTGCCTGGTAATGACAAAATAGCACAAATGAATTGGCATCAGACAGAAATATAGTGTTAGCTAGTGTTATAGTTGTCTTATAAAGAAGTGAAGAAAGATAAAAGTTACCTCTGCAGAAACTCTTCCATTCCAAGTGATAAAAGTAAAAATTTTGTGGGTACACTTTGGGCTGGGCAAAAACTATAGGTTTCTGTAATGTTAGCCCACTTTCCAGTGGGAAAGGAACATTTGCAATTAGGATTATTGTGAATAGGATTATTTGTGCTAATAGTTAGGAAGGCAATCAGCTAGCGTTCTATTCTGAGAGCCTAATTAGGAAGATATTAAATAATACTAGATGAAGCTGCAAAGAAGCAAACTCCATACCAGCACTGGGTACATGAACGTTTTACAGTTCTGTGGCAAAGCATATAGAGATATTTTTGTTGACTGTTCATACATTAATTTGAGGAACCTGGGTAAAAAGAGTGATGAATCTAGTATTTTCACTGAAGAGAATAAATTAGCTATTAGCATTACTGAAACTTACTAGGATGAATCACAAAAAGGTAAACTCATTGACTGGGAAGCAAGGGATGCATGAAAGAGGCAGAGCAAATGGCCAGGCTCTGTTAGGGATATCACTACCACATCTAGAGTTACTGGTAAGCCCAAACAGCAGGAGAGAGGATGCAAATGTATTACTGTGTAGCTGGTGAAGTGAAGGCCAAAAGAAATCTGGTCAGGGTCTATTGCAAAGCATTGGGGTGAAACAAAACAGAGAATAGGATTTGTTTCTTGTCAAATACTGTATGTTGTATATTAACTAACAACAGAGGTTTCATGAGGCCAATAATAAGAATGTCTTTAGTTATTGACAGGATAAAATAACTATTTCTGTGGGGAAAAGGAATTAATCTTTGGATTGAATCTGGTGGTTATTATATGGTCTGATCACTTTCACTATTAGCAAGGAGAGTACCACTCAAAAATATATAGATATACTTCAAACTTAATCTAATCTCTCTGTTTATCCGCTTAATTTTCCAAAAAACATAACTAAAACTCCTTATGAACTAATACAAAATAGTTCTAAAAATTATGAGCAAATTAATTTATAAAAGACTTACTCATTTGGGGCCTGGATCCACCTGCACTTGTCTGGAGGCCTGAGCTGCTTTTCTTACTGATCACAAGTAGGCACACCTACATGAAAAAAATGACCAGCATGTCCAGGTAAATGGTGCACCCACCCAACAAACGAGGCAGTACAGGTGGGCTTAAAAAGGGACTGCACGAGCCACAGTCTGCAGAGCCTGAGGAGAGGGAGAGTCTTTTTGCCCCCAATTTAGTTTTGGAGAGAGGGGAACTGACTAAAAGTGTAAAAAACTTATGCAGGGATATTATTTTCATTTGCTCCCCATTTCCCACTCATTTGCCATGAAAGCCTGCTTTCCCTCATCTTTTTAGAAAGATGTCAATTTGTAGAAAACCAAGTACAGACACACCAAATGCATCACCTGCAACCAAAGGGGTTCAGGGATCCAGCTGTGTCTGAAAGAGCAGTCTACTAAACGTCTGTTGGATTCACCTGGGTGCACTTCAGAAATAAAACCAGCAATACTTTTTTTTTAATATACTAACAGAGTAAAAGGTTATGGTTTTGGTTGGAAACAAAGTTGCAAGAGAAGAAAATAAGTAACTAAATTTAACTCTTGGTGCTATTTGAAACTGGCATGTCTCTTTGAATTGCTAGTGCCTCAGCTACTATGGGCAGCAGAGCCGGAGCAAATGCAGCATCCTGTCTTTTACACAAGTATCTTCAGGATTAGCTTTGTAGGTCAGTGAGACAAGGCCTTCCTCCCTGCCACTGTTCATGGTGGCATCTCCTCTGCTCCCCTGCCACCTTATCTTCTCAATTCTAAGAGAAACGCAGCATTATGGTTAATATGGAATTTCATTGCAATGGCTTCCTTTCATCATCTTATATTTTGTTTCCCTTATTGTTTCTGGTTTAAGCTGGAATGCAAAATGGAAATACAACAAACTCGTTCATGTGGGCACAAATGACACCACAAGCCAGAATCTGGGCAGAATGAAGGAAGACTACAAAGCCCTGGGAGTGCAAGCAGAAAGTATTGGTGCCTCAGTTACCTTTTCTTCCATTTTACCAGTTAGAGGAAAGGGAGCAGCCAGAAATGGATGGATAATACGTATCAACTCCTGGCTATGTGGCTGGTGCTGTCGTGAAGGTTTTGGCTTTTATGACAATTGGACATTCTTTGATGAA
Organism: Tringa tobata; assembly: GCA_033628505.1. Lineage (NCBI taxonomy): Eukaryota > Metazoa > Chordata > Aves > Charadriiformes > Scolopacidae > Tringa > Tringa tobata. Next base: position 2,984,111 of record JAHREE010000358.1, on the reverse strand, counting down.
TATAGCCTGTTAGAGAGAGATGAATCCACCTGTTGAGAAGAGGCAAGGGAATCTTTGGCAGCAGACTTGGCCAACTTGGTGAGGTGGGCTTTCAGCTGAAGGACTCAGGGGGTGGGGTCCACAGTGGCAACACTCACACCACTGCAGCCAACTGGGGAATAAGCCAGGCCAACCAGTGCAGTGACAAATATCCCTGAGCTGCCTCCTAAAATAAGAACCAGAAGCTGGACCACCTCAAGTGTAGGTATATCAATGCGTGCAGCATGGGGAACAAACAGGAGGAACTGGAGCTCTGTGCCCAGAAAGTGAAGATATCATAGGAATAACTGAAACATGGTGGGAAACTCACATGACTGGAGGAGTGTGGCGGATGGTTATAGGCTGTTTCATACAGACAGGCAGGAAAGAAGAGGAAGAGTCATGCTCTATGTTAAGGAAACCTTGAATGTATAGAAGTCAACTACAGCAATTGTGGAAGCTCTATCAAATGTCTCAAGATCAAAGGGGTCATCTCCAAGGGGGATCTTACAGTAGGCATCTGCTACCAACTTCCAAACCAAGAGAAAAAGGCCAATGAAGCATTATGTGGGTCAACGAAGCAAGCTTCGGGTCAACAGAGTCTGGTTCTTATGGGTGACTTGAACTACCCAGACATTTGTTGGAAGAACAATGCTGCAGTTCACATGTCTTCATCAAGTTCCTGGAATGCACAGAGGACTGCTTCTTCATACAAATATTAGATGCGCCAACCCGGAATGAGGCACAGCTGGACTTGCTACTCACAAACCAAGGAAAATTGCTTTGTAGTATCTTGGTTAGTGATAGCCTTGCAGTGATCACAATATTCTAGAGTTTGGGATCCTGCTGAGCATGCTGAAGGTTAGTACAAAGACAAAGGTTTTAGACTTTAGAACAGCAAACTTCAGCTCACTCAGAACTCAGCTGGGAGGGATTCTGTGGGAAGCTTACATGGAGGATAAAGGAGGAAGCAAGCACTGGGAGTTTTTTTGAGAACACTCTCCTGGAAGCGCAAAAACAGTTCATCCCTTTTAAAAGTAAGGGAACTGGGTAGAGCAAGAGACCCACTTGGCTTATCCGTGAGTTTCTGAGACTGCTCAAAAACAAGAGAGAAGAGTACCAGAGATGGAAAAGCAGATGAATACCCGTTGAGAACTACAAGGGCATCACCAGGGCATGCAAAGATACAGTTAGAAAAGCAAAAGCTCAGCTTGAATTGAAATTGGCCAGAGATGTCAAAAACTACAAGAATGGGTTCTTCAGGTACATAAACAACAAACACAAACAGAAGGAAAATATTGGCAGTTAAACAGCAAAGGTGAATTAGTCACTGACAATGCTGAAGAAGCAGAGGTTCTCAACACTTTCTTCACCTCTGTCTTTACCAGCACAGGTAAAGGGTGCTGAGCCATCTTGTCTGGACGATGCTTTTGCCAAGAAAGGTTGGACCAGATGATCTCTGTGATCCCTTCTAACTTGGTATTTTATGATTCTGTGATTCAAACAGGCTTTTCCTTGCCACCTGATGGCTTCATCTGGCATTCTCACTGTACTCCTTAACCAGCACAGCCCCTCTAGCAGGAAAGGCTGTATTACAAACTACATTTCAAAGCAAAATATTTTGTAAGTCATTTATCACAGGAATTATTCCTGTACATACATTTTATGCCACTGATCATTTTCAGCTCATGGCCAGCTTTTCACTAGGACTGCATACACAGATGGTAGACTTGGCATTCAGTGCTTTTCTCACTTTCTTCCTCCTTTTCTCTGCCTTCCCACCACATCAGTTTTGGAGGCCCTATCTTATGAAATCAAAGAAACTATGAGCTTACCTAAAACAGATGTGATAAATTCAATGTTTGCCTTAGTACCATAGAGCATTTGGATTTGATTAAATTCACACCATGCTACAGTAATAAAGTGCACACTGAGAGATAAAGAGCTGGCTAACTAAGGATAGCAGACAAAGATGCAGGTATAGGATTGGGGATTCCTCCCCTCAGCAGCAGCAGTCTGCCCTTCATGAAAGCCTCAGGCAAAACACCATCTTGTGCTTGCCACAAAGAGAGAGGCTGCTGCCTAGTGGTGGCAGAGAAAGACGGAGAGCATACTGCTGTCTCAATTCACCACAGGCTGTTGGGCTGCTTGCTGCTCATGGGCCGAAGCAGGAAGCAGGAATGATCTGGCTCCATCCACCTCCTGAGCATCCCCTCAGGCAGCAAATCTTTGCGTTAGACTGTGCTAGGGGAGGCATGGCTCTTTTTCCAGCAGCTGGTACTCAGATGACCATCTCCCTTCTCTTTCAGCAGGTAGGCTAGATGGGAGCACACCACTTGCCACATTAACTCACAGGGCTCCAATGGGCAAGCAGAGAGGTCCTACAAAGTTTTGTCAATGAGGAGCCATCAGCACTAACCCAGGGAGTTTCCAGAAGAGGATTAGAGTGTCCTTACAACAGTCCAGCATATTCTCCAATGACTTGGTAATGAATACCAAATTATCACTGATAAACCTAGCACATGATACAAATTCTAGACAAATGGTGAACGCCAATGTGGGCAGAACAGCATTAGTGAGCACTAAGCTCATACAGACAAGTTACTTTAAAATCAAAGAAATGCAGCCATACAAACACAAACCATTCCTAAGGAGTGGTAGATTGTAACCTTGGTTACAATAGTGGTTACAATAGTTCCAGGGTGCTCAAAGTAGCCTGGAAACACAGGGCTTCCTAGTGTGGCTCCAAAACAAAAAGCACTCTTCCAATCTGTAAGCATGGCAGTAGCATACGGGAATAGGAAGATGATGTTGTCTCTACATATGCTACTACAACTCTGATATTGTATTCTACATCCAACACTGGTATCTTCATTTTAAAATGTATGTAGGAAAAGAGAGGAAAAAACTCACAGATATTATCTGAGGTCTGAGGGGAGAAAAATGTCTTGCATTGAGGGCCATCAGCTGTGGGTCAGTGTCATGATAAATCTAGTTTAGGTTACCTCAGATCAAATAAAAAATCTTGCAGCTACTTGACACTATGTGCAAAAGCAGGACAAATGAATTTTGCTAGTTTAAACCTGTTCCTAAATTTATGAAAAGGTAATTTTATCCTAACCAACTTCACGCTGGATGAAGTATCATGTGTCTCCACCACTCTACCTCTATGTCAGATCAGGTAATGTCTGTTCCCCTGTAGCTGGCATAAATCCACCATAAAAACATAAATACAGCATAAGCACCATATCAGGTGCAGTAGCTAATTAATCAGAAATATGAACATGTGCTCCTATATTATCTGGATCACACTGGAGCAGATGAAGGACCTGACAGCTCTGTACAAGCAAATTGAAAGACGATCTGATTACTGTATAAGTGATATCATGGTAAGAAAATACCAGAGGATACTAAGGAGTACTTTAAATTAGCAGAGAGTGATAAATAGCAAGCACCATTGGGAATAAAATGAGGCTAGTCAAATTAAAGAAAGACATTTTAAACACATTGTTTAAGTGATAGTGAAAGCGTTCAGAAGACTACACTACCAAAGAAAACAATGGATTGTCCATAGAAAATGATGGATCCTCCATCTTCAGGGGTCTTCAGATCAAGACTTGAGGTTACTCTGAAATACGTGCTTCAGTTAAACACAAGCTACTGGAGCAGCACAGCTGGTCATGACACATAGGAAGACAGAATAACTAGCACAGCAGTGCTTTAAAAAAACAATAATAAAATCTGTGTTTCATGGGCTACATTGTCCTTCTGAGCACACTTCTAATCAAAACTTCCCTTCCACATGCATGTTTGGTGTAATAGAGAGACAAAATTAGGAATGATAAAAGCTCCCCTGTGGAGAGAAAGAAGTCATGAAATTATGTAACAATATACAAGGAAACTTTTCTGTTTCATACAAACATCAAGGAATTCTTAAAAACAGATGTCAGACAACCAGTGGCAAAAGTAGGAGTAGATTAGCAAAATATATTTATAATTAAAAGTGTAACTGCGGGGATCAGATATTCCTTCCCTCTCATTCTTTCCACCCCTTTTTCAATATCATGGTGAGACAGTTTGCCCACCAGCATTGTTGCCAGGATGTGGTGGCACCGTTATTGAACGGGGAAGCGTAACAGCACATGAGCCTATGAAATCCAGCAGCTGCAAGTGGACTTAGATGGGAACTGCTGCTGGACATCACATCCCGTGATCCCCCGGTGGCCAGGAATGCCTCCACTGTCATCGTCTTCTTCCTCCGAGGACTGGGTGAGTAACTCATGTTCTTTTAGGTAAAGTCTGAGTCTAGATTACAATTACTGTATCATGCACTGATTATTAAGAATTTCAGCAGATCTGCAGATGGTCCAGGTGACTAAAAGTCTAGGTAAATAAAAATTCTAGATAATATGAAAGCTATGCATATTATTAGAAATTCTCTCTAACTGTAAACTATGCTAATTGCTAAATATTCTGTGTAACAATAAGCTATGCTAACTCCTAGAAACTGTAGATAACAATAAGCTATGATGATTGTTAAAATTTTTATGTAATAATAATATAATTTATGTAATAAATTATAACGTGTGATCACTGGTCATTCTACCAAGGATCCCTCAAAGAATTTGTCTTTCCCCATAGCCTGGGTGACACCCAGAAAAAAACTCCTAATTTGTGATTTTTGTTGCTCTTTTACATGACAACAGAGCATTAATATTTAATACAATATTTCAAATATTAATTGATTTGGTGTAATCTCAGAATGGCTTGCATGAGAAGAGGCTGCACACTGTACGAACAATACTGGAGTAACATGCAGTATTAGAAACAAAACTGTTTGTTGTACAGACCTGGTTAAAATAAGGGCTTTTATTTTTACAAGGGAAAAAGTACACTCCAGCCACAGATGAGAAGACCCCCAAATTATTTGGGGAATAAAATGTATGACAACACAATGCCTAAGTCTAGCAGTAATGTTGAAAAAGAAGCCTCTGACTCAAAAGACATATGCATACTGAAAGGTTAGCATTTCTTTCAGTTGTCTAGTGGTGCACATTGATTTGTGTTTCTGAAACAATCAGAAATTGTTGACAATAGCAGAATGCATTAAATTAAATTTAGTATAACTAAATATAATTAATACATTTAGCTTTCTGGGAGTGAAATGTGTTATAGGTAGTGTCCTCCAGCTGACTCAGTGCAGCAAAGAAAAGACAATGTTAGTGATAATGAATATATCTCTAACGTAGTGTTTTAACACTTTGAACCATTCTCTGTTTTAAATTTATCTACAACAGCCTAGAGTTTCTATCCCTAAATTTTCTGTAGAGATACTGCAGCTGGATATTCAACATACTGATTTTGGTCGAGTTGCAAATAGTAATTTCTGATCAATTATTACATGAATTTTTTTATGTCTAGTTTTCTAAGCAAAACAAGAAATAGAAATAGGAATTGGGGTAAAAAATGGCAAATCAAATCAGAAAAAGTTTTGCCTCAGAAGCTACATAGGTTTTTACTACATAATGGCATAATACTGTCATATGCGCTTGCCATTTCTGAAAAAACAGTTTTTTCCATGAACAGAGAAACAAAAGTAAAATTCCTCATGAAAGAACTCCATAAAAAAAATGGAAGTGGAGCAAAGACAAAACACACTCAGCTCAATACGTCAGAAGATATATATTCTGCTGATATACTCCAGAACCAAGTCCCACCGATTGCAGAACCAGGTGACAATTGTAGAGCTATGCCACTTCGAAGTTACCACCAACAGCGGGTCAAAACTCTACTTTTTCTCTGAGCTCCCGACCAGTGAATACAACATTAGAGTTACAGCACTGACATCTGATAAGGCAAAGTTTCTAAAAAGAAAAGAAAAAAACCAAACACAAAACCCAACGCATACTTTGGTGGTGAAGTGGAAGTGACGAATTGAGCATAAAGAACCAAGTTTTGTGCTGCGGTACGGGAAGCCTGCAGTGACTTTGTTTTTTTCCTGTGCGAACTGCACAGCAGTGCGGCTCATTCGGTGCTCGCTCCCTCCCTGCTGCCGGGGTTCTGCGTTCGGGCCATCCTCCCGCGCCTTCCCACAGCTGGCTTCGGCGGCCGGCGCTGCTCCCGGCGCTGCAAGCGCTGCGCTTCTGCCCGCAATAAGCACTTGGCATGTTCCTTCACATCTATTTGGATTAGTTTCAGCCAAAACTTTCCTCCAGCATAGCGAAAACTCGTTCTATTGTATTTTTTTAAGCTACAATCCAAAGCACTCATCATCTCCCCTGCTCCAGGCACCCGAGTACCACCTGCTCCTTCCCCCGGCGGGCAGGACGGGGGAGAGATGCCGACCCGGCAGGGGTCCCCTACGTCCCGAGCAAAGCCCGGGGGCGCGGATGAAGGTGCTCCCGCGCCCTGCCGCGGGCGGTCTCCAGAAGGACCGCGCCTGACACGGCAGGGAGCGATGCCGCCACCAAGACCTGCCCCAGCCCCGTCGCCCACCCGGCCCCGGCTGAGTCCGCTCCCGCAGCCTCCCCCCCC
>JAHREE010000358.1:2910966-2977284 GCA_033628505.1 Tringa tobata | reverse complement strand
TCGCGCGAGGGCGGGCAGCTGAGGGGCGGCCGCGCGGCCCGCAGGTGTGCGTGTGTGGTTCCCAGCAGGAGGCGATTTCTCCCGGTAAGGTGCGAGCCGCGGCGTTTCCTTCCCCTCTGCCCCCGGGAGGTGTTGCAAAGGGTTTGGCTCATGGCGGCCTGGCGGTCCCAGCCTGGGTCGGCAGGCACCAGGCCGTTGGCAGGCCGTGAAGCGGTAACTGGGCCTGCCGTGCTTCTGTCACAGTGAATGCCACAGCGTGGCTCGTCCAGGGGTCTGTGAGGGCCTGGCTGAGCAGCCTTGTGGTAGCCGAGAGTGCCACCAATCCATTTGCTTGCAGGTGGAGCGTAAAGGCAGAGAGGTGCTAAAGGCCAGGTGAAAATAAACAAATGTCGATACCTGTGGTAGGAGGAGGGAAACCTCGTCCAAAACCTATGAGTCTGACAACTCCAGCTTCTATTTGGCATAACCAGGCCATGCTTAAAATTTCTAAGTGTCCCAAGTTTTAGTGAAGATGATCCTAATGTAAGTACTAGCTTTGGGGTATGCTCAGAAAGCCTTTAGTCTCAACCACATGAAATAGTTTTGACAAGTTTACTTAAACTACAGCCCAGGAATTAGGCTTTTCTTTGCCTGTTTCCTCAGGGATCTTCATATGGTAAGGATTGTCAGGGCATTGAATTACTGCAGAAGGGCTCACAGAACATTAAAATATTGTTACTGGCCATTACGGCATATCACCTCAAGGCCATGAATTACAGCTGCATCCATCTCATTTTGTAGCTTCACTGGGAAAGCAGTTGTATCCAGCTCCACAAAGGGTTGGACGCTACACAAAATGCTCTTGTGGAGAAGAGATGGAAATTATTTTTTATTCAAGGTCTGAGTGATGAATGTGCTAATCTAGGATGTGGAAAATTTGGGTTCAGTTGCCTCCTCTGTTTAGGGGCATTCTCTTTCTGCAGAGGCTGGCCAAACCACCAGGCTACAGACTTTCCTGTAGTCCAGGAGGCATTTCTACTGGTAGGTTGGCTATTCTATGGCGCGCTTACTTAAAACAAAGGAGCAGAGCTTTTTCGGCCATGGACAAATCCTCCCTTATCCTTGCAGGGTATTGTAGTCACAAAGGTCGTGTTTATTGCAGTAAGTAAAACAGGTAAAGTCTCCTTTGGCCTCAGAGATGTGTGGCATATTATGGCTGTCAGCCACATGCCAGAGCACTCTTCCCCCACAGAAGATGTCTGTCTACTTCCAGGCTGCCTGTTGGAGACAGCCTCTGGCACATACTGTCTCCCAGCTTCTCCTATAAAAGAGGGCTAGCTGGGCTGGACCAGAAATGTGCCAGGTATGCTGGCCATAAAACAGTATAGATGATAGCTGGCTAGCGGCATTGGTGCCTGTGTTCAAGCAACAGTTCATGGCTGTGAATCATCAGTGGAGAAAGGTGCCTGTAGGAAAGATTTTAGAAATGTAAGGTTAGAAAGAAGTGCAGTCCAAAAGAAATGGCTCCCTAGCAAAACAGCTGGATATGAGGACCCAACATCCATAATATGCAAGTTTCATGGGGAATTACTTCAAACTACCGCTAGCCTGATCCCATGAATTGAACACACATTACCTATAGAAGCACATTAGGGTCATTCTTGGAGTGCATCTTCTGGCTTAGTTTCATCTGAAGGAGAACCAGTGATTGACTAGGACTGTTTTATGAAGCAAACCAAAGCTGAGTAGTTAGTTGGGGATGATTGTGGGAATCACTTCAAAAGTATGCTTTGGATTCAAACTAAAAATCTAAAGGAGGCACAGCGTAAGACTAGATGGGGCTGTGGTCTCAAACACAGTGCTGGTGGCTTCAGGTCGTCCCCTGCTCATCATCCTGTTGGTTGGATTCAAGCTGAAGGGTCAGTTCTACTGTTCTACTCATTTACAGAGGAAGATGAACAGGGTGGGAGTTCTTTTAATGTTTAAACAGTGAGCTAGTCACATAGAAACCATTTCTAGTCTGTGGAGAGAAAGAGGCACTTTTAAGGTTGAGATTCATCTCATCCAAAGAGGTAATAAAACAGATAAATGAATCATAATGTAGAAAAGCCTGTTTCTCTCCGTTGGCTTTAAAAGATGTCTAGACAAATGTGTCAGGAGAACTGAATCCCACTCTCTATATAAGTTAGGGCTCTGAAGTAATATCTGTGAACAGACACTCCTCTAAGTTAAGTACCACGGTGTTTATGTTCGTTGTTGGAAACAAACACTGCATGATTATTCATCACATTCAACTTCTGCACAATCTCCCCCTGAGAATTCCTTCTTCTTGCCTAAGGCCACATCGGGGATTGCAATAAGAAAGGTGAAAGCAGTGCTGCAGAAACATTCTTTGTACACATCAGTGGATTTTGAGAAGGCGGCTAGATGCAGTGCTGAACCATTTGTATAGAATCACCAAAACTTTATTTTAAACCAAACTTTAGTTTTCCCTTGGTTGTGTATGTGGATGTTCGTTTCATTAACCCTAAGGAGCACAAGGCAGTAATGAATCTTGCCCTGGAATTACAGATTCACGGATTTGACAGAGTTGGAAGGGACCTCTAGAGATCATCTAGTCCAACTCCCCTGCTAAGCAGGATTGCCTAGAGCACATCACTCAGCACTGCATCAAGGCGGGTCTTGAAAATCTCCAGAGAAGGGGACTCCACGACCTCTCTCGGCAGCTTGTTCCAGTGCTGTCACCCTCACCGTAAAGAAGTTCTTCCTCATATTTGAATGGAACTTCCTATGTTCCAGCTTATGCCCATTGCCCTCGTCCTATCGCTGGAAACCACTAAAAAGAGTCCGGCTCCACCATCCTTCATCCCACCCTTTAGGAATTTGTAAACATAGATGAGGTCTCCCCTCAGTCTTCTCTTCTCGAGGCTAAAGAGCCCCAGCTCTTTGAGCCTTTCCTTGTAAGTCCTTCCACCAGGACTCCCAGATCCTTTTCCTCAGTAGTACTTTCCAGAAGATCCACCCCTAACCTACATTGGTGCCTGCGGTTCTTCCTCCCTAAGTGCATGACGTTACATTTGCCCTTGTTGAACCTCATTATGTTCTTCTCTGTCCAGCTCTCCAGCCTGTCCAGGTCACGCTGGATGGCAGCACAGCCCTCTGGAGAGTTGGCCAGCCCTCCGAGTTTGGTATCGTCAGCAAACTTGCTGAGGATACACTCTGTCCCCTCATCCAGGTCATTGATGAATAAGTTGAACAGGACTGGGCTGAGTATTGACCCCTGGGGGACACTGCTGGTTACAGGCCTCCAACTTGACCCTGCTCCATCCTCTGAGTTCTGTCACACAGCCAGGACAATTATCTCAAGCCAGCTACAAAACACAGGCCATTTAATTCAGACTTTTTCTCCTCCAGTAAATTACAGATATTCTGAATGCTTTTTTTTTACGTGTCAACAGTAAATAATTCAGTGGGAGTATTTGTTAGAAAAAAAATTCATCAGTAGAGTGTTCATAGGCCTGCTCAATTTGAAGGGAGAGGGGAAAAACATACAGTCTAAGCCCTGTTTGCATATCTGATAAAACTTCAGAACTCTTGGCTTATTTTATCTTTGAATAGAAAAATCCAAGTCTTCTGAACAATTGAATTGTACAAAATGTTCAGGAGATACAAAATGAAGTATGTCAGAGGTATAAATATATAAATAGGAATCATCTGGAGAAAAACTGTGGGTCATATAAATCTAGAGGTCTGTGGATTTAAGAGTTTTTTCAGAAGAAAATTATAGATGGAAATCAAGGTGGCTTTGTACTACTGCAGCTCTCTTCCCTGAGTTCAGGAGTTAGCCAAGAATTGGTATGGCCAACTGCAGAATCTCAGGATGGCTGGAACATTCCCACAGCACAGCCTGCCTTCTTCTGACATACCTGTGCCTCATCTGATCCCCTGGTGCATGTCCCTGCTCTGTTAGCTCTGGGTGGGAACAGAATGGTTCTGTTTGATTGCCTTTCTACTGTCCAGAGAAACTTCCTATCTGAGAGTTCTCCTGTAAACCAGAATCAGAGCACAGTGGAATTAAAAAGTGATCTGTCACTTTTACCAAAAGAACCTGGAGCTTGGGTATAGAGAGTACTGTTAGTCCTTTTAGTTGCAGATATAATCCTTAGGAAGGGTTGCAGGATTAAGTTCCGAATGAGAACACTCAGAAAGATGACTAGTTGCGTAACATAGTTTCTTAGATCTCCCAGAAGTTTATATGCACTGGTGCAATTTTGAACAAATCTTTTTCCAGTGCTGACATGAGTGTGGCTACACTGAAGTTAGGAAACATTGGGAGCCATTGACTGCTATTGACACTTTGTTTTACATCATATGTACCCTGCACTGAATAAGAAGCTGTTCATTTCCTTATGGTTCATTTCCTATTGTGTTATCCTTTTTAATGCCGCAAGAGCACAGAGTTAATAATCCAATAGAGACATTTCCCTCTCAGTCACAAATAAGCAGGAATTGTCATCTACTGACATAAGAAGCTGCATGACTGTCACTTTCCTAAGTTAGATCCAGCAGGTGAAATTTAAAACATTTTTAAAAAGAGAAAACTCTTTTCATTTTCCTGTAGCCAAAGATGATGGTGCATAGAAAGAGTAGGAACCAAACAACATATGGTTAGTAAAACTACATTTTTAAAGGCCTGTTCTGTGACTTGTGCAACCAACTGTAGAAAAGCAATTACAACTGTAGAAGTGTGCATTAATTTGGCTTGTGAAATTTAATAAAGAAGCTGCTGCTTTTGTTTGTACTCCTAACACTGATGGAAGTGTGAGGATAGGTCTTGAGGAAGACAGGGCAGATTACTCCAGCATATGTAAAGAAGGAGGAATAAATTTCTTGCAGGATTGACTTTAACCTAGTGCACGCAGAGTTTTGCAGCAACTTATTTTTAATAGTGTGTTCACATCATTACTGGGATGAATGTAAAAACTATGACAAACAAAAGCCCACGAACAATAGGGAGAGACTTAACATTTAAGTCTGGCTTTACTTTTACTTCGGATTTTCTTGATCAGCATCTATATAAACAAGTTTGGAGTCTGACTCCCGGTTTTCTCCCTTAATTCATCTTATTTTATCTAGTGACATTCTTGCTGTGTTGTCTGGTTTTCATATTCCAATCCCTGAGAACACAGTTCGTTTAGCAGAGAAGGAAGTCACCTTTCCACCCACACTGCCCCACCTATTCCAGTTTGTTAGCAGTAAAACATCCTAGACACTGAATGTTACAAGAAGATGAGAAAACACACTCAAGTTAACTGTCTGACTTACTGAAGCTGAGCCAGAGAATCACAGAATGAAAAGCAGGGGGAGCTTGAGGAGCACAAGAGAATCTTCCTCATCTGGTGTCTGGTGTAAAGCACTGAGTCCACACAGCACAGAACTGCAGTTTCTGTGCTCACCAGAAGCTGGGACGTTGTTGTTGCAGACAGTTTATCCTGGGAAATTAGCTATAAACTCTAACATATTTCTCTAGATCATTGTAAACCGCATATTTTCAAAGACTTCTTGCTTGGCATGTCCCAGACGGGAAGACCACCTCCTGGCACATTTCATGTGAATACTCCAAAGCTTGGGGGTGCTAGAGCAGCTCAAAGAAAATGTCACTGCTTTTTTTACGTGGTTAGTTACTTTTTTTTCAGAAACAGTTGAATTGTTGGCTGACCTTTTCCAAAAGCTTTGAGCAGGCACCAAACTTGGACAACTGCAGACTGTATGGTTAGAGCTGGCAAAGTTATAAGCAACCTAAGATGTGGCCTAACAACCATTAATGATTTTTGTTATTTTCCCCCCTACCTGCCATACATGGAAGTAATAAATGAGACAGAGCAGCCCCTATGCTGCTGCATTTTCCTGACTGAATCCCAGCAGCAGGGGTTGCCACTGTACCACTGTTGTTGCCTGCCCAGCCTATGATTCAGTGGTGTGGGTGGTCTGAGCCAGCAGTGCGTGCACCTTGTGGGAACTCGGGCTGTGCTGGTCAGATGCCTTCCCTGAAAGTCTTCCTGTTAAGATCAGGAACCTGCCTGGAGTGTGCCACAGCTTCCAGCTGATGCAAATGGATTTTTCCTCCATGGAAATGGAGAGTCCAGGAAGTGGATACGACCTGGACAAAATTGGGCTGGTGTCCTGATACAGGGTTGGCTGGGTTGTAAACTCTGAGTACCCAGGTCCTGCAGATACATATTTATGCCTCAGTTGCCTTCGTAGGGCCTGTTTCCAACTGTGTAAAGTAGAGAGAGTTTGAGTTCTGAGCTCTTATGATGGTTAGCAAGTTCTGAACCGGGAAATGTGATGAATACTTTAAGTTTGTGGCTTACCAAACATCTAGCAATTGTTTTGTGTAACTGGGAGACATGGAAAGTTTTCTTTCCTCACCAACAAGTATGCACCTTCCTAGCTGGCTGTGCTGGTTCATTTTGCCTGTTTGCTCTGCACTGAGGCAGCAGTCCCACTTTGTCTTCTCTGAGCCACTCCAGTATCTAGATTACCTCCTGAAGGCTCTCTGTATCTAAGGTCCCTCCACAGGTGGAGTCTGAACTGCAGCAATCCTCAGACGCTAGAAAACTGTAGGTAGCCTGCGATAAACCACGGAAGCCCAAGCCCTTCCTCACAGAAAGGCAGAGTGTGCTGCTTGGGGTGGTTCAGTGTGACGCGCAAGACCATTGTCATGAATATATCTATGTGATCATTTGTTTTATTGTATAGTATCTTGAACTCTCGGAACTGTGGTTGCACAGCAGTATTAGTGTTCTGCCTGTCAGTACTTTAAAGCAAGTAAACTCTAAATTGGGCCCTTGAGACAAAGGCAGCTGACAGTATCATGGGCTGCATGAGGAGTGTTGCCAGCAGGTGGAGAGAGGTGATCCTTCCCCTCTACTTTGCACTAGTGAGGTCATGCTTGGAGGTAGTGTAAGTGAGACACAGACATACTGGATGGATAGTGTCCAGCAAAGGGCCACAGAGATGGTTAGAAGAAATTGGAGCACCTCTCCTATGAGGAAAGGCTGAGAGAACTGGAACTGTTCAGCCTGGAGAGGAGAAGGCTCAGAGAGGGTTCTCATCGATATCTGAAGGGAGGGTGTAAAGAATATGGAGCCAGGTGCTTTCCAGTGGCACCCAGTGACAGAATCAGAGGCAAAGGGCACAAACTGAAACACAGGAGGTTCCATCTGAATATCAGGAAATACATTTTCACTGTGAGGGTGACCAAGTACTGGCACAGATTTCCCAGAGAGGTTGTGGAGTCTGCGTCCTTGTAGACAGATATTCAAAAGCCGTCTGGATATGTTATTAGATTATATAAGGAAGTTTATTGTGATCAGGTGAATTGTTGCATGATTATGGTTATATACTTACTTGTAAATCATTTAATGTGTGTAATTTAAATAGGGCAGAGATGGCAGTAAAGATTGTGCAATGTAGAAGCGGGAAAAACAGTTTTCTTTGACTTGGTCTGCTAGAAGCTGATATCCTTGATTATACCTCAAATTGTTTGTTGGTGTATTTTGTTATCCTCACAGTTTGTTTTAATTTTGGCTCATTTACTATTTGGCACTGATCTAGTAACAGGACACCACATGTTGCTGTGTTGTGCCTTCTAAAAGCCTGGCTGGAGAATCACTATTTGCCAATTTCTAACTTTCACTTCTGCCAATATAATAAGCAGTGGATAGACCCTTATGAAAGTGTTGTGCAGAATGAGAATCAGTTGTGTCTGGCAGTTACAGTAAGAATCTGAGTGACGTGCCATCTGGGCAATAAAAGGCACCCAGACCCTTGTGTTAGCTTTATACAAAAATCTGAAAAATGCAATTAAATTTGTCATTACAACTGAAGATCTACAATCCAACGTCCGAGGTGCCAGCAGGAGCTGGAGGAGAGTTGGTCATGGGCTGAGCAGGGAGCAGTGGCTGCTAGATCTGCAAGGGGTAAATATGAGGAAGGAAAGGTGTGTGATGTGGGGCAGCACATCTCTGTACTGAACATATGATTAGATATGTTTGTGGATTCAAAGAGAATGTTTGAAGTACCTGGTATGAAAAGCTTAGTACAGGGTTACCAGGTGATGTGATGTAGCCAAAAGGATTGTTTTCTGAACTGTAAGATAACACTGAGCATCTATGGCTTTTTCTTATGTATATGTCTATGTTTTTCATATTTTAATCAGGATAGCATCTGTTTAACATGTGCTTAATCTCTGTTTGCTACATGCCTTCTCCCCACTCCTGTAAATTCATCATAAATTCCTTGGGATTGCTTGAAAGACTCCTCTTGACTTCAGAAAGGTTGGATACAGCCTTTTCTTAGATTTTTTTTTCTTAGATTTTTCTTAGATTTTAAAGGCATGTTATACTAGCCATTGGCTACCAGTTTGTGTTAGATTTAATCAGTACCATTTGAGAGGAGACCCTGGGGACATGTATTTTTTCATATTGTTTCTTCAGACTTTGCTGTTGTTCTAAGTATATGCTTGAGCAGACAATAGAAGTTTAGCAAGAGAAAGAATGGTTCAATATTTTACCCAGCACTTGGGAGACCTACATTCACTTCTCAGATCTGCCAGAAACTCCCCAGGTAGTTTTGAGCAAGTTATTCAGTCACTTTTTCCCTTAGTCCCTGCTTTGTGAAATGATAATTATAGCACTTTATTAGGTCACATTTCCCTGATTTGTAAGAAGGCTAGTGTGTTCAGGACTATGAATTTCTTGAACACTACAATACTGTGAGCTACTTGCTTAAAATAGACCACAAGGAACTAAAATGAAGGAAGTGTACATCACTAACTCTGCAAGACCTTGTCGTTAGCAGCAGTGCTTCATGGCACAGCCCGTACATGTGCTTTGGTGCACAAAGCAAGCTGTACCAGCGATGAAGCATTTCTGACCTCACGGTCTGTGGGGCTGACATATTCCTGGCATGACCTTAAACAACATGGGCCACACTGATTTTATGAGTGTGCTATTGAAACATAATTCTTTTCTTTTACTTCTGGCATTATTCTTTTCAGAATACTTTGTCGTTTTTCTTACTTAGGTTATAAGCAGCTTTGCTTGTTCTTCTATTTCAGCATTTCCCTTCTGTGTGCTTGCAAGCCTGATATACAAGTAGTGGTAACGGAGGGGCTGTAGTACTGTTTACCTCTCTTTTGCCAAGATGCTCTGACTGTCGTACAGGAGGTAGAAATCTCTATGTTCAGTACTTTAAGCATTTGATTGCTTTCTGGTTGCTTCCTTTCTGGGGCTGCTGAGCCCTTAAGGATTTGGAACCACAAACTACCCCAACTCTTGCAGAGGCCCTTCTAACCAACACTGACATCCTATGCTCCCTGCAACCATGCTGCAGAGCCCTGAGTAAGGTTCACTGCTCGATTTCTTTCACTAAGCCCCAAGGACTTGTAGCAAAGGAAGGAACGGGAGGAGGAAGCATGTGAACCAAAAATTGCATCTCTGGAGTAGTAGCTTTAAAGTCACATTGTCGCCTGTAAGCAGATTTCTTCCCCTGTAAAACGGGGTTGCCAACAGCCATCCCCAGAGGCTTGGCTTAGCTTGAACCCCTGAGCAGAGCAGGGAGGCCCTTCCTGCTAAGCCTCGCCTTTGGTCACAGTGGTGGGATCTGTGGCTTTTCTCCATCATCTCCCTATCAGCTGTGTTCTCCCTCACAGTGAGCTTATAAGCCTGGTCCAAAACCAACACAGCTCAACAGAACACTGAGACTTGGCATGTGCTCAGGGAAGAGAAAGGACATGACCTCTTCTTGGGGGTATTCTAGCAACATTTTCTTTAAGTTGTATCTCCTCCATGGTTGGAGACTGAGACTTTGCTTCTTGGGAGTACTTCAATCTAGGCTGTGTTTTGGGTATATGGCATTTGCCATTCTCTTGAAGATTCACATTCATTTGTTGAAGTTAGAAGATTGTTATCATTAACTAGAGCTAAAATCAAAATTTATGACTTTTATTAAAAGAATTAGAATAAGATCAGCATGATTCTGGCAGAATGAGAAGACTGTAGCTGAAGTGCAGACCTACATAAAGAAAAAGAACAAGCTCAGAACATTTTCAATTGGTGCCAGTGACAGCAGAGAAGCAACCTTGCCTGCTTTAAGCCATAAGCCAAGTCCTGTAACTTAGAAGTTCTACATATTGGCAAGCATACATAACTCATACACTTTTAAAACTTAGCAAATGTCTACTTACAGCTTTGGAGAAACTCAAAAAATGTCTAATTGTAATAACAAGTGGAATATGGATTCAAATGGACTAAAATTAAATTTCTAAAAATAGAACGAGCACTTAAACTGGTGCCTACCCAGGAAAAATTTAGTTTCTCTTAGGAAAACATGCTGAATTTCTGCATTATATAGCAAAGTAGCATGCATTTTTAAACATGCACAGGCAATTCAACATACGTGAAAATGTGTTTCTGGTGCATTTAATATAAATCCCATCAGTCCCATTGAATTAATCTAATTGTTTGCTGTTATCAAGTGAGTCGCTGACTGACCTCTGGTCTTGCTGTATTGACTTGGTATGAAACCATGCCTTTTCCTTGCTATAAGACTTTTCCTTCTGGATACAGAAACATATGGACAGGCACAGACTGGCTGTTCAGTCACCAGCCAGCTGTCTGACTACATATGTCAGCTGTATCACAGGATCACAGGATCTTCTAGGTTGGAAGGGACCTTAAAGATCATCTTGTCCAACTGTCAACCTAATTCTGACGAAAAATAAACGCCCACAACAAATAAAAAGCAACACCATCACTAAACCATATCTCCCAGCACCACATCAACCCATCTTTTGAACATCTCCAGGGATGGTGCCTCAACCACCTCCCTGGGCAGCCCATTCCAATGTCTGATAACCCTTTCAGTGAAAAAATTTTTCCTAATATCCAGCGTGTAGTTAATGCACATAGCTAATAGATAGCTTCTGGTTGCATTAACAACTGAATGAGAACTGATCTGCACACAGGATAGAATATGAACTGGAACCAGTTCATTACTCTGGTATTAAAAGACTATGATTGGAAGCCTTTGTGAGAAAGATCTGATTTAAACATGACATTCTGACTTGAACACTGAAAAAGACAAATGTTTTCATGTTGGTTCCACTCAAATATGCGGAAAAACTTGTTCACAGTGAGGGTGACAGAGCCCTGGAACAGGCTGCCCAGGAAGGCTGTGGAGTCCCCTTCTCTGAAGATTTTCAAGACCCACCTGGATGCAGTCCTGAGTAACATCCTCTAGGCAATCCTGCTTCAGCAGGGGAGTTGGACTAGATGATCTCTATGGTCCCTTCCAACTCTAAAAATTCAGTGAAATTCAGTGAAATGTGAAACTAACTGAGCTGCCACAAAGGCAATCAGCACAATTAGCATGAAGAAAGCCACAGTAACTGAACTTGCTGTTGTTGCTTGAGAACAAAGTGCCTTGTTGGAACTAGCGTTACAAGTAGCAGGTTGCTTTCAGTGTTGACCTGTTGCCTGTTGAGGAGGGATGGAAGCACCCACACTGCTGTCACACACCATAGGCATTTGGGAAACTCCATGAGGAGCCTGAGAAAGGTGCTACTTCATTTCCAGGCATGGGATGGAGACTGTTCAGCCATTTGGTGGATATCAGGTATATTCAGCCTGCTGGGAAGGACTTGGTGTTTTGAGAATTGGCCAGCAAATTTTAAAAAGTTTCTAAAAAGCATACAAGTCATCTAAGGGTGACGGAGCCCTGGAACAGGATGCCCAGGGAGGTCGTGGAGTCCCCTTCTTTGGAGATTTTCAAGACCCGCCTGGATGCAGTCCTGAGTGGCATGATCTGACATGCTCTGGGTGGTCCTGCTTTGGCAGGAGAGTTGGACTAGATGATCTCCATGGTCCCTTCCAACTCTAAAAATTCAGTGAAATTCAGTAAGTTATGAAATTGAAACACGTTTCACTATATTTCAGTGGGGATTGGCACCAGGATGAAACATTGCCAAGTGAAAACTGCCAGCTGTAAAACATGGAGGTCCTTTCTCTATTTAACAAACTAGTTTTAAGAATTTTCTGTGAGGGAAAAGACATTCCTTTTCCCTCCACCTCATCTTCAGAAAGGCTGGTATCTTTCTCAAAATGAATTTTTGAATTATTTTATTTTAAAATACCATATTTTAACTAAAATATTTGGTTTTCCTAAAACTGGAGGGAAATATATTGGTTTTCCCATGAGTAATGACCCCAAAAGTGCTGAACATTTCACCTGTTCTTTTAATCAGTCTTAGGCAGATACCAAGAAGGAAAAATATAGGAAGGAAGAGAATAGGAAAGTGTCAGCAGCATTAAGCAGAGGCTTTATTATTGGCACTGGTTATAATGGCTTTGGAATAGCGGGAACAAGCTGGGTCTATTTATCCCCTTTTCCAATATGCTTATTTTATTTTACTTAGGCAAATTAGTTTTCTTTATCCATGTTATAACATGAACATTTGAATGGAGAAGAGATACTGCTGAAACATTATAGGCAACTAAAAAGGAACACAGTAGTAACTGTGGATTGTTTTTTCCTGTGGGGAAAAAAAAAAAAAAGACTTTTACTGATATTGTCCCTCTTTTTTCCAATTTGACCCGTATTTTTTCTCAAAATGATTGGAAAGAACTTTGCCACTTTGTTAGGAGTAGAAAGCAAAATATGTAAAAATGTCATGCTGATGTGTATCCAAGCTTAAGCAACTGCTGCTACAATTATTCCTGCCTCTGCCATCCCACAAGGGGTGGCCTGTCTAATCACATTGTTCTGGCACAGCCTGGGCTTGAATGTCCCACTTCTCTCGAACATTATTGGTATATGCCTAAGAGCTCATGGAGGAACTTATACAGGATCAGACTCTATCATAACAACTTGTTGAGGGGTCTTTCCATGGAGACATGACTCCCCATTGACTTCTTCCCAGCAGTCACAGAATGATAAAATATATCAAGAGTGGTAAACAATATGTAGGAAAAAACACTCCTGAAAGGCACCAGGTGTTGTGACAAAACCAGTGAACTGCATTAAGTTTGTACCAAAAAAAATAATGATAATGTCATCTAATTGTCGTCATCAGAACATCTCCAGTAGAACTCATCTGACAAAGGAGTGTTAAATTAGGGCACATAACAATGGTACAAGAAGTTTGCCAGGAGACTTAACTGGAAAAATGCCTCTCCATTTTCAGGCACTCCCCACAATGGCAAGAGCAAAAAGAAATTGAATTCCCAAACTGAAAAAAATTAAAGGAAAATAGCATTTTATCTATGCTGGCAGTTGGTTAACATTGTTATGCCATGTAACTATGTGGTTTCTCTGTTCTGGTAACCCCTGCCTGGGCATGGCCTGTATAGAAATGTTTGTTGATCTCATGAGTCATTCCCAGGAGATGGCAAACATGACTAAAAGACTGGAAGACAACACACATGCTACAGGATGAGAATGAAAAGAACTGGAGGATGATTGAAAAGCTGTCGAGAGAATATCTGTACTGTGACTATGCAGGGAAAAGGATGTGAAGGAATGATGCAGAACATGATCACAGCAGCCTTTTGCTCCTGTTCCTCCATAGCTGCTGTTCCTGTGCAGGGAATCCTTTGGAATCCCTTGTAGAGCTGAAGGGAGAGAGTTGTCTCACTGGTCCCTGCCCCAAGACAAGGAGACGAGTAATGGTCCCCCTGGCATATAACTACCATTCTCCATTACACACGTACCATAGCACTTTTGTAAGCTGTGCAATAGTTTGCTTGGCTCAGGGTTGACATTGTCTTGCTATTTATGAAATCAATAAAAGCTTTTTGTTTATTGAGCATATGTTCTTGGTTAAAAGGTTTATTGAAGCACACTCGTCCTTCATAAAACATGTGAATGTCTTTTGGGACGGACAGTCAAATTTTTAATGTCACAGGAGGTCACATTCAATTACAAATACCATAGCATATTAACAACACATGTACAGCAGCTTCAAAATTGATAATGTGCCATTATTAAAGTTCATTAAAAGGGTTGGAGAGTTTTTGTGAATTGATCCATGAAGATGTACTGGGTCACATTTAATGCCCCTGCACCCTGCTTTTGAAGATAAAGGGTTGCCCAACTGATGGAGGCAGTGAGCAGTCACCTCTCCTCTCCTTCTGTACTCTGCTAGGAAGAGCTTTCTGCTATTCTGCCACCCACCAAGTAGGCATTTGCCTTTAGAAACTTCTAAAGCACAATATGCATTGGTAACACAAGGCAGAAGTTTCTCAAATGCTTCAAGCCATGCCCTGACATGTTTCCATTTTTCTTTCCCTCTTCCAGAATTCATGGTTATTTGCCAAACATTGGTACTGTAGCTCAGAAGATATTTTTCTCAGATTTCCACTTACTGAAAAACCTATCACCCTGAGAGCAGATAAAATCGGAGTTGTCAAAATAACAGTGCTATTAACATGCCATTTAATGTCTACGATGCGGGGCGGTGGAAAGTGGGGGGATGCAATATTTATGCAAGCAAATGAGTTTTGAAACATCTTGGCATCAGAGACTATTCCAGTACTTTGTAGACCATGTAGCTTAAAGCAATTCAGGGAGAGAAATATGGAAACATGTTTTCAGGTTCAGTTCCACATTTCAACAAAAGAGAAGGAAATGAAGAGAAAAAATTAATCGACATAAGTCAATTATGCATTTTAAAACAATGTTTTAATTTAAAGTCTGAAAAAAATAGTATTAATAATAAAGCTGCTTAAATCTACAAAGCATAATCTAATATAATGTTCCGATTTTACCAAAAAAAATCTTATTTTGCTTAGTTTTTGTCTTGTTGAAAAAGAAAAGCCACTAATCAATTATCTGTACAGCTCTATCTGAGACTGGCTGCTCTATGACATTTCCTGTTCTCTTTGTTTCAGTTCAAAACCTTTGTTGTACTTCCATACACTCCATCTTATTATCTCCATTTCATTCCTCACATTTCCTTTTAGATTAAAAAAATTATTTTATTTTACTTACTTTGAATCTAGCAGTGAAAGACGATAAGAAGATATTTTATATAGAATTATAGAATGATTCAGGTTGGAAGGGACCTTCATTGAGTTCCAACCCCCCTGCCATGGGCAGGGACACCTCCTACTAGACCAGGGGGCTCAAAGCCCCATCCAGCTTGGCCTTAAACATCTCCAAGCTATACACACATTCAGCCATGGTGTCACTGAATTTCCATTTCTGTCAGTAGTATAATCAATTGAAACATCACCACATTCTTGCATTTTTCTTTATGGAAGAAAGAAAAGGAATGTTGCAGCAGAAAGGTTCACATTTTAATAAGAGCTGGATGAAAACTAGGACTTCCATTGTGCCACAAAAAAAAAAAAAAATAATATAAATTGGTTTTATTTCAATTTTTAAATAAGTTTTAAGTTTTTTCAGGAAGTTTAAGTTTCAATTTCAGGACCGAATTTATTTGCTTTATGTATCAGTGGCTAGTAATAGTGAGTTTTACATTAGAAAAATAAACTTGGGTTTATTTTGGATTTGTGAAGACTTTTTTTCCTCACCATAGCATCGTCAGTATGGACTGAATAGGGTTTCTTTTTGTATTTTTCCATGCTCTTCACTCATTTGAAAAGCATCAAGGAAATTGTCATTTTTTGAAAGACTGGCATATAAGGGTCACTGTTACAAGTCAAAAGTAAAATAAGTTCCTCTTCCACATAGAAGTTTAATTTTTCTAATTACATTAATTTCTGTGATGTGTACAGTCGGATGCTGAAGTAAGGTTTGGGAAGACTTCCGAGATTTAGTAGATGTTAAATATAGGAAGACGTTACATCTTTTGTTTGTTTGTGAATTTACAGTGCTTTTAAAGGTATTTTCTTTTGGATTCTTAGAAAACTCTGAGAAAATCTGACCTGAGTCCAGCAAGGATACCTGAGTGGGAGGAGGTGTCTGTGTACTTCAGCCTTGTATTGCTGTTGCCTGCAGCAGTGACTTGCGAAATGCATGTACCTACAACATGCTGGCTCCTGTGGAAACCCTGCTGACTCCCTCCCTGTGAACCTCTCAGTGGGTGGCCTTTCCGGGGGACTGTGGGACCCCAGGGCAGGCCAGGCCTGAGGTGCGGGGACAGACACGGGATAATGCAGTGACAACAGCCCTCCATGCTGGCCAATAAGCACTGGGGACTCTTGGATCTGGGGCACCCTGGTAGCCAAGCTGTCCTAGACCCATGTGGCTTTAAGCCCCCTTTGATGAGAATATTTTAAAGTCGATATTCCTTCCTATGTCAGAAGGAAACAGGCTCCCACAACAAAAAAATTTGTCTCTTTCTGGTTATCTCTATTAAAGATGTTTAAATGCGTGTAGGATAGCAACACAGTGTAGTCCCAATGGGTACCAGTGAGAAGCAGGTACCTAACCACTTGAGGTGCCTTGGAAAATCCCAGGCAATTCCAAAACCAAGCAATACTCAGCTGTCATCAGACATTCCAGCAAAGGCTGTGCGTCTCTCATTTGCAGGCTCCAGACTGTCTGTAAAAATTTGTGTCTCTCTTTTTAGCATGGGAACAGTGCTGCTTCAAGGAACAACGACACGTTCCTGGGGCATTACAAAGTAAAACCCTTGCTGCTCTGAATGCGCCCGTGGCCTGAAATGTGGGGACAACAGATCTGGCTGAAGATAGGTTCATACTCTGGGTGTCAAAATGTTTCTCAAGGACTGGGCTTCCTGTTCAAGCTTTTGCTGTATTCCCTGGTTTGCATTTTGCCACTCATTTTTTCCATTCTTCTGCTGCTAACTATTTTTCATTAATATCTAGTCAGCAGGAACCTACCCTGCTTCAACTTTACAAGAATTTTGACAATTGAAATTCACCCCATCATATGTTTCAAAGCAAATCTCAACAATTCTTCATCTATTCATAGCTGTGAATTGCCGAGACATCTGACCCGAATTATGGCTTCAACTGGCAAGAACAGGAATTCGCTCAATGAAGATCAATTGCTTCCAAAGATCCATGCAATATTCTTAAATGCAAGTTTGAAGACCAGATTGGTAAGAACTCTTTGTTATCATTTATTACCAACTAAAGACTGTGATTTCTCCATTATTTTCAAAACAGATGGAAAATTAACTTCTCTGAAATTTCATGTTTTAATGGGAATGTATCAATTATGCTGCAAAATTTCAAAATAATAATATTGGAATAACTTAAAATGAAAATGGGAGACTGCAGCCCAAATCTCTCAATTTCTTTTCAGCCCTCTCATTTCCCTTTCATTTTTACATTGCAATTTTTTTATGTCAGAAGTGCTGTTATAAGGAAGTTTCTGTCTTTGCATACATTTTTCTCTTTCCAAATTTTTATTCCAGATTTTGTTTATTCATTTAAATTTTGACTTTTCATCCTGAATTAGAATGAAAACAAGATTCAAGATGCAAGAATTTGTCTTGAGATTGAATTACTTTCACCAGCTCAGAATTTGATCACAGCTGAATCGTCACATCAGATTCCAAAGAACAGACTGCTGTTCATCTCCGTCTCCAGACAGATGTACGATCTTCATCTCAGGCTCTCTGAAGCTAGGTTAGTACCCATCTGCCATACTGAGGAACTTTTGGTGAGACCACATGTGTCTGCAGGCAGGTAGCGTGCAGTTATAGCTCATCACTGATTTCAGCACTAGGGCACCTTCTACCAGCCTTTCCTTAAAAACCCCATATTCCAGCTCTCCCAGGAGCTGAAACTACTGGCACAGGTCACTCAGTGCTAGTGCCTAGTCTCATTCCTAAGAGATCCATCTATGCATGGGAACTTGCATCTTGTCACTTATTTCCTCCAGGCTAACAGAGTAAGAAAAGATACAAGGCAGGTGCAACAAAGGATGCCTTAGACACTTCAATATCCTAAGAAATTATACGTAAAAGTATCCTGAGCTGTAACGTCCCCGCAGCAGGCCTCGTCCCTGTCTGTATGTCTGAGGCAGCAAACACAGCAAGAGCTGTGACAGAGACCTTGCTGTACTGTAAAGCCCCACTTACATGTCCTGTGAATACACACAAGCTCGCTGCAAAGTAAACACAGTTCTGCAATGACTGTTCAGACCCTCGGGGTTTGACTGTGTCCTACCTCTCTTTTTTTATTAGCATCTCAGTGTCTCGATATTTTGTCCTGGGTTTCCACAGAACAGTTCACATCTTGCTCAGAAGCTGTGCTTTGTGGCAGCAAACAACTCTTAACAACACCTTGTAAAGTCTTTTGAAAGCAATACTGTCAGATGCACTTCATCAGCTGCCCTGACAGCTGTAGCCTTAGGAATAGACTTGGTCCATCTGCCATAAATACTAATGTAAACAGGGAAGGGGCTAACACAGTGTGCAGCCACAGTGAGACAGGGTTGCTGGGAGGCCACCCATGGCCAAAGATGGAGTAACATGAGCATCAACATTTCTTGCTCTTTGCTCTCTTCAAGTCAGGATATCATTTGAGGTTAGAGGAAACCAGGAAGTACAGGAAGGTTGGGATGCAGGTCCTTAAACATAGGTGTCTACTGCCGTTTTACACATATGACCTATGTGGGTTTTTACGGGGCAAAGAGACGTAGGGTTTTATATGTCTCTCTCCCTCCCTAGTGCTCCTGTCGGTGCCATGTGGCTTTAACCCATCTGCACCCAACTCTAGCCACATGCCATCCCTCGTGCTTTCACAGCATGAATCCTCCACCAGTGATAATGGCCTCCTTATGCCAGATCAGGTGCTCATCAATGCTCTCCCTGCCTCTGCAGGATCAGACCTTTCCACATCATGGGTTATCTGCCAAGGATCATCATCCAAACAACAAACAGGTCGTGGCTGGCACAAGGAATGGTATTTGGTGACACCACTTGCATTTCTCTCTCCAACCCACCTCAGTGTTTCTGAGTGCCTACCTTGAAGCATGTAGTTATTCTCAAACCTATTTCAGAAAAAAACCAGTTACACTAAGCAAGGATTTAAGAGCTATTAATTTATTTGTTGCTGCAGTGATAAGGTTTAAAATTAATTTACTCGAGCAAATCCTTGTACCAACATGTCAGCATCATGTTTTAGCCAACAACTGGTGCCACGTCTTATCTAGATCTCCAAGGCAAATTTCCAGCATGTTATTTAGGAGTGAAGGAGTTGATACATGGAAGAAGGTTCAGAGTCCCTTGGCCTGCAACAGCAGCTGGTGTTGGGTGCATAAGAGAAACCTTGCAATTGGCACTGCTCATGCCCACCCAGGGCTTCTCTTGACACGTGAGATGTGAAGTCTGTTTTCAATGACAAGGCCCAAGGAAGCTGCTTCAGAAACATCTCTTGTGGTCAATGTTAATGAAAGTATTCTCCACATGTGTCCACTCAGTATCTGATTTCTGTATGAGTTAGTCTGAGTGACAAATGTCTTGGCAGAGGGTTATGACTCTGAGCTTAGGAGCAGGGAATTAGGGATGTGTTTGATCTCACCATGCCCTGAGAAGGATATGCTCAGATGGTTTTTTTTGATGGATCTGAAGATGGGGTAGGTGTGATATTTGTTTCTGGATTTTACCTAGTTTTACTTGTCCAATCAATGTATTTTCAGACTTGTCTCTATACTTAAAGCCTGATAACTCAAAATTATACAGGCTGAAGAGAATGATAGCTGCTGTGCGTGTCAGGACAGTGGTGATGCTGGATTTTAGTGACTATAAACCGTTCTAGTTTCAGTAGTTTGTCTGAGGCTTGACAGTTGGCTCCTTTTTAGTCTCTGTAAAAAGTGTCTTGTGAACAATTCAAAGTGTGGGTCTCTGCATATATGTCTTTTTAGAGAGAGACTCTTCATAGTGCATGTACCAAGAGATGATAGTTTTATGTTTTGTGCCAGAGGTGCACTTGGGTAAAGACAATTACACTGACTGCTTTACTGAGTAGGTAAGGGAAGTTTTTCATAGTTGTGGTGTAGAGATTGCAGCTTTAGCTTGATTTGATTTCTGTTTAGGAAGTTCTTCCAGGTTGTTTATTGGTGTTTTGAGTTCCTCTTTTGATCAACATAATCTTTTCTTTAATTAATGTTTATGTTTCTTCCATAGGGATAATTTGTTCTTTTGGCGAATTGTTTAATGACTGACCTTTTATTCTGGGGCAGTGATTTGAAACACTCTTAACTGGATGTTAAACGGGAAACATTTGGAACTGAATCCTCTCTGCTCAGAGATTTAGTCTTGGCTGATGTTTGATGACATTTCCACCCTGACGAAAGACAGCATAGCTTAGGGTTTTAGTGCCACTCTCTTTGTGGCCCATTGGACAGGTTTTAATGCAATGGTAGATAATTTATTTTCTGTCTTTGTTGTCTCTAACAGAGCTGTAGATAAGAGTTTGAACTGGTACTTTATAGCTTGTGTTTTCTTTCAAACCTTTCCTCCCATTACTTTCTAAGACTCACCTTATATAAAACATGTAATTGTGGTACTGTTGGGATTTCTCCTAAAGACATGGGTTTGCTTTGAAGGGTGGCTTTTCCTCCATTTAAGCAGTGCTGGGAAGTAGGAAAGAGTATATTAATTTTCTGTAAGGAACACATGGACTAGACAGCCCTGGGTCTTTGCCACTGGGTGGAGAAGATCTGAGATCCACAGGTCTAACAAAACCCCCTTTTGATGTGACCCTAGGCACTACCAAGAATACAAAAAATAAAAAAAGATAAAAAAAAATAAATAATAATTAAAAAAAAGATAAAAACAATCTTATAGGAGATGTGGGATGACAAAATTCAGGGTAAGTGGTCTGGGCTTGGGCCCTGAGCACCCCAAATTTCTGCACGAGCTCCCTTCTGCCTTGCTCTGGGCTAAAGTGTGGGACACAGAAGGCAAATGGCAGTGTCAAGGGCCTTGGGAGATCAGCTCTTCTTGGACATATATTTTGCAGAACGTGCATTCACTGCTGACTTGCCAAATCTCGTCAAGATCCTCACAGTACCTCAGCTTTGGACCTGTAAGGATTGGACAGAAATTGATTGTCTCCTCATTGACCCTTGACTCAAGCAGCTGTGTTCCCGGGATGGCACCCAGCACTAGTGGTTTGCCACTTGAGTTTCACAAGATCTGTTAGTCTCTTTTTTCAGGCCATATGAAAGAGACTTGAAGAAAAGTTTTGCCACTTAGTTATGACCAGGCCTTTATCCTGAGGCTTAAGGAGAGATAAAGGAACCTCTGGGGGATGAAGCAGTGAAGGGTTTTGTCCCTTCTCTTGTTGTCATCTTTAGGCGAAGAATTTGGCAAATAGACTGCAAACTGTCTGTGGTTTGGCTATGAAACCTAATCATTCCCTCTTTGTTCTCAGTTGCGTTTTCTCTCTGGAGCACGCAACTTTTGCCTAAAACACATGTGGTTCTTCCACCGGGCTGATTTCTGTTGATGGGGGATGTGTTTTGATTATGGGGATTGAGGGTTCTTGTTCTGTATTCCAGGTGCTTTTGGAGTAAAGACTGCATTTGTCTCCTGTGCTCAGTGATTGTATAACGGCTAGAAAATGAGACAGCACTTGGCTCTCACTGAGTCTCTTTTTAACTAAGTCTTGGTTAGGAATATTATGAAATTGCCTTTCTGGTCTTTTCATATTGCTCATTTTAGGCTGCATCTGAGTAACTGAAGGTATCAGAAGAGGGTATCTGAAGAAGTCACTATCAGCTACAAAGGAGAAAGTTTTCACTCTAAAATAGGCAAAGAATGAGTTAGAAATTACTCAGATAATTTATAAGTTTTTAAATGGCGTAGGGCTGATAAACCTCAGCCTGAGACCCTGAAGACTTGGTGGAGGTAATCTCAGAGTGATGCAACATCTGCAAACCCACAGAGGGCAAACAAGGTGGTCTGAAGATGAGAAAATGGAGAAGGTAGTGGATAACTTTGAAAAACATAGAATAGAGATGGGAAATTATCAACTGACCAAAGGAAATTTTCTCTGAAAAAAATCTTGATGGAAAAAGTTGAACAAACTCTTTCTGGAAGACAAGGACGACAAGTGTCGGCTAGGATAGCTTGGTCAAATATAAATAATGTTAAGCCAGTTCGCTTTCCTTCCATAATAAGAATAACAGGTCTTGTGGGCAAATGGGCAAAAGCAAGAGTTTCCACATTGCATGATTCTAGCCAGGCCTTTTTATTTGATTTTCTGTTTTATTTTATATTCTTACTATCATTTAGGGAAGCATGGTTTAGATGAGTGTTTTTTTCTTTTCTAATATAGATCCATGAGGAAGCTCACAGTCCTCAATAGTAAATTTTAATTTTCTGGCTAGTTCTCTTTGCTACATTTCAGAAACACCTTAAAGGTAACCTCTATAAAGCCTAAAGCCAGTAATTTCAAAATCACTGGTTTACACAAATCTGCTATAGGACCAGTACAAAACTGGTTGCACAGGTGACTACAGCGTAGCCCCTAGTGGGCCTAGTATTAAAATGTAAAATGTACAGAGGTGATTTATTTGGAATCTCTTCTAGGTTTGCTCTATCACTAGGTAAGGAACCAAAAGTACATGTGTTTCTAAAGTCACAAATCATAGCTGGGAATGCTATGAAGCATTCCCCAGAAAACGATCTGAGAGATTTAATAAGCTAGTTGAAGAAGTTGAGCTCATATCAACAGTGGTGTTTTGGTGGCAATAAAGCAAATATTGTTCTTGTAAAAGCAAGGCTATAGACTGCAAGACATTAGAAATTACCATTCTACTCTACTCAGTGCTTGGTAATGACTAAGCTGGAATATTGTCTGTCCTGCTCTGGCTTATATCCCTGCAAAAGGAGAAAGTCAAGCGAAGAGCACCACAAATGACTAGTGGTTTAGAAAATATGATTTAAGAAGAAAGATTGAATGAACTGGGTTCTCAGGCAACAGGAAAAGAAGACTGAAGAAGTCATGAAGATCTTTTATGTCATTAAGGACATATAAGGTTGCTGTACAAATCTGTTTCCCATATGCACAATGAAAAATAATAGACTTAAGTTACTGCAAAGGATATTCAAGAAAAACATTAAGAAAAACATTACAACATTAAGGGTTACAAAGTGGAGCCTGTGGGTTCCCCAGTGCTGCAGGTCTTTGAAACATGAGTCTGTCAGGAAAGGTGCACATGATGCAGCCTTAGGGCAATGGACCAACTGGCCTCAGAAGTCCCATTACAGCCTTTATTTCTAGGAGCTGGTGAAGCTGTCCAATTTAAGCTAAGATAACATCTGATAGTGGATTTCAGCCAGCCCATGTGGCAAGCTATCTCCAGTTTAAAAAGAAAGGATAATTTACAATAGGCAGTTCTTTATAATACTGATTTATAGTACTACAATCAGGTTTTTGTATTATTTTACTCGAAAATGATGTAGATGAGGCTATTTATAAACCAAGATTGCAGCTGCTATTTGTTTTGCACCTGGGTTATATTTCGGTTATGTCTTGAACTTTTTATTACTTTGTGTATTTTCACTGTTAAGGATCTGCTTGTATATCATTATGTGCCTTGAAAACCTTGACTGAACTCAGAGGGGCATAGTCCATCAGAATAGCTTTTATAATCAACAAACTTTGCTGCCTCACTGTTGACACACTTCTGATTGTTTATGTATACACTGAAGAGCGCAGGCCCTACCACTGGTTCCTGAGGGATTCCAGTGATGTCTTTTCTCCATTGAGAGAACTTTGTTTTCTATTATTCAACCAATTATTAATACATAAATTATCTTCCTTCTAACCCCCTGGTAATTTCATTCTTTTTTAAAAGCTTTAAAGGAATCTAACACACATCATAACTTTTCTCTATACAATATGGGACCTTTCCCAACATACCACATGTATCTGTGTGACTACTTCTAGTCTTCTCCTGTGCCATGTCCCTGAGTAGGAGTCAGGATTGGTGATCTGTTTCCTGGATTAAAAATTAGTGTCATATCTGTCATCTTTCATTCCTGTGGCACCACAGCTGAGGTAATATGTCTGGCTGGATTATATATACAATTAGTAGCTTCATGACTTTATATCTGAGTTGTAGCTATATTCAGAACTCTAGTGTGAATACCTGCCAGCCACCCCTTATTTGTATTATCAACTCTGAAGTTTCATTTATTCATTAGTTTTAGGAAGTTCCTTTGCTGTAAAGAAAGGCTACATTCCAACACAGTGGACACCAAAGCCTTTCTGCTAACCTTATTGCCATGGCCTGTTACTTGTCTTGTTCACTTCTTTTACTCCTTGATATCATATCAGTCCCACAGACTTTTGGCTAGTTTCTGTTAGAAGAAAACGTATCGTGCTGGATCTTACAGCTCATGAGAGGTGAGGCTGGTAGATGCTCCATCCCTGGAACCATTCACGGTCAGGCTAGATGGGTTCTGAGCAACCTTGCCTAGTTGAAGATGTCCCTGCTCACTGCAAAGGGGTTGGAGTACGTGATTTAAGGTACCTTCCAACCCAAACTATTCTATGATTCTATGCCTATAAGCATATTATCCTCAGTTTCCTTTTAATTTCTTATCAAACAGCTTCTTCATTTTTCACTAATCTCTTCTTAAAAAAAAAAAGTTTTAAGTCACTATTGTGGGGGTTTTGTGTGTGTTTGTCTTTTTTGTTCCTGCCAGAAGGCTGGATTTAATACATTATGATGCCTTGTATGGAGTACTACTTAAATAGTTACCCACTGCACCACGTGCACTGCTCAGGACTGAATCAAGTGCTGCGTTTTTGCTGCAGATCATCTAAGGTCATGGTTACAGTGTGACTTTAATCACTTTAATTAGTTTGTGCCGCCACTGAAGAGGGTGGTCTTGCCTTTCCTCCCTGCTGTCGCAACTTCTCTCTGCATCAGGAAACAAGAGAACTAACTCAGTAAAACTATGTGAAACATAACAGTGCCATTTAAAACCAGCTGTCGTTCACTTTGGGAACAGTGTGTTCAACAGGGAGTTGAGCCGTCAAAAGCTCCAGCTCAGCTCCCTTTCAGGTTTGACTGGGGCTGAAAGGGCTGCAAACAGCAAAACTTTAAAAACGTGGCTTAGGCTCAACTCTGGTCCAAGTTCCTGGTCCCAGCTTACAGCAGACCTTTTGGGCCACATGTCCTTTGATCTGTCACTTGCCATGCTTGAGCAAGAAGCACAAGCAATTGCTTCTAAAAAAAGCTGGTATAAAAGAAGAGAAGATTTGTCAGGAAGAAGTTCAGCACCTGTTGGAGAAGCAGCCTTTTGCGCTCTTCTGCAGTTCACTGGGAAGGGCTTTGGCCTCTACAGCTGGTAATTTTATTGCAAAGAGGAGGAGATAGATAGAAAACATCACACTTCTTACCAGCTTTGCCAAAAGCACTTGAAAACAACTTCAAAGGACAGCCCCACCCCCCACCCCTGCCTCCATGCTCAGAGTGCAAAACATCCTTTTGTAGGGAGTTAAACCAGACCAATAAAATGAGGAAAGACATCTTCTTTGATCATTTGTTGCTCAGACAAGCTCCCCAGTAACAGTTCCTAGGTTAATTAAATGTTACTTTGTACTGACAACAGCTGAGCTTGTGTTCAAGCCTCAGACTCTGTTCCTGTGGCTGAAAGCTTGTGCTGCCTCATAGTCACAGGTTAAGATAGAAACCTTCCAGCTAAGTAACGCACAAACATAACAGCAAACAGCAAGGTACGACGTCTGCCTTCCTGGCTTAAGTATTGCTAGTGGCGGAATTAGCTTCCCATGTCAGAGAATCAGTTATTTTTTTCAGATTTAGAATCATGATTGCGTAACTCTCCAATCTATTTCTTTTCTTTAAGGAAAGAAGCATGCATTCAGTTTTTATAAGCTTTCCCTTTTTTTCCATCTGGTCCATAATCAAACTGGGTCAGTCAACTCGCTTTCTGTACACAAAGGAAGAAATGAGAAAACAAGTCTTGCCTATTCCTTTTACGATTAGGAGTGAGAGGAATGAGTGGATTATGTATGGAGAGCTCTGGTTGCTGTGCTACTTTCCTGTTGGTTTCCCATGTCTCTATGTCAAGTCTTGCAAAGCTTAATGGTAGTACAAAAATTCTGCTGTCATGGCAAAACCATTAGTTCTATGAAGTGCTACTTTTAGTCTGTCTGAAATAGTTCCTGTCGTAGGGGAACACCTAAGACAGAAGTTCAACTATTACTTGGGCAGCCTCTCCTTTACTTGTACTTTGTTCTGGGCAGTTATTCCAAAGATTTCAAAAGGTTTCAACTACAGGAATGAACTGAGCTTAAAAATACCCTGTGGTGCTATGAATGTCAAGTACCTGTACTGACAAGCCTGACTGTGAGTGCTACCCCTGGAAAAGTGTTTCT
Source organism: Tringa tobata (assembly GCA_033628505.1). Classification (NCBI taxonomy): domain Eukaryota; kingdom Metazoa; phylum Chordata; class Aves; order Charadriiformes; family Scolopacidae; genus Tringa; species Tringa tobata. Next base: position 2,950,939 of record JAHREE010000358.1, on the reverse strand, counting down.
TTCTATAGCTAGAGACACCACAGGTAGCATCAGATGCTGCAATGCAAATACTAACTAATGTCCAGCAGCGTCTCCAGAACAGATCCAATGCAGCCAGGTTTGGGGAGGTTTATCTGACAAATGGACATCAGGGTCCTAATTTCTAAAATATACATATGGAGAAGCACACACTAACTGAGCTAGCATATGCAGGGTAGTCCTGTTCACTGAATTGCCAACTACACACGTCCAAAAATCACAAATCAGGCTTTTTCTTTATATGAAGGGGCTAGTTTTAAAGTAATGAGGTTAAAAAAGAAAATACAAATGAGATTTTGCTTGTTTGAACCCTTTAATCAAAACCAAGTAACAACTTCCAGCTTCTCTGTAGCTCATGACAGCTAGAAACAATTACTACTTTTGATCAGTCTGAGATTGTCATGTGTTCACTGGGCTGTGGGAGTCAAGGCTCTAAGAGACCCTCTGGTAGCATGATAATTGCAGTAAAATGTCTTGGTTCCACAGAGCACACCCTTGGCAGTGGAAGGGCAGATCTGCTTATGAATATCATTCTAAATAGCTGTTGGATTAAATTATCTTCTCCTTCAGCTGTTTAAGTTGAGGAAAGTGTGTGTATCTCCAGGGATGGGCTCAGGCCTGTCACACCAGCAAAGACAGTCCCGCTTTTGGCCTGACCAGTGAGGGTCACAGAAAACCATTATGGGGGTTTGTTCCCATTACAATGCAGGATTTCTGCTGTCTTTGTGCTTGGGAAGGCCCAAACAGCTGACAGTGCGGCTTTCGGGCAGGACCATTTCCAATGGGCCTGGTCTCTTTTAAAGTATCTGAGAGCTTTGCAACCCTTTTGAGTTGGTATTTCCAGAGAGAAGAACTGCAAGTCAGCTTTTAAATGAGTATGTGGGGAATGAAAGCCTGCTGATGTTGTGAGCACCCCTTGTGTTTTTGCATAGAGACGTGAGCTTGGGACATCTATTTCAGTGGAGGCGAAGTGCTGGAAGTTGCAACCATAAAGGCAGGAGAGGGAGGTAAAATGAAGGCTCTGAGCATATGGACAAGCTCTGTGTCTCAGACTCGGTTACAAAACACTGATGCCTTCGTAAGGTTTCTATCAGGGCAGTTTTATTCCAAGGCAACCATTTTAAATATCTGTAACAGGGTCAAGAGCCACCTCCCTTGAGCAGAGGCAGTACAAATGCAGCTCTCCAAAGCACAGAAGAAGAGACCAGGCAGGAGGAAGTATGAGTCAGAAGGCCAGTGAGGCTCCAGTCTGTGTTCCCAAAACTGTTTTTGCTTTTCATCCAAAGTCTAGAGTGCAATGTATATTCAGTTCTGCCCTCTGTGCCCCGAGTGCACTCGGTCATCCTTCAGCTACAGGCTCGCTCTTACTGATACTCTCTGATGTGGGTTTGAACATCCTCCAGCTGAGAAAGGCTTAAAACGCATGTGTCTCATTTTCTGAGCACGTGTTATAACCACTAATTTAAAATTTAGGCATTAACACCAATGCCTTTTTTTGGTTTTGTTTTTGGTGTTGTTTTTTTTTGCTTTTAAAGGATGCAATGAGCATTTTTTCGTTCTGAAAAGGCAAGATGTTACCACCAGCCCTTAAGAGACCCCAGGTTGGGGTGCCCAAGGTCTGGAGAGGGGCACTAATGCTGGAGCTTTCCCAATATGTCTCCTTGTGGCAAACTGTAGAGGCTCCCTGACCCATAGTACGCTTGGTTTCCAATCCTCTTTAAGGGTGCCAAACTTTCCATATCTTCTGTATCAAAAGTAGGAGCTCTAGATTCTGGCTTTCTTGTTGGTAGCCCTGACTGACTGCTGCAGCCTCACAGTCCTGTAACACACTCAGGAGTTTAGAGACAGTTGTGCAGGCAGGGTATGATGGACCACGGACCCACTTTCAGCTCCTCTGACTCACAGGCCAGCACTCTGATAGCTTTCTCTCAACATCCACTGCAGAGAGAGGCTTGGCTTTGAACAGGGTAGCCTGGAGCTATTACCTCTTGCTGCTAGGGAATAATTATAGGCATTTAAAAGGAAATGAAGTGTGTTCTAGAGCTGTTCAGATCATCCCATTGAACGTTAATAAAAATGGTGCTTCTGCTGTCAGAAACTCCATGATTAAAATACAACCAGAAAATACATGCTTGGTGAAATTATACATTTTAATAAATTGCTATCGCATAGCAAGTGCCTGATTAGTTTCCTTTTTAATAAATCATCTAAGACTTTTCCAAACAGATTTAAGAGGCTAACCTGACTTGAAAGTCTCAAAAGAGAAAGCACTTTTTTAATGCAAAGCAGTCTTGTCTAAGGATTTAATTTTAGGACACTGTTTTTGTAGAAAAAGATTTACCATTGCTAAGAAAACCTTGTGTCTTGTCACTCTAAATATAGATCTGTTTGCTGGAGGAATACCGAATACTCTGTTCTGATCTTCAGGACAAGCAATATTTGTACTTCAGTATGAAACAATACTCAGACTTCAATCCCTTCATGGTTCAAGGTAAGACAGTTATTTTGCCCGTTGCAGACAGAAAGAACTTATTCTGAACTGACATAAAATAATGTTTTCTTATTCCAGGACAAATACACAAATGGTATTCCTTCTCAGGTTGAGTATTTGATGATGCTAAAAGAAGAAAACATAACAGATAAATGTTTATTTTGTCATAGACAAAGTGTTGCGTTATTATCTAAGCACATCATCACATCCAAATAACATCTCAAATTCCCAGATCAATGTAACAACCCAGTTAAGTTCCCCCAAAATCCAAGGGGATTCAGCACACAGGCCACCATGGGAGTGGGACCGGTCTCTGAAGATGGCAAATTCTGTGTTTTATTTAAAATTCCTGTGCAACTGTTTGTTGCAGGGCCTCTCTTGCCTTTTTAACTTCGCTGAAGCTGATGCCTACACAAGTAACGTTACTCCATGAGCAGCAGGACTGATAAAGCTTGGGTTCATATGGATTCACCTCCCTACTTGAGCCATTCTGCAGACTTTCTAGAGGGTCTCCATCTCCTCCTCCCTCCTTTCCCATAGTGCAGGCATACAGCCCTGCTTTTCCCTGCTGGGGCTGTGCTTGTCTTCCCCTTGCTGTCTTCTCCAGCCAAGCCCAAGCCACTGGGGCATCCAAGCCAGCTTCAGCCCTTTGCAGCAGGCTGGATGAGTGTAAGGTTTCTGGTCTGGTGGGAGAAGCAGAGATAGTGGTCCACCATCATCCCTTCAGGTGTTGTGCTGAGCCAGGAATGCTTGGAGCCAGAATCTCCAGTTCTGCCTTTCCAACAGGGATGCCCTCCCTTGTACCAGAGACCAAGGCAGACATTGATATGGTACCTTCCTTCAGCACAAGCCAGAGCCTGTGCGAATCTGTCTGTGAGGGATATTGTGCTTTGTTCACAGGAATTTTTTTTGCTTAGAAATATTTCACAACTATGAAAGGAGAAAAATTGCTCATGCCATCAGTTCTGTCTGCAAACTCTCTCCCACTTCTTGGCAGTGGAATTTACTAGTGGTGCTTTGGCACCGTCACGCACTCCCAGGATGAAAAGATCAGTTGTTCTAGTTATTTCTAATGAATATACAATTTTAAATTAGTTTTCCACATAAATTAGACTTTTACACTCTTCAGCAGTGCCAGATGGACCAAGCCATCTGTCAGAGATTAACACTCATTAAAGGACCACTTAGTATTAAAAAAATAACAATAATGTAGCATTCCAAGAAAATTTTTGCTTTGTGTATTGGTTGAACTAAACAATTGCATGTGAAGCTGCTCTTGTTTTCAAAGATCAGCATTTGTGACTGCTTGTATAATACTTTACTGAATTGGAAACAAGAGATCATTGCATGATCAACCATTTTTATAGCTTGGGGACATTTCTGAGGGTCTCTGATCTGAGATGATGCTGCAAATGCTGCAAAAAAATTTGGAGAGTGAGAGACAGCATGGCAAGCCATGGGCAAGTCACAAGCAAATCGGGGATTGTTGCAGGAAAGGGTAAAGCCCTGAATAAAGTGCCTCTCCCTTTGAATTGAGAACAATAACCTGTAGAAAAGTTAGCAATAACATTGCTTAACTGATGAGCATTGCCATTATCCTGCAGGCTCCCTCCTGGGGATCTCGTTTTTATTTTCCCTCCTCACTGTCCACCACCAGCCCAAAGCCTTGTGCCAAAAGAGCCTAAGGCCAAGCTTTGCACCTCTCCCTCTTGCACCAATGGCTGGGAGAGAGGCCCTTTGACAATGACAGATCACACTGGCACCACCACTGCAGCCACCTCCTGCCTTGGGAACTGTTCCCCCATCCGCTCTTTCCAGCCACAGCCCAGGTTGCCACCCAAACAGTGGTGCCTCAGGGCTTGCAAGGGCAGTCCACCCATCAGGGCAACAGCCAAGAGCACGCTGGTGCTGCAGTGATGAGTAGTGATGAGCATAATCTTCAGTAATAAGGACAGGCCAAAGGTAAACCCCCAGGTCTCCAAAAGCTCAGGCTGCCTTTTCAATGCTAGCAGTGCAGGGTAATAACTTCCTGGCAGGAGTTTGTTAAATGGGGTTTGGCTTCTTAGGTACAGAGATTTGCATAGTCTCTGCATCACGTTATACTTTATGGCCACTGGAGATGGGACTTACTGATCCAGGTAGTCCTTTCCCTCCCCACCTTTCTATCACTTAAATCTATTAATGCCAGTAGTGACAGTGTTTAATTATTTTTTTTTCTGTTTCCACTGAAAGGGTCAAGTGTGATCAGACAGCTGACAGAACTGCCAGCAAAAGACTAAGGTTTCAGGGTACTAAAAGAAGAGAAGGCTATCTAAATTTATCTTAAAAGACTGTTTAGATAAATTGTTTTCAAACTTCTTGTGCCTAATGAAATTCCCCGTAGGTATTTCCACCACTGGCAGAAGCTATCTCAGAGCTGGCTGAGGTTACCTGAGAATTTGGGGAGGGTGACCAAGGTCACATAAGACTGACCAAAGACAAACAGAGTGCCCAGCTTTATAAAGGGGGGACAGATGAGCAAGACAACTGGAGATCAGTTGGCTTAACTTCAGTGCCCTAAAAAACACTGTAAGAACTAACCAGGCTGCTTGCAAATACATGAAAGACACCAAGTAGATGAGTGATGGCAAACGCAGATTAATGGGGAACTAATATGAAACCCATTTCAGGTTCTTCCTGTGAAAGGATAAAAGTGGAAACTCATTCTACATAAGCAACAGATGAGCTCTGACTACTACTAAAGCTTTGTCTTTTTCTCACACGGTGTGCTCATAAGGGGAAGTGACTTGAGTCAATGTGACAGTATCATAAGGGAAATTCAGAATTGGTTAGAAAATTTGTTTCAGAGAGTCATTGTCAGTAAACCCCTGGTCAAACTGGAAGGTTGCATCAAGCACGGATTTCAGTGAAGCCAATCTATGGTACTATACTGTATCTTCATTAATGCTTTGGATACTGAGAGCCTGGAGTACAATTATTAAAAGTGCCGATGACAGCTAGGGTGGAAGGACTTCCAGTACATAGGAGACATCCTAGGAATTCAAAATGATCTAGCCAAACTGGAAAAACTATCTGAAACACAGAAGGCAGTTTGATAAGGACAAGAGAAATTGCAAACCTGGCACAGATTTCTGGATGAGCAGACATTTGACGAGGCAACACCTGGCTACACAGCTGTTCTGCTGAATTTAGGTGTTAGCGTGTGTCAGCACCTTGCTGCTGTAGGGAAGGGTAAGCATCATACTGGGTCACACCACGCAGTGGTGAGACGTGTGAAAACATGAAGTGATACTCCCCCCGTTTGGCACTTATCTGGCCTCAGCAGAAATGTGTCATTTGGGATGCTACAGTCTGAGGAAGCATAGACCAGCAGCCTGGAGGAAAGCAGCAAGAGCAACTAGTCATGGTGTAGGAAAGGGTGGTGAGAATTAGGGCTGTTCCTGCCAGGGAAGAGAAAACCGAGAAGATATGCAGTAAGATTTTCACAATCAAAAGCAGCTGCTGCAAAGAAGATGGGAGAGTTTAACAAGTCTGCTGGGATAGGAAAACAAATAGGATGAAATTGCAGAGGAGATCCCAACTCAAGTGCCCCCCTCAGCGAGGGCAGCAAAGTCTTGGCAGGACCATGCTGGTCACCACACCAGAGGCGTTTCATGGACACATTAGAGAAACATCTGTCAAGGGCAATTTAAACATGCACTGTGAATGAGAGATGGTGCACCCCCTGAGTCTCACGATGTAACACTGCTATCTCTCCAAATGCCTGCAAGCAAGAAAAAGACCCTGGTAGCTTTGGTGGAGGTGACTAACATTTCCCTCTTGCTGCTACCCAAAGAAAGTCAAGTACCATGGTTTCACTTTTAAAGATGAGGAAACTGAGGCACATATCCCTGCTTGGATGAAAGTTTGGCATTTGGTCAAGCACAGAGCTGGGCAGGAAGGCCAGTGCGCTCTGCTCCAGAACATGCAACCCCATCACCAGTGATCTGGTGGAACAGTTGCCCAGCTGAAATATGCTTTTTGATAAAACTATCAAGATTAGAGCCAGGGCTTATTTTTGTGTCTATGTTATGTTGCTCAGGGAAATAGTTAAAAAAAACATTACGTTTCATTTATAGAATAGCTTAGAAAAAGTTTAATCCCTTTCACGAGGCGTATGCATAAGAGAAACATAAGATTTTACTGCAGCTCATTTATCTGCAAAATTGATGGATCCCTCTTACTCTCCAAGGGGATATTTTATCCCCTGTAAATTTCTTTCTGGAATTACACACTGCAGAAGGTGATGGATTTGACTGTTATGCCAAAGGGATGAGGGCAGTTAAAACAATGGACTTAATTTTTCTTATCTGTAGATGGGAAAGCCGAAGCAGCTTTGACCTCCTTCAAAAAAATCTTAGGAGGGCAGAAACTGAGAGCTATTCCTAAAATGCCCTTACAAAGCATTTTGAAATTCCTTGATGAAAAATACCCCATGGTGATGACTATTATCAGTACCTAGCTGTGCTGTATCAGCAAGGGTGCAGCCAGTGGAACAACAGATGCAACTATCTCACATCACACCTGGGCACTGTGTCTGGTTTTGGTCCCCTGGGGTCAAGATGGACAAACCATGAAAAACCATGGAGAGCCCAGCAGGGTTGGGGCAGTAAATGCACCAAGACGCTTATGGGATTGGAGACCTCAGCCCATGAAGAAAGGCTGCAGGGATTGGGTTCATTCAGCCTAGATAAGCAAGGGCTTGGGGGGATTTCATCCCGGTCTTTCAGTGGTGGAAATGCAGAGATGATGAAGGCACTCTCTTCATTAGGATGCACTATGATGGACGGTCAAGTCGTTTCAGGAGAAATTTTCTCCAGACGCAAGAAAAACTTCTCCACTGTGAGATCAACTAAAGGCTGGGATAGGCTGTCCAGAGGTGTGGCAACACCTCAATGGAAAGGAAGATGCAGGACTTGGCTTGGCAATGCCCTCAATCACCCAACCTAAGGCCCTGCTTCCAACACACATTGACAAAGCTTCTTTCTTTGGCCCTAGCCAAGCCGGGCTTTCCCTGAGTTTTTGTTTCTCTCAGTACAGTGAGCTGCTGGAGACTCAAAGAGGCAGCATCTTCAGAAGGCTGTCTCTTACCTCTGCTTTATCTTTCCTCCCACAGAGATACAGTTCTGTGGTAGCAACATCCGGCAGCAAAAGGGCATCTTTATCATCCCATCAGCTACGCCCATGCAAAGCAGCTGTATACAACAAAGACACAATAGCTACACCCCCCATTTCCACATACATCTCCCTGCTACTGGAGGTAGAGCTACACCAGTGCTAGGTCTGCAGTGGTGTGTTCCCAGAAAGGACTAGTGATGGCACACTCCAGCCATACGAGGTGCCAGGGCCTGGATGCCAGGTGCTTGCCAGTGGCAAAAGCAACTCCGCAATGGAAATGAATTTCAAAATGTCTTCACTGGCCCAACTCTGCTCCAGCTGGAGACAGCTGGGAAAAAAAGTGGACATTGTCTTTTTCTTGCCTTTTCCAGGCCAACTTTTTAGTCCCTCACCTTCTGACTTCACTTTGGAACGCTGCTCAGTTATAGCTAGATCCAGCCCGAGATTTCTTTCTCAGATAAGATGAGTTCAGCTAAAAGAAACTCTGGTCATGGAAAAGCTCATATGTCAAGAAAATGGAACCTAGCAGTATTTAAAAGGAAAAAAATAGGGGCAGGGGGGGGAGAGGGGGAAGCAGCAACTTGGCTCCCATTCCTTTTTTAACGAACAAAATAATCTTGTAAAATCAACTGGCAGATCAGATAAATGAAACTTCTGCTTGGGGTTAGAAAGCATGGACATTTGTCTTCAGAAAAAATTTGACTGCATCTTCATCTTTGGTTTCATTCCACTGTGCAAGCTGCCAGCAGCATCCTTACACAGCCTCTCCCCAGGTTACAACAGCTGAGATCTGACTCCCTCGATGCCTTCATATCTCCTTAAGAATGTGAAGTGTGATCCATCTCCTATTTACTTCAGTGGGAGGTTGGTCAGTTCCTCAAGCTTTGTGAAAATCAATACCTTCACAGAGGTATGATGCCACTTACGTGGCCCAGTGGGTCCCCTCCGTCTGCCAGGCCAAACCACAGCACACAGACCAAAGTCTGGGCACCGTCCCGCCCCTGAGCGTGAGGGTGGGAGATGCTGCAGAGGATGCTCACATCTTTCCTGCCACCCCCAACTTTGGTAGGGCAACGGCTCCAGCTGCTGTCTCAGGCCCACCCTGCTGAAACCCATTGACCTTTGCCACCACCTTTTACACCAACAGGAGCGTGTCCTTAACAGTTTACCTGCAACGCCACTTGCCGCGGAGCTTGGGGGGACACCTTTCCCTTTTGTCTCACCCTTCATAGGGTGAGAGGAGGTTCGGCTTTTAGCCCAAGCTCCCACCTCATCCCTAAGTGAAGAGCAGCCTTCTTCAAATACCAAACCTTCTTCAAATACCAAACCAACCAAGGGAAGTAATTTTTGCTCGACTTGCGACACGGCAAGGGAGCAAGCGAGTCTGTCACAGCTGGAGGCGCACCATCCCTTTACTTTGAGTGTTCGCTTACGGGCTTTGTCAACAAAAATATGCTGTTGCCATTTTTTACTGTAGTTTGTGACAGAGATAACTTAGTAGGCGAAGATCTCCAACATTATTTTTTTTTTAAGAATTTTTTTAAAAACAGCGTTGTAAAGGGACTGTTGGAAAAAGGGGCTTTTGGACGTGGCCACAAAGTTCAGGGCAAACTGGAAAAAGGAAAGGCTTGGGCTGAAGTAAAACCGACCACTGCTGCTGGGGGCTCGGAGCCCCGCCGGGGCAGGGGAGCGGAGGGAAGGACGACACTGACACCTAGTGTCTGCCAGCCCCCCCCCCCCCGAAACAACTCCTTTCAGCAACAAAGAAAAACCACTGAGGAAAAACCCACCTTCTCTCCAGAAGGCTTGGCAAGGAGCATCGCTGAGTATGGCGGGGCCGAGGACAGGGCCGCCCCCCCTCACCAGCACACGGCAGCGACCGGGGAGGTGCCCGGCCTCCGGAGAGGGGTGCAGGCAGGAGAGGGAGAAGAGGTAACGGCAGCAGGAGACTCCTATTTTCCGGTCCATGGCTGTGCAGCGGTGGGAACACATCCCTGACCCCCAGCACTTTCTCTCCATCTCATACAAACGGTCTGCTTTCCTGCAAGCAGAGTCGGAATTCAGAGACTCCTACTAAAGCTCACTCTCTAGTATGAGCCAAGGCAGCTTTTCAAAAGCCTCGCTGATCACAAGAGACTTCACATGCATTGAGCAGAAAAGGCCCTTTCCCTCTGGATTGGGAATCCTGAGCCCGTCCAAAGACCATCTGCCCCAGCCAGCTCCACCGAGGGCACCCACCTCTCCCAGGGCTCCTGCTGGAGAGGAAGCCTCCCAACCCAGGTTCGTCCCAGCCTTCATGAGGAGGTTAACCTTCTCTTAACGTTTTCCCTACTCTTTGTAGAAATAGGCTTACACATTTTCTGAGTTTTGGAGTGGTTTTGTTGTTGGGTTTTGTTTTTTTTTTGCTTTCTGGGGGTTTGTTTTTTTAAGTGAACATGAGAATACTCTTGTAGCTTCCATAAAGCACAGGTTTATACCTGCCACAATGTACCCATTATCCACTCTACTGGAATTATTTTCCCACACAACCTGTGCTTTGGGGTTGGCTTGGAAACACAGGGGCACACGTGAGTAACACACCCCGCTGCCCTGCCGCCAGGTGTCTCCTCTGACCAAAGATAAGTGCTTATGTACAGTAACCAAGCCAGTTTATTTCAGAATGGCTTGAAGGTAGCAAATGGGTTACATCTCAGCCCTGCAAAAAGAAGAATGATTTGCTTTTCTCAAATCCATGGAGAGCCAAACACATTGCCTTAGAAACCTGGGGGGTGTGGAGGTCATCTCTCACTACCTGTAACTTAAAGATACCAGCATAGGATTCTCACCCTTCAGCTTCAACAAGTTGAGCTACATTTGACAAAGTACCTCCAACATTTCTTCTCCTCGGCATCCAGCCTGCAGCCGCACTGGGCAATATTTTGCAGCACGTCAGCTCCCAAACAGGACAGCAGAACAGTTGCTGACATTAAATTGGAAAAGCAACCTTTTTCTTCCCCATCTGTGCCCATTCTTCTCATTTCTGTGCCCTTTCCAAAAAGATCCAAGCCTCTACCAGGCTCCCCGCAACCAATCAACACCAAAAAACACAAGCAAACAAACTGACATAATCTCTTCCTTAATTTAGAGCTATCACTACCATGGCATTTTCATTCCTGGGGTATAAGCAATGGGAGCGAGGTCTCAGACCCTGGTGTTGGGGGATGCACATACTAAACAGGTACCAGTCACGACAGGAAGAAGCCAATAGCGAGTTTTCAACTAAGGCTGGAATAAAATAACCCCCAGATGACACCAGCCATCTGGAAGTTGCCTGCTGTACGCACGGACAAATTGTTTTCAGAATTAGACAAAATCAAATAAGACCAAAAAAATGAAATTTAAAAAAAAACACAAGACAATTAGAATAGAGGCAATACATTTTGCATTACTGAAAGAATAAAGTCAGTTCATCCCAACAGACCAATTCCAAATCGTGTTTTGCAACCAACTATTGAAAGAGCCATCTGGCTGCACTGTGGGCCCCGAACCAAAGCGTCTGACAGCTTCGGGGTGCACTAAACTGGTTCCTGAGAGTCACCTTTTCTTCACACTGAAGAGCTTTTTGGAGATGAGCTTCAAGGGTTAACTTCAGAAAGTTTCTCACAGAAGTAGGAAGGCAAAAGGCCACCTATACAAAGGACTTTAAGCAGTTTTCCATGAATGTAATAGTTTGGGCAATTTGTGAGAGCGGATGAGATGCTGGTTAGCACACTCAGCTTAGCCCGAGGAAATAACAACTGCAAACCACAGTGACTGATATCATTTGAAAGCAAAGCTTCCTTTGATGACAGGAGAACATTTTCCTGAGGGAATGAGGGGAAAAGGACAAACATGAAATGGAAAAACCCTACAGCAACCACCAAAACAACATGCCAAGGTACCAGGAGACTCTTTGTGCAGGTGTCAAATAGAAACCCCCTGTTTCAGTGCTTGAAACGTCAATTCGAAATTCCTGAGTAAAGCCTGCAGCAATATCCAGAACCCTGGAGACACAGCAGTGAGGGGGAGCCGTGAAAACACCTGGGCAAACTGGGCATTTCCAGAGGCTCCAAGAAAGGAGACTCCACTGGAGTAAGAGTCCAGTTCAAATAACAATATCGATCAAAGCCACTCAAGCCAGGATTTTTTAAATAAAGGCAAACAGTTGCTATGAAGTGATGGAAGTCGAGAGCTGAAGTAGCTACAGGTAACTCCCACCACGCTGCAAGCTCAGTCTCGGTTAGAGGTGAGAGGAGGCCGCTGATGCCCCCGGAGCCACCCCCTGCCCAGCAGCGGGACACTGCTCATGCCTGCCCTGTCTCCAGCTTCTGCTAATCTAAACAGTAGAAGACCTCCTGCTCCGTTTCAACATCAACAATGTCTGTGAAGAATTCAGTAGACAGCACTTTAAAAGCACTTTTTAAACACAGGATTTAAAAAAAACCAAACAAACACAACCTATAAAGCTCTTTTGTGAACAACACAAGAACGGAAAAACAAAGTAGTATTTTAATCAACATTTTCACACATTGGACATTTCTCTAAAATGCCAAAATTTTAAAACAGGAATCATGGCCCTGGCTGGATTTATTGCACGAGAGAAGTGGGCAAAGCTCAGTCATTGCAGGCAGAGAAGAAACCTCCACAAAAGCGAACAGGACTGCAAATATTCAATATTGTCTAAACCAGACACTCTTTGTCCCCAAATGCAATATTCAAATGTGTATTTAAGTGAGAATAAAATGTGTGGTAGAGCTAAAACACTGAAAGTATAGTCTTGAGTGAAGATCTTCTCAGGAGATACTTTGCTTTTCCTTCTGACACATTTTAAACTGATGCACCAGGAAACTGAGCACTGAAGTCAACTCTCTCCAACCCCACCAGCAGAGGGGAGAAAAAAAAGTTGAGTTCTTTGAAGTCAGGTATTTTCTGCTTTAGAACAAACAGGGTTTGGGTTTTGTTGGTTTTTTTGTTTGTTTGGTGTTTTTTTTGGTTTTGTTTTTTTTTTTGTTGTTTGGTTTTTTTTTACAACAAATCCTTCTAAGTTAGAGAAGGCTTCACAAAGCTTTAAATTTCTCAGAGTAGGCTTCTGCACTGTCATTGCTGGCTATTATTAGTAGGCACAGAAATTTCCATTTTAATTAGAAACTTTATTTTGAAATACATTACACAGTTTACATGTGAAGTGCTTTCACTGTAAGATATTTCATAACATTGTGCTGAGCAAAATGGCTGACCGATTTCCTTGAAGCTCTTCCAGTTATGTTTTGTTTTTATTAAAACTATCTTACAGAACTAAGATGCAACTTCAGCATTTGTATTCAGAAGCTAATTACTATGTTTACCTTAGGGAGAAAGTATATACTTAACTGTTGCAGTTCACCGTGTGTCTCAATAATGACGTTAAGCATTTGGCATAAGACTGAAAGAAACCTGAGTCCTAATTAAACTTGTATTCACCAAAGATTAAAAAGAAAAAAATTAGTCTTAATGATAAAACTACTATTTTTTTTTTAAATAAGGCACAGTCAGACAAGTATTTATAAAGACTGGCTACCAATTCAGTTTTACCTACACAGCCTTTCTGCTGCTCTGTCAAAAGTAATCTGAAAGCTGTTTTCCCTGTCTGATGCTGAGACTTTTCAAGAACAAGGCAGAGCAAGAAGGCAACTAAAAGAACGGACATGCAAAGGAGTTCGGTGTCTGGGATGGATTCTGAACATCTGCAAAGTAGTTCATTTTGTAAATGGAGCATTCACCTGTTTTTATTAAAACAGTGGCTGTGACAAAGAAAATAGAAGTGGTGCAAGCAGTGTCTGTTTGCAAAAGGATATTCTAATAGGAATAAACAAGATGTCTGGTACGCTTTCAGGTGAAGACTTTGCATGCAGCAATTCCCATGACTTTCAAAAATAATCTAAATCTAAATTGAATTCTGAAATTCTGAAATTTCCCTCTGCCACTCAGAAAAGCTGAACGTACCAGGAGGTTGCTTGATAGCAGGTGAAATATCAGGGAATGAAATCTCCATTTAGATAATGAGCCAGTACTGCCATCCTACTTTGCATTTCTTATTAGAATGAAAGGAAATCTTCAGGAATGACAAATAATTACACCATTATTTTGGCTGGAAGAAAGTTCAAGAACTCTTAAGATGTGGTGATGTTTAAAGAACATGAAACAATTCTACCCACAGTCAAAGAATAAAAAAGAAAAAAAAAAGAAAAAAAAGAAAAAGAGAGAAGCCTTACCTTCCCCTCCCAATTAAATCTTTGAGGAATAATTGCTTGAGCTTAGCACTGTATGGCTTCTGTGGCCTATGAATGCTTGAAAGATACTCTAAGAATTACAATTTTCAAGCTACTGTTTAAGTAATTTCAAATAAAAATACTGCATCTATTTCACTTTAATAATCAAACAGCATAAAAATCATTAAAAGTGTATTTCTGATACAAATTTTGTATCACATACTAAAAGATACTATTTTATAGATAATTGTAAACCAAAAAGAATTAGAATAGATATACAAAAGGTTTTTAAAATTCTTTTGCACAACTGAACTCATAGTGGAGGTTTAAGATAAAAAAGTATCTGTAAATGAAGTAATCATAACAAATGTTGAATATAAAATACATTTTAAAGTATTTTACAGAATGGCTGAATTATCAAGCGTAAGAACTGAGGAGAAAAGATGTTAATGACAAGCAGCCACATACAGAACACAAAGCAATAAGTTTAAATCAGACTATTTTGGTTTGTGTAGCCCTTTATTAGCAACTAAAATAGAAGATATCTGTTGTACATCACGGGTAGTAACTGACTATACTGAGTTTTATTATATTCTAATACAGGATCATTTATAAATGCGTTGTCTTCCTCTTTTTTTTCTTTTATTAAAAAGCTTCCACCCCTTTTTCCATTTACAACTTGCAAAACTATTCTGAAAGCTGAGTACATGTGCACAGGTCTGCAAAGAGTGCAAATTTAGGATATGGTAAATGCTTTACATGTTGTGTTTGTAAGGACTGTCTGCCACCATGCCATCATAACTATTACCTTTTTTTTTAAAAAAAAAAAAAGAAATCACAAAATACTTCGATACCAGCCTTCCTTCCATTGTCCTAAACACGAAAGCATTTTTAAATGAGTCGAAACTAAGGAAGGACTACACCTACTAGAAAAGAAGAGAGTTCTATTAGTTTGAGGTTTCAGTATACCCAAAGACCAGGGACTGTATCTTTGTAAGGGCTAGGCTGGGACCCCGTATCGAGTGTGTGCAGGTGCCATCCCTGAGCATTCAGCGGTTCAGTGGACCATAAGTGCTCCAGCTGCATAACTCACTGAGCTGTCTTGCCAGTTCCGACACTGGCTTGACTGAGCGTAATTCAAAAACGAGAAGCTCATATTCATTCCATTCTTCTGGAGCTCGTTGATAGCCTGAAGAGAGGGGGGGGAAACAAAAAGCTGTTTTTAGAAAAGTATCACTGAAATTATGACATTTTCTAGATCTCGGTCCTCCCTCCTCCCCCAGGCAGTCCTTGCACCATCTCTCACGCTAATATAAGCATCTCTGAGTAATTGGTGGACCTAACCCATTTCTGTGCCGTTTCATTCACTGACGCTCCCCCTCACTGGAGTACGTACATCCATACAGTTCTATAAAGCAATACTGAACAACCTTTCCGAATAGATCCTTTAGAAACAATACTTTCAGTTCTAAATGGAATTCATACAGGAACACAGATGTAACAGAAAAAAAAACCCAACACTACCAACGCCTTTTAGATTGCATGTCTTCCATTAAGGAAAAAGAATGTACCAAGATAATTTATTGAAGTGTGACAACTGGCAAAAGTGAATTAACAGAATTTAGCTCAGACTCACTGCAAAATTAATCATTATCTGAGGTTAGGAGTTGGATATTTTTGCAGAGTTGTCATAGTACTGAATTTTGCTACATGCTTCCCCAAGATTAATATTGCTCTTACAAACTTTTATAGTCTCCACTTCAAAAGGTTCCTCTGTGTTCTCCATATAGACGACATTTCAGTGAATTAAGTCTTCTCTTTTAAAAAGGTTAACATGCTTCCTGTTTCAGATTTAAATTACAATAAAGCTACTGTAAGATGCACTCAAGCAGTATGACAAATCTGCAGCACACTCCAGCAGTGCTGTAAAGCAGCTGTGACCCATTTTAGACACCCAGGTTAAACCAGGTTTATGTCTGCGCTGCATCACCAAAGCAGAATAGGGTAACTAGAAAGTACCAGTTAATCTGAATTCTAATTGCCATTAATTTATGAGTTAATGGAGCACTGCACTAATACTTACACAGTAATCTTTCATCATATTTGAAAAACTGAAAAATGCTGTCAGACATCACAAGGCACTCACAATAGCTAGCTAATAACAATACAGAAAAAAAAATTATATTTTAATACTACATTTTTCTAAGTAGTGATTCAAAAGAGTAAGTATGTACTTCTTCAAGGAGATGGATTTAATTGTTTGTTTAGGGCCAAAAGAAACCGAATGATTGTATTTCATTGACATTCAAAAGGAACACAGTATCTCATCTCCTTTAGGGAACTGAAAACCCTCAGCCCTTGTAAGAGCTTATATTTGCCTATATGCAAGGCATGGGAATTGGAGACCAAATCGAGGACACTTGGAAAAATAAATTAATTCAAGACTTGCCATTTTAGAACTAACAGCAAGATTGTGTTTAAACAAATGTAGGCATTTTGCTAAAAGTTACATTTCTCAACAAATCAGTTACTTACATTTAATAATACGCCAATAGGATGTCTTCCACATATTGTATTATGGTATTTCTTCAAGTAATTGCTAAAAGATACAGGATCTAGCTGCTCTATAATGCTCATACCCTGAAAAAGAATCAATAGCAATGATTACTTTACACATTCATAAGCAGGTGTTTATACATCACCTATTTATGACAACATAGAATAATTCAGGAGCAAAACACCTCTACTTTGTCTCAAGGGTATGAAGGGAATCAATCTCAGCACGCGAGCTCTAGCTTGCAGCCATCTTGTTGCCATCCCTTGCCAAGCTACAAGCGCAGGAGCTCTTCCAAAGCTGTCAATGATGCACAGATCTGTGAAGCTATCTTTGCAGATACCGGTGAAACTCATGTTAAAAAAGCTCCTCCCACAGACTAGCTGATCCTCACCTCCACGGGCGCTCTACTCCCATAGGATTTTATACAGCAATAACCAGACAAATTTACTACAAGGGCAAAGCAGAAAGGAGTTTTGCCTCCATCTCCTCTCACTGGTAACAGAGCTCAGGGCTGAGCACTTGCCTGGGACCTCTGGGTGTCCGAAAACCCTAGACAAACCATCAATATACACACATGCAATTCAAGCACGTAGGAAGTGTAATGTATCCTAGACGCTTCAGGCACGTATGGCAGTTGATCCGGGCACCAGCTGGCCATCTGCTCAGAGCATTTAAAGCAGATCCGTAACATCTCTAGAGCACTGGGAAATTGGTGCACAACAGAAACAGAAGAGCCAGGAGATGATGCTTCCACTTCACACGAGGCAGTCACATATATATATCCTTTTCTCCACCCACAGTGAGACCCACGATCCCACGGAGTCATACTATGAAAAGCAGCACATGTATGGAATCCAGAACCTTCCACATATACAAACATTTGCAGTCTTAAAAGTAAAAAGAATCCTACAACTCCAGATACAGCCTACTCTTACCCCATCCCGCAGAGCAGATCAAATACAGTGAAAGTAGTTTCAAGCAAGTCTGAATTGATTACTGTCTGAGTTTTATCATGGTTTTGCTATTTTGCCTGTATTAGATTCAATCCTCTTGTGTTTTTCCTTCCTCTGAAAAGGATTAATTCCTTTCACCAGATAAATGAGCCCCAGACACTCACTAATTCAAGTAAGATGCATAGCTCTGCTTCTTACGTGTAGCTAATGGAACAGGAAGAGTTTCCCTAGAGACTGGAAAAAACCATACACTCTGCATGGGAACAATGGGAGGCTGATATCAGAAAGGGAGAGTTTCTCCTAAGGTTTCTGCAGTTTTCCCATCCCCTTCCCCTGCTTTTGGGAAAGCGCGGGTGATAAAAAGAGAAATCATGATGCAGGAAGCAGCCAGTCTGTCTGAAGTCTCCACCTCAAGAGTGAAACCTCTTGAATACTCTGCAAGGGCGTTGGCTGATCTGGCAGATACACTAATTATTCAGACTGGATCACAGCTTACAACGAGAGGAGCTGGAGATTCCCAGGAGAGTCAGGAAGATTAGAAAATAGCAACAATAACCACCACCTTTGTGTACTTTTAATTAAAAACAGACGTAAGATAAATTCATAAAGAAATAAATTTTATGGAAAAACGAAACCAAACTATGCTGACCAATTGTTGGCAAGAGCTCAGTTCTTCCAGGGTCACGGAGAGGGCTTTTGGACCCTTGGCCGATAATGACAGCTGTGACTCACTCCAGACCTACAGAACCTAAATGAGTGCCAAAAAGTAAAGGTAGCTATTCTCTAACTAGCAGTGATTACATAGACCCCATTGCATTTCTGAAGTTTAAGCAGCATGTTTTTGAACCATTCATTTACTCGTAAATTGTACATGTCAATACACAGCTAAAGAAAGCAGAACCGAACTTAACTATACACTGAAGTGAAACTAAACACCCATGAGGCACTTACTCAGATACTGAGGAGCTCGTAAGAATATGTTTTATCCATTTGTAAACCCTTTCATGGCTTTTTAAAAAATAAAAACGGCTGCTCAATTGAGAGACTCATTTTTTAGCTGTAAGTCACTGGAACATACTGGGCAGAGGCATTTGAGCATTTGTCTCAGATGAACGGACATGGATTTATCAAAATGCCTAGTAAGCTTATTTCAATGCATGGTTCAGCACTGCGAAACATTTACAGCTATGCAATTCATCCCAGCAAATGCTAACAGAGCTCCATACATCACAGACTGGAGAAAATCCATAGGAAACGGGTATTAACATATATCCCATAAGCATTTAGCTGTACTGAACTTTTCAATCTTTTGGATTTTAAAAATCGCTGTGGCAGAGACTACCAAGCTTGTTTCTCAGTCTAGAATGGCACTGAGGAACAAAGGAAACATTTTTGTCAGGTTGGGTTTTATTTTCTATAAAGCAGAAGTACAAAGCTAATCATTTTCAGTATTCAGAGTAACTCAGCCAGACATAGTTTAGAACAGAGTTAAAATACGCGACAAAACCCACATGATAAAAATGCAAACCAACATGTAGTTCTGCAGTTTAGCACATGGTTATTATGGCACCACATAGAAATTGCGTATCTCAGTTAACCAGACACTGTAAATGTCATCTACAATATCCTAGCACAGTGCACTTAATATGAGAAAAGCAGTTACGTTCTTAAATATCACCCCCTACAGGATCAAGTATCAAGCTTACAAAAAAAAAACCCCAAACAAACCTCGTCATACAGAGACTTGATTTATACTATAGTCTAATGATCCTTTGGCTGGTCAAGTCTAAGTTTGCAATCGGTTACTTCAACTGCTTCTCCACACTTAGAAATTATAAGCCATTAGCACACTTATGGAAGTAGAAACAAACTTGGTCTTAACACTAGCCAGTCCAACTATCTTTGCACACGTGAGTCACTCAGACTAGAAGATTAACAACCAACAGGAAAATTACTGGCTGGGCACAGCAGAGCGAGCAGCGAGCTGGGCACCCCGGCAGAGAGGTGTGCTCTTGCACTATGCCCAAGCTAAGAAGCCCTCCCATGCTGGAGCACTGGAAGGTGATGGCACACCGCAGCAGCACTGCAGAAGCCACCAGAATTCATCAGTCCATAGAGCCACCTGAGAAGCCACCCGTGCTGTGCACGGCTCCTGCACAAAGCCTGCTGGCTGCTCCCGCACAGCTCTCCTCAGCGCCCGCACTATCCTCCCCCTTCAGCGTTCAGGGGAACGGAATCCTCCTGCCCACTCAAGTGAGGGACACGGTTTCACAAATGGATGTAAAACGAGCAATCTGGCAGTGACGACTGAAGCGAGCAGTCTGCATTGGCTGGCTAGCCGTAATCAAAAAATAATTACTCTTCAACAATGTCTTACAGAAATCTCCCCCATCATTATTGAAAAAGATGGTAGGTATCAGGTTATGATATACAGCCAAATTACTGCACATCAGTTATATCTGTTCATTTGAGGACTTTTCCCTAAGGTACCCCTATTTACCATGGGGCTTTTTTACTCCTTGTGCCGTCACTTCACAAGGTACACTGTGGTACTCCCAGGGTCTCTGAGTGGTCATATTAGGAGTTACCGTGGAGAAACTAATGTCTGCCCAGCAATATTTACTATTCTGTTTGGTTTTTTTTTTTTTATACTGGAGTCTAAGGGCTCTAACCTGAAATCGCAGCAAATAACATTTCTCACAGTGGTTATCAGGTTAATAAATCTTCAATGCCCAAAGTGTTTAGCATTGTTCATGCACTAGCTAGGGAAAAAAATAAAATAAAATAAATAAATAAATAAAATATCACTATGCATCTGTACTTAAGGTCTAATCTAAATAAGGAAGAAACCACTGTCCTCCCACAAGGAAAAGTAACTTTATCTTAACCCAGAATATCTTCCTGCTTAACAAGCGCTGAGCCGACTGCTTTCCTACCTCAGGCCAATAAATTATTGGGCCAGGAACAACAGAGGTTAAGAGCTCTGATGGCTTTCGTACAGTTTTGTCTCTATCTTAATGCTATTTTCTCTGTGGAGAGGCCTAGTGCTTGTAACAATAGAAGTTTCTTTAGCAGGCCAAATGACATTAAAAAAATTCAATACTTAGATAAGGAAACAAGAAGTAGACAGGGACATGCAAAAATCAAATAAACTCCTTCCAAAGCTGGAGAAAAATGTGGCAGGGAGATCTTTGAGGCATTGTGGAGAGCATCCCAAGTGTACCCACAATACTCTTAAAAAGAAATTTCTGAAACTCCCCAAAAGCAAAACCTACTCTGTACAGAGTTTGAATACCGAGTCATGTGTTTGCATATGGCATGATATAAAGAGAAAAAATAACCACAGTGTACTGCTACGCAGCATATTCCATTTTCTAGTTAACTTATGATTGAAAAAGTATTTTCATAGTTATTGCACAGTAGACATCACTTTCAGTGTTACAAAAAATGTCATCTCCTTTTGGCTGAATGACCACCAAAAGAAAGAGCTGGTGCAGCAATGTAGTCACTAAAAGTAATTAAATGCTAAAGTCCAGTCTTTCTACAAGCTTTCACCACAGAAATTAACAAGGGGAAGCTAATGTTTGCTAATGCACCTTAATCTGTTCTCCTGCAAAAACACTCAGAACTGTAAATTCTGGGACTCCGTAGAAAAACACGTCATCTTTACAGAGGAACTTCTCAACTGACAACAAGAATTAGTAAAAATGGGACAAATAGAAAAGGCAAACTATTTACTGTTTCCATTCCAGCAATTAATAGTGGAAAAACAAAGAAGTTAATATGGACACACAAAGCAAAAAACTCCAGAGATCCCTCTAGCAGATAGGATTTATTCCTTCAAGACAAGGAAAATAATTAACACGCTCTGAATAACAACAGTTCTCTCTTCTAACAGGTTTTACAAAAGTTACATAAATGATCCAAACTGTTTTAAAACTAATTTTAAGGTTACGTATTTACAGAAGAATTACTTCTGTGCCTTAAGTATAGTCTTGAACATTAACAAATTTTTTTTCATTTAAAAATAAATCCTTGGCTCCTGTGACTGCAAAGAAAATGCACCATAATTGGCATCATGATCTTTATGTATTTCACATTCCTTTCAGCCGTTTGCCAAACCCAGAATAAAGTATGGTTTACTGCTTTTCCCCACCACCTACTACAGAGTAGGGCTGGGGGAAAGACTATTCCTCCCAAGGAAACGGTGACTTTGGTTTTCCTGACCAGCACAACCTCCTACAGTCTTTCCTCCTCAAAATGGATGTTGCTGAAACCATGAACATAATCACGATGCTGTTTCGATATGCGGGTATCATAGCTATCAAGCCTGAACTACCACAATACTTGATTCATAATTCTTACTGCTTCTCCAAAACTCAAGAGAGTATGTGGACAAGAACTGCATTACACTAGGGCATTTTAGGTAGGCAAACATGCATAAATTGTTCTTACTAGGTTATACCCACAATATACCGTGTGCAGTCAGCAAAATGGAGGATACTAGCTAAAAACAACAGCTAAGTTCTTATTGTGGTAAACAAAGGAAAAGTATACATTCAATAATATAGCTAACCTATAATATTTTGTTAGAGAAATTTCTAAAGTGCTCAAAGAAATGTAATGTACAGGAGAAATTTGTTAGTTAGTTCCACCAAATCTGAAAACTTACCATTTTATCTAGGTGCTCAATGGATCTATAAATTTCTCCTTGGGATTCATCATAGTAACTGTAACGGAACCTCTGACCTTGAAACAAAAATCATGTATAAAATAAAAAAGGGAAAAATCGTAGCTAAAACACTCCCTAGTACTTACTAAATAATTGAAATTCTAATATTTGTAAAGTAATAATCTTCATTTATTTTATACTTTTTAGCTCCACTGAGGACAATCTAGGATTCTAGGGCAATCAAAGCAGCAGCCCAGAAGTGAAGTAAAAAATACATGATGGGCAGCTATATTCCTAAAGAAAAGCCTACTGTCTAGAACTGACACTGCAGTGTCACTCATTCATTGCCTGTTATTGCCTTGGAATCCAATTGTATAAATTAAAAAGTAAAGCAACATTTCATTTTGCTATCCCTCTTGACAAAGTCAACTCTGAAGTCAGGCTACTTCTGCTTGCACAACAATATCCACAGTAAATGACTGTTAAAAGAAAAAGGTCATGATAATTCAGTGGACAGTTCTAGATGGTTCATTAGCCACAACAGAACCCAGGTCATTCTTATATACCTCCACCTACTCCACAATTGAAAGACAAGTAATATATGCACTTAATTATGCAAGTTGACCAAAGATGACAATAAGAAAAGGGAAGAATGTCTGTTGTGTAACATAAAACGTATCTTTCTGATGCAAGCGCTTTTCCAGCTATTATCACACTTCAAAGAAAAATAAAGTGTTAAAGCAGGACAGAAGTCAAGGCTTCTGGAGTCTTTATAGCTCTGCCACCAAGATGAACTGGGATAGCCCTGGTGAATTGGCATATCTACTCATTCTGCTATCTTACCCAGCAGTAAAATGTACAAAACATTTCCATCAGAGGGATGTTGCCATGTCCAGTGAATTTTTAGCTAATCAGTTTTGCAAGTTGCTTTGAGGTGCTTAAAAGAAGAGTAAAAGGAGCAAGAAACTTCAGAAACTTATTTCATTGCAACAATAAAGAGATGCATATAAACCCATACACCTTCACCACCTCCTCCACTACACTGAAAACACATTACCACATTAATATTTTTCATCTATTGTTCCAGATTAAAATGAAAAATCCTTTTTAGCTTTACAAAAGCATTTAAGTCTTTCAAAGATACATTTACCAGAAGTTAAAATGTTCAGTGTTTACTAAAATACATTATTTGAAAAATCACTACAAAACATTCATCATACTGTTATAATGAAGAGATGTGAAACTTACCCCAATGGCAAAAGTCAGAAGAAACCACAAAGAGGTTACTAGGATCAGCTAGGTATTTACTGAAGAGTTTTCCAAATTCCTGCTCTTTTGACTCACTCAGTGCTCCGACCAACACAGGAATAATAGTAAACTCATCCTTATGGCTTATAAGCAAAAGAAAACATGTTGTAATTCAAGTAACATCTGAAGTCTTTTTCAGGGCTTCCTAACTGAAATTGCAGAATGTTTTAAGAGGGCACTATTGAATTGAAGATATGCTTAATTTGGTAAAGTCATACTAGAAAGTTGTTTTAGAACCTGAAACTACTTCAACTTCAGAAAACAAATCGTCCCCTGAAAACAGTATTAATCTTTGCTGCAAAGTGAAAACACGAGGCAAACAAAAAGACACAACGAAACCAGAAATAACTAGGAAGGAAATTCTCCCAGTATAGATGCTGCACAAATGTTGGGTAATTTTCCAACGTATATAAAAATGTTCAAGAGAGCACCCAGACGTATACTGATACTCCAGGGAAGAAAAGTTAAAAAAAAAAAAAAAAAGATCGGGGGGAAAAAAACCACCACAAATCAACAAAAATAAAATATTCAAAGTACTCATTTGAAATTGCAGGTGTAAACAGAACCGTGATCTTGAAATTAGTATTAAGGCTCCAAACAAAATATTCACAGAAAACGCTTAATAGCATTTGAACTTCTTTCAGAGATGCTTTGCAAAAAAATAAAAATAATTAAAAATCAGCAATTGAAAAGGATTCATGGAAGCATGTCTACTATTAGCTCTATTAAGTCAACATATAAACTTGTTTATAAGGAGTGTTCCAATTTCATCATTCAGGCATTTGCTCCGCTCACAGGTTTTATTACAGCAACTAATCCTCATCTCTGACCCTCTCCTCCCCAAAATTTTTACTGGGAGGTGAGGGAGTATGAGTGTTATACACCACATAGGGCATTATACACCATAAAGGGAGTTACTACTTCCTCCTGCACTTCACATGTGGTTCAAACATTTAATGCACGTAATGTTCATTCCTGTAGAAGAAGTCATTAGCCCCAGTACCTTTCCATGGCTTTAGCAGTATAAGGCAAATGCATTTCAATACTGTGTTCATCTTCGTCTGTCTGTAGGGACATACGCTCAAACATTCCCGTCTTCCACAATTCTCCATAAACTGAAATGAATTGAAGATTAACTTTTACTACTTTTTAAAAAACAAAAATAAAACCCAAAACCTACTGTAAAGCAAGCTATAGAGCATCTTTATCAGAACAAGCCCATGATAACAAATGACTTGCCTACAAGGGCTGTCATCATAACCCACTTGTTTTTAAATAAATTCAGGATTAAAATTATGTTCAAGTCATAAAGATACAAACTAAACTGATTCAGTTTACAAAGCACGTGTGTTAAATCAGTAACCGTGTCAGTATACTGAGAAAGATTTTCAGTTATGATACAAAATTTAACCCAAATAAAACACATTTGAAAATAGACATGCATTTGCCCAGTCACTGAATTCATATTTTCACAAACTACACCATCATGTGTATTAAAATAAAAAATAAGAATTGTTGATCAGTTGAGCCATTGCTGGATGTGTTACTATTTAATACAATTTATTATTAACCAAATCATTAAAGCTAGAGACATTGAAAATTAAGAAATGCACATTTATAAGTTATCTTTCCTACTCTCAAGTGTGCTTGGCAGTATGCAGAGTCATCTCTACATTTTGAAAACTCTCCACTGGATGAAGAATTTAATGTAGGTAGGGCTGTGCCTCCTTCTCCACTCCATAAAGGAGTTCTACAGAAACTGAAACTTCCGTTACTTAAGCAAATTTCTGCAGGCAGTATGTAGAAAGCCTGAATTAGCTTGCTTAATCACAGTCATGAAGAAAGGGCAATGCATCTGCACTAAGTACCCCTTTTTAAAAAGATTTATTATTATTTAGATGTACCTCAAAACACATGAAAGTCAAAATACCAAATTTATCTTCATTGCACCTTTAAGCTTAGTCTGAAAGACTGGTATTTCATGGATTAACAGTTTTTACAGTTTTTAAGTTCTGTAAGTACTCTGCCAGTTAAAAAAAAAAAGTCACATGCAATAACTCATCCAAATAAAAGCAGCTTTCTGTTCCTCTATTATTCCTCTATCAGAAATAAACCAACTAAAGCACTATCTTTTTTTTTTTTTTTTTTCAGACAGAATACTTCACAGAACAATGGAGCAGGTGTGCAGTGGGCTGTTATTCAAATGTAACACTTTTTCATTTTGAGATTCCTTTTAAAAGGTCAGTTTTCAAGAGGCACAAACATAACAGAAAAAAGATAAGCAAAGGTTGAGAATTCTTTACTTGCAGAAGCAAGAGAGACTTCAAGTTATAATATAGCTATGTCCACAACCATCAGGATCCTTCAGAAGTTAGCTCTCATTGCAGTAAAACCAGATTTATACTCATATGCCACTTAAAAGCCATGAAGCGCCCAACAAGAGAGCCCTCAGCACTGCAGGCCAACAGTTAATGCTCAAGCCTCAACAATCTTCAAGATGTAAGCTTTATCATGCACTTACTCTTTTGGTCAATTCGGAGATCATACAGAGGTGTTCTATATATGTCCACACTGGAAAGTGCACATCGGGAAAGGGGCACATGATGGGAAGGCCCAAGAATGAAAATTTTTCGGCTACAACAGTTAACACAAAAGCCCACGATTTAGACAACTGCAATTGTACAGAGACTTGGTTTAGAGTAACATTTTAGTTTAATAAAAACACAAAGTGATACTTTCTGGTGGTTACCAATCGAGTTTTACTCTGCTGTAAGACCACAGACCTTGCTCGATATCTCAGAAATGATCATGAGATCAGTTCAATAATGCTTCCCATAGCCTGAAGCAGGTGATATATCAGAGGGCACTCATCAGCTAGAAATCTAACTGGACTCATTTGGACTTAAAACAGATTTTTGAAGTCTCTCCTTCCAACACAACCTTCAGTTACACACCACCTTCAACAACTACAGGTATGTATGTGCCCTCAAATCAGGATGACGGATTTATCACCTATTCAGAGCTTTTTACTTATTTACTTGATTAGTCTTACTTGAGATTTCCAAAATTCAAATTCAAGTCACTTTCAAATGCTGTTTTTATCTAGCTGTTGCATCAACAACAGGGACCAAAACCTGAAAATTTGTAGCTTTAGCTGATACTGCAAACTTTCATACGTCATCATGATGTTATTTCATCAAGTCCTCAGTTCTTGGCTCTTGAATAGATGTTAAGAGTCTCCTGCCACAGGACTTAAAGAAAAAAAAAATCTATAGGAAATTTAGCTCTTCAGATTCAGGAACTGAACTAAAGGGATGGGAGACATGTAAAGATGTTTTTTCTTTTCCTTACACGTGGAATGCTATAGCAAGCTGCACTAAAATACTACAACTTTTTACAGAGCTAAAAAACAGAATATCCAAACAGGCCATACTTCAGCTGAAAGATGAATTCTAAACATCCCATGCGATAAAATTAGCACACGATCCAGAAAGTTCAAATCAACTCCATGTCAATGAACCTAGGGAATGCAGCTTGTTCTAGAAGTTTTAGAGAAACTAGTTACTCACTCTGTAAGTTGTCTTTACTTAATTTACAATAGTTTAGAAGGAATCAAAACCATTGTCTTTGGAGAGCATTACAACATGTTATCTCATAAGCAACTAATAGACATAGACAGTTTTTATATTAACATTGCAAAATGCACACTTTAAGCAAATACTGGACATGTTTTAAATTTTTGTCATTTAAAAAAAAACATTGCAGTCAGCAGAACACAAGGATTACATTCCTTTAACCTAGAATAACTGGATTCATATTTTCAGAGGCAGGCACAGACTACAGGAGCGTGCTGGGGCTTTTTTTAATTTTTCTTTTTTTAAACTGTTGTGCTGTTAGAAACACAAGTCCATTTAAAATTATTACAACAAGTAACTTTCACTGACTTCAAATATTATAGACACACACTGGTCACTTTCTCCACAGCAGAAGAGAATCCTGGCAGCATTCAGCCCATAATCCTGCACTGAAAAACCAATGCAGAATCATAAAATATTTTAATATACTTAAAAAACAAACAAAACCTCCCAACAAAAAAAGAAATAAAAACACCCTGTGATCAGTTAAAAAAACAAAAACAACCCAGCTTGGGCTTTTATAAAAGCAGTGGAAGCAATAATGTAAGTTAAACACTACCTGCAAAAAGAACACCTTTAAACCCTCCCTTCCAAAAAAAAAATTAGTTACCAAAAATTCTCAATATTTTTTTAAAATACTGCTTTACGTTTTCAACTTCAACATTAATTTCAATACTACATTAATTTTTTCTTTTGTAACATCCAAACAACTTGCACATTCATGATGTTAAAGCAGAAGGGATGCACAAAAGACTTAAAAGAATACAAAATCAGAATTTGAATACTTCAAGGTGTAAGAATATAAAAAGAACATTCAGCTTCTCATAGAATTGCAATGGCATTGTCTTAAGCTTTGCAAAGAAAAACTTTAATACTTACGTAATATTAGGATCCACTTGTTTGTAAGCATGGGCTGCACAAGATCCACAATAAGTATACCCTGCATGGCTGCAAACCAAGGTGTACAAAATGTTAACATATTAAACATTGTTTAACATCTTAAATATTAACATTTTAATAGAAATATCAACCTATCTTAAGTATTATTTGTACCCAATGAGATAGAAATAGTAAGAGCAATCCAAAAATCAACTCCTGGAAGAGCTAGAGAGCACTGTTGCAGTATGGAACGCACAAGAGACATACTTGTTAAAGAACTAACAGTGATCATTTACTTGAAAGTTAGTAAGACTAACTCCAGACTAAAGCACCTTTTGTTACCTGTAAAAGATACTAGTAGACAGACTACACAACTGCGTATTATCAGAGGCTCATGACAATGCTAAGAGTGCAGCCAGGGGACAAGGGAACAGCGAGCTGCTGGAGAAAGCTCTTCTAACCACACTCCAGTCACTGAACACAATGACAGTAGAGACTACACTTTACAGCAGATAAACAGAGAATAAAAATACTCCCATCACTGAAGAAGAACACCTCAGCAACAGAATGAATGGGCACAAGGAAAGGAGTGGAACGCAGGATGGTAGCTTTTACTGCTGAGAATGCGATACGTGCTTTATCATTTCCTGTCACTCTGACCTGGAGTCTCTCTCAACCTGTGCTTCTGTGTGTGTTCCAAAAACATCCATAATTATTCTGACTACTCGTTTCAAATAACACATCCAAATCTTAAGATCCAATCCCTTAAAAACAGGAAAAGATTCAGTTTACACTGCTAAAAGCATTCATTCCAGAGAACATTCATTCCCCAGGGTCCCAGGCCAAAAGGTGGAGAACACCTCACAGTCACTCAGCAACATGTCCACAGTGGAAGGCCATGCCCACATCACCTCTGGAGCGCCTGTGACCCTGGGTCAATAGTTATCATTTATTTGGAGTCAAGTATGTGCAACAATACAACTATGGCTTCTCAGATGGTCTTTTTATACAATGATACAGAGAATGATATGTGCTGCCAGTCCTGGGGCATACAGAGTGTTTGAAGGTACAAATTCCCCATTGACAGCACTGGAGGGTTTTATATTTATTTATGCTTATGTATGATTGCATGCATGTATATTAATCCACACAGAGTGATACCTGGAGCAAGTTATCCTCAAAATTACCCTGGGGTTTTACTTCAGTGTCACTTACCTCAATCATTCTAAAGAGCTCAGAAAAGTACACACTAAGACGATGAACAGGAGACTGAGACCTAGTGAACTGTCAAAAGAGCCTTCTGAAAGGTTCCCTCTGCTACAGGCTTCTTCAGTCTTTCACAAAAAAAAAGTTATTAGCCATATCCCATTTTACAAGTGGGAAATCAAAGGCACAGTTAATGAAATAATTTGGTGAGACCACAGGAAGACCTCCACTGGTTCTGGAAAAAGAACCCAGGTTACCTCATCTGCAGCTGAAAGGCCTCTTTCCCGATATTCCTGTGAGACAGACTAAGGCAGATTTGGGGCAATTTCTTCTGCACATTCAATACTATTTCGGAATACTTCAAACATCATGTCAATGTTATGTTAGCACAGGAAAAACATCATATTTAAGATATTTTTTCTAGTGTTTCCTTCCAACTCATAATAAATTGGAATGACCAACATACTTTTCTTATTACATGTCTCGATGACCTTCAGGAAGTTGAATTCTACCTAAATAGCTTAGATGATCTCAATTTCTGCTGTGGAACAAAAAAATTAAAACCACACAAAACCAACAGAGGTAAACAAACCACTTCGAGTAGCTGAATAATTTCATTAGTTTTTGGTTTAAGCTTTGCTAAGTTTTGATTTGGGGTGGGATACTGGAGTTTTGTTTAGTTTGTGTGTTTTGGTTTTGGTGTTTTTTTGTTTTTGTTTTTGTTTTTTTTTTTAAATAAGTGTAGCTGTTCTATACCAGAAGTGCATTGAAAGAGCCGTCACCTTAGATTACCACTGCACTAATACAGCTCTTATCTGTCTTACTGGATCTTACTTGACCCTGCCCATGACAGGGGGTATGGTATGAGATGATCTTTAAGTCCCTTCCAGCCTAAACCATTCTATGATCACAAGTGAATGTTATGTCTGCAATGAATCAGCAAAAGGAAACTAATTATATACCAAGATGTGCACAGATTTCTTCCATTCTATGCCATATCCAAAATACATACTTAGAAACCACAGGACATTCCTTTCAGCTAAATATTTGCTTTCACCAGTTTTCAAAGCCACTCAAAATAAAGAAGCATTTAACCAATCAAGTATTATACATAGTAGAAACAGATTTCAAACTTACGGTGCAATAATGGCTCTAGCAGGTCTTTTTGTGGACTGTACTTGAGAAAGCCAACCTTCTAGTTGAGCATTCAGCTGGGGTCCTGTAAAGAGACAAGGAACTACTGAAGCCATAAAAGAATCTAAAATACCTCAAGAATTAACAAATAAAGTCCAAGAGTCCAACAAATTTAAAGTAATTGTAAAAAACAAAACCTGTGTTTAAGTCTCAAAGGAAAAAAAAGAGAGTAAATTCAACACGCCTGTAATGTTGAAAGTTACAGTAGGAAAGTTTCAACCTCCTAGTCCAGGCAGTTCATTTATTGCACATCCAAACACGCGTATCGTTCCTCGCTCTGTGGACTGATGCACATGCCATTTCGTCATTAGAAAGGATGGCTGCTGATCTCAAAAGAGAGGCTAATAGATGATTGGTTCCTCTGGTAACCATATTTGCAAAATTCAGAAGTAAAAATTTGAAGATGACGTACACCAAGACAGCGCAATATGAGAAGAGGATATAATACAAAGACCTTACATACCGACAGGATAACCAGTGGCTATGGCATTTAGTCCTTTATTATTATCAAGCAAGCACAAGATCAGAACACAAAGCACACTGTAACCTGGAAAAACCATAAATACATCGGAAAAACTAAAAATGAGAAGACACCACACTTATACTAATGCCTTAACAACTTCTGATCAATCAACATATGCTACTAGTACATAAACTTCTTGGCAACCTTAACTTTGATAATTGATCAATCCAGTATTTGATTATTTTTTTTTGTAAACTAAATTCTGTACCTCAACAAGTAGCAAATATTCTCAATTCAATTAGATGATAAAAATGCCTTCTAGAAATACGAGATTAAAAAAAGCCTCACTACATTTTGATTATTTCTCATCACAAAGAAAACTTTTTTTTGTGTAAAGCTACTCCTGAAGAAGCAAGTCTGGCAAATCCAATGCGATATTCTTTATATTAAAGAACACAAACTTTCAAGTAAAACTCACTCAGCTGCTGTTATTACAAGTAACATATAATTAATAAAAAGAGATGCACTTTTTTTGGTTGACATTATGCTTTTGACAGAGCTGTATTTCAGCAGAGTTTATCTGTAAAGCTTGGTGTACTAAGCTGCTTTGTTCTACCATACATGTTGCAGATTTCTTTATCTTCCCGGCAGGTGTAAAACCACCAACTGCCAGGAAAAACAAGACCAAATTAAATACCTGAAACTATTCCACAGCTATGTTCCAAACAGCCCAGATCTCAAGCTGACAGCTCTCCAAAAAGCTGACAAGAACTAGCGATCAGAACTTTTGCAGAATCCAATCAGTCACTCACCAGTGATCGCCATAAAGCTTTCCCTAGAAAATCAGAGGGGGTGTTTATATGAAACTTTAATTAATGTGTTTCATGGGGCAGGGGGGAGGAGGGACGACTTCTGTGGTTGTAAAGAACCCTACCTTCTTAGGTGAAGAAGGTGAACTAGTGCAACGCCATTTCCTGAAGCCTACAATCACCTTGAATGCCTTAGATACTGCCTACAGCTCTAACAAGGCAAAAGAGTGACATTGATTAGCCACTGTCACTCCTGTAATACAGTAGCTTTGTGAAATGATGAAATTGTCAAAAAAAAAAATACACCCATACACCAGTTTTGTTCTGCTGCTTCTGTTGCTTGGGGAAATAACAAGCAGCAGAGTCATTCAATAGAGATAAGGATAATGACATCTTAGAAAATGGAGGCTGTTGAGGAAGCTAAATAAAAATAAATACATCTCTGTTTCCATCCTCTTTCTAAGCTACTAGGAGACGAACAAAACAGTACTCTGTTACCATCTTACCACTTTTCTTTTTATATATTTAAGAGTGAAGACACAAATAACTTTAAAAAAAATTTTACTTCCTAATTCTCCATTAGTATGTAGAAGGATAAAGCACTTCCTGGAAGAAATTCTTTAGAAGGACACAGTTGTTTGGGGTTCTTTGTCTTTTTCAAACAGGTACTACCCAGAGTCTTAAACAAAACCTGACTCTGCCTGATCTGAGCTCTTCTCCTAAAAGAAGGAGATACAGAGGCAGCACAACAGCAGAAGGGCCAGAACCTCTCAAGCAAAGTGAGACAGCCTTGGGACTCTGTTCCCCAGCAAGGAACAGTGCTTGGCCTTCCTCCATCCCTTCTTTAGCAAGGATTTTTGATTAAGAAGGTGGTTAAGGCGATTTGTCTTTGGTTAAGACAAATCAGGTAACTTGCTAAGCAGTTTAAAGATGAAGTTCAGAATCTCCGGTAGTTTCCTAAAATTCCATAGGATTTTTCAAATCTGGCCAAAACTTCTGATCTTACAGTGTGGTAGCAGAGTAAGATGCCCAGGTTTGCTTACTCTGCTACTTCAGACACACACTGACAGAGTAACAAACATTTTCCTAGAGGCAGTAAAATAACAGCTCTGTGTGACCCAAGGGATGAAACTTCTGTGAGTATTTACATAAGGACCAGCTAACACATCTGCTTTCAGAGTTTCTCCCTTTAATGCAACTACAAGGTGTCTTTTTAAATCATTAACTCCAACCTAAATTAAGTTTCCATATCAACTGATACTTATTTGTACTATTTTAATAAAACATGTAATCAAATCTCTCTCTCCAAAGGACTAATGGAAAGAGAGAATGGAGAATACAACATCTCCACCTGACCTTTCAGCTAAAGAAAAAAAAAAAAAGAAAATCACACAGAACCCATGTGAACTGACAGGAGTAGAGTCCCCTGCAGCTTCCTCTGCTTACAAACACTTTAAGGGAAATATTCTAACACTGTAATTCTGTAATTTTCTCGTTACCAAATTAGCACAAACTTTTTGTTGAAGTGTTCAGTGAAGTTTTTCTTCCAATTCCTCAAACATGACAATGCTTAAGGCTAAAGTCAAAATATTTGAATAGGATATACAAAATATAAATAAACCCACATTATCACAGTAGATGTGCTCTGCCATATGGAATTGTATTATAGCAGATGAGTAGCTTCTTCATGAAGAGCTTTATAAGTAAGTTTTGTTCATATGTAAATTAAGTTAAACTGGGAAAGAGTCTTTGCAAATAGTCAGTGTGGAAACTGCAGTAAACATCCATGTCCTAAGCTGACAAGCCCAGGCGAGGAATAGCGTTGCCACCCCCATGTATCCTCTTGCTGCAGTGGTGGGAAGCAGGAGAGGTCCCTGCTCCTCGAGCCCGCAGGTGGAAAGCCCAGCTTGAGAGAGCTGGCAGGATGGGTGCAGCAGGGCTTTTAAGGCTAACCCAGACAGAAGGGCAGAAAGTCTTGTGGATGCAACTTCTGGATGCAGCAATCAATCAATGCACTTCAGCATTAATACTGTGTGATCAGACCTTTTATTGATTAAAGGAAGATCAGGCGGCAAAATATGAGCTTCACTGAAGCATATAACATTAAGATCTGCTTTTCATTCCTGTGAAGTAAGGTATAAATATAGGTACATAACTAAAGAATGCTGACATTATCTGTGCATGTTTCACATCCTGTTTGGTTTTGGAAACCGGCAGAAATGATGCCAAATTAAAAATAATTGGAAGCACAGACCAATTCTCCACCAGACAAACTTACAGATACAGGCAGCATTTATTCAAAAATCTTGCCTAAAAGAATAAATTATTTTAACAATCAGCATTATCCCCTCACAAAGCACTAGAGTAGGTAAGAAGGAATCCTTCCATGTTAAATGCCTGCCAGTGTTACCCACTGAATAATAACACAAAGACATCTGGTCGTCACATGTTCTGAGGTAGTTCATCACCTCAGTTTACAGCTGTCATGGTCCAGGGTTTGTGGATTGAGCCAAACCAGCACATTCTTTCCACAGCCAAGCACACCTCGCCCCATGAGGCTGAAGTGATTATATGCCAAGCATCAACACAGTATAATGGGAACCTGCTCGTGTCCAAGCAGCCACCAAGACTAGCGCAAAACCTACCTTTTAAGATTGGTAGGGAAGACGCAGTGCTTGCTCCGAATCCTCTGTCTCAGTGAATACTTTTTTTACTAGAAGAACATAAGCCCCAACCAAAATTCAGAGTGGCACCAGGGAAAATTGCTCAGGTCTGCCTCGGCTGCACATGTACAGCACTTGCAGCAATGGCAGTACTGCTGGAGCACAAGGACGATCACGCTGCAGCCCTCAGCTTTCACACTTCTACTTCTACAGCTTTTACTTGCCTAAGCATGTCTCTTACCCTACAGGAGCCAACGTTTTTTGCTGAGCCTTACACTGCTTTTATCTTTGAACTACCTTTATCCACTGACTAAAAAGTCTACACCTCAAAAATACTCCTAATACATATTGCAGCTTATGTACTAAAAAGTAAGTAAGTCTTTATTCTTGTAGGGTGTTAGAAAAAAATCAAGGTAAGTAGCAGTGAAACCTTGGGGGCTGGCACACAATTAGTTCAATAACATGAACTAAGGGAATTCCTCTCTCCACAACTTTGAAGGAGAGTCCAAAACATGTAATTCAATTGTCAGTGAACTCCAATTTGAAACGTGATAGAGGACTAACTAGTTTTTTCTCTTAGTTAAAATTGCAGAAAGTATAAGGATTGTTTTAAAGAACACAGGCCCTGCTTGAAAAAAAAATATCTCTGTTTCTCACTGCAACAAAAGCCAAATCCTTGAATAAAGAACAAGTTTTATCTATGCAAAGACTAGGATTTGTCAGGAACAGAAGTTAATTTCCAACAACTCCTGTTGAAGGGCACATTCTCTACTGCTAGCATATACTCTTTTCCAATACTGAATTCTGATGAGACAGTGAAATCAGCATATAAGCAAGGCAGAAATTTACTTATGGAAACGATAGGACTGGGAAAAAAAAATTAAGATACAAATCAAGATTACACTGATGCTACATAAACTCCTATTATACATGTTGTTAAGACCAACATTACCATTACCAGCAAGTAATGTTTGAATGGGGGAAAATAAAACTGAAGCCGTAACAGAAACGTTGAAATCTGCTTTGCTGGCAGTTCTCACTCGCAAGCCTCAGTTTTCCAGTATTCCACTAGCTCTTTAAATTCCTTTACTGAAAATGATTAGGAAATAATCAAACTATAACACCACTCGTTAAGAATATCAACCAACATGCACCTACCTACCTTTATAAAATACCTTAGCAGTTAGGTCATTCAGCAATCCAAACAAATGACTTTCTGTTTTACAGCTCTGAGAAAGTGATTCTGGCTCTAACACATGCTAAATGTAACCTGAATTTGCAAAAGTATTCACCAAGTGATACTAGAAGGCCTATTTTAATAATACCAGGACTGTACCAAATGCAAAGCGCTTTTTCAATTCCCATTTTACAGTAAAAGTTGAATATACGTTCTTTACTTGAAGTATCTTGATTCTGACTGTATTTAAATGATTCAGCTAGAAATAACAGTCTGGAAATTGTATTCTAAATTATTCCAGTATACTTTTGCAGTGTACAATGTTAAATAATACAGTCTGCATATTAACACTGTGTTCCATGATGAATTCACAGAAGACCCAGCAATGACACATCCACTTTCCCCATAAAACGTCTAAAAAAGATAAAAGACCAAAGGGAGAGAAATATTACAATTAGTATTTAACATTGCAAAGCAAATACTTCAAAAATTTGCAAGACATGCTATGATTAGTTGTTCACAGATTGCAAGGTGAGAACTTAAGTTAAAAGCTGTATTTGCAATGTTCCAGCTAATGTCACAACATTAAGATTTCATGGTAAGTACATTAATTATCCTACTACTGCAGAAAGCTCCTATCACTACAACAGGGATCAAGTCAAAACTGTCTCATTTCAGTGACCCTCACATGCTTTTTAAATTTTTTTCCCAGATCCATTTGTCCGTGATCATCTACAAACAAGACGATGGTTCATTACTTGCACATTACATTTATGAATAAGCTGCGATGAGTTATTCCAACTTTGGGGAATATGCCAGGATCCTTGGCACTTTCACAAAAACTCTTTTATGATATAGCGAACATCCTCCTCAGTCCCTCATCTACATTCATTGTCCAACAGCACACAATATTGCACACACTGTTTCCTCCTAGCCACTTCAGCTGCTGCAGAGACTCAGGTCTAACGCACTACAGAGAAGGGTCTCTGCTCTAAGTTAAGGTAGGATGGAGCCAGCCTGAGGGTCAGTGACAGCAATCCCAGCAGCAGCGTTTGCCCTCAGAAATCACAGGCAGCAGGACTGGGGAACACATTACACATAGCCAGCGACATCATGGGAGAGCAGAAACAGCTGTAACCCACGCACGCATTTTCTCTGATGCTGATGAGAAGTTCCAGCTCATGCCAACAAGCACACAAAAGCTGGGATTACATCACTATTCATTAAAATGGACACTTTCATGTCACTCTCCAGGGCCCCCAAGCCCCAGAAGGTGCAAGTGAGAGAAGCTGTACTGTCTCAGAATCACACTGCTATTGCACATTGAAGTTGGCTACCTCAAAGAGCTATTAACAGAGAGGTAGTGGGTTTTGGCATCAGAAAAATCAGTGTTTGGTACAAAGGCAGTAAAAAAGCATTAATGCAGGTCTTCCTGGGGATTACAAAGGAGTAGAAGAAACTGCAAACATGCTAAAATAGTGGCCAACTCTGAGAGAAACATCATTTCTAAATAGGTCATTCACAACTGCCTTTTCATTTATTTTCTGATCTGCAGAAGTTTTTCAAAGTTTTCCAGCTGACCTAGACACCATCATGCAGACCTTAGCCCGAAAGACAAGGCCTGAACACACCTGGCTGCATGACAGCCAGTTATTCCAAAGTTCTGGTGTTTCCTGTCCAAACAGGTTAGAAGCTTAATCCTTACAAATGCTAGAAACAAGATGTCAGTGCCTACCTCCTTTGGGGTTGTTTTATACTTACAAGCCAGGGCAGCAGAAAACCAACTCAACACAAGAGTACCACGAGGTTTAAACTCTCTTCAAACATTTATGTGGAGACCATGTAGCTGGCTCATCGTAAAAAATAGCTTTTAAGACAATAAGTGCAATGGCCTTTCAAGTGAACACAGCAATTACTCTGCCAACTCATGTTCGCATCAATAAGCATACGGAAATTAAAGTTCTCCTAGTTAAAACAACTTGGTCATAGGCACACTTCTGACCACTATGGCTGGGTCAAAGAAAACAGATAAATAAGCTGTATCTAACACAATGACAAACTTGTTTTGCAGGGCAATAGTCAGATCATGCAGTACTGTTATTCACACTCAGTTTTATTTTACTCCTGTGATTTGGAATAGCCTACTAAAATTCTTTGTGTGTTGTCTGTATCAGTGTGCCACTGACTGGGGAAAAGTTGAGACAAGAAGTCTTACCTAACACTTTAATAAAGAGTAGTAAAATATTCAATTAGCACTTCCAGGAGCCAGACAAGGCAGGCCAGCTGCCAGTGAATAAGCCATGTTAAGTGCCCTAACGTGTGATGCCCCACTTGGAAAGGCATGCTATACAGGAAAAAAAGATGCATGTGCAATAATACTTATTTTCATTTCAGGACTGATTCCCCGCTCCAGAACTGCCCCACATTTACAGAATCTACTCACATGGAGGAGTAAGTCAGGAGAGAGCATCCACACACTGTCCTGCGAATAGTCCATACTCAGGATAGTGTGACATTCCTGTTATATTTCAGCTACTCCTTTTGTATCCAGGAATGTATCTGTCCTGCATTTAAAGTCATAGAAAATTACGCCATTTTTGTTTCAAGTTGTCCTTAATCTTCCTCTTCCCCCTGCTGGTCAAAATCAATTTCTAAAGTGGTCTGGACGCTAGGTGGTTGAATTAACCCAGCAGGAGTGGGACTTTCTTCCAAAAATACATCAGTGTAATATTTTTCACAACACAATGACACATTTAAAAAAAAAAAACAACAAAAAACAAAAAACAAAAAAACACACAACCCAAAACAATCTACATGACAGCAGCACAAGAGATTGATACTTTTATTTACATGGAATGCCTTTATCTCATTTTTGCAAATGTTTTAGTGGCCAACATACACCAGGCTGCTCATCCACAGAGGCAATGGCATGCCACATACCACTTTTAACTTTTTTTAAAAGCAGTCATATAGAACAAGGTCTGCAAGTGAAAAAAATAGGGTATTTAGACCAGGAGCCTGCTATCAGCAATGGTCACAGCATTATTTCAGTTTGGAAGTTCAGCTGTAAAGCTTCCCATATCCAGTGCTACTGCTGAGTAGGAGGAAGAGCAACTGACCAGACCCCATTGTTCGTTTGCTGCCAGACAAATGCTCCACAGCTTTAGATCCAAAGTCTGTTAAGGTGCTACTCGG
Source organism: Tringa tobata (assembly GCA_033628505.1). Taxonomy (NCBI): domain Eukaryota; kingdom Metazoa; phylum Chordata; class Aves; order Charadriiformes; family Scolopacidae; genus Tringa; species Tringa tobata. The sequence goes on along the minus strand of JAHREE010000358.1, from coordinate 2,912,296 downwards.
ACTCATATGGAATGAATGTGAACCTCCTGACATTCCAGAGAAGATACGATGATAATTTTGGTCAGGTTTTCATACCAAATGCAACTGCAGAAACTTATTAAGGAACTTGCTTTTTAACTTTTTCTTTACAACAGCACATTATGGATGAAGAACACATGGGACATCACAAACAGCACTGTGAAGCCCATCTTCCCCTCCTCTCCCTGCCTCCCTTCTCAACTTCATCAAGCAAGTACGAAGTAGTGAGCTTTCTACCTGGGACCTCATTGTTCCTCCAATAACAATAAAGTTGTTTACTTATAGTTAGATATGACATGCTAACACGTGAACATGCCTGGATGTGCATACTTGCACAGCTAGTCTCACCTGCTCTAAGAAGTTAATTAGCATCATACAATTAGGTGATATATTCACACTAGTAAGTAGTGCATGTTTGTATTTCCCCAAGGCAGAACCTAAGAAGTGCATATCCCACACCTGGAGAAAATAGGGGAACGAGGGTCTACTTTCAGCTGAAACAATTGCTGCCCCACAGAAACGAGCAGTCTCTAAGGACAAGAAGTGGTATTTCTTCTAAACTCTCTTACCTCTGTCACATTCACCCTCCTTGAAGGATAGTGGCTCCCTCTTACTTGGTTGTGACTCCACCCCGGTGTTGCTTCCACTGCTGGACCACAGGGGAGCCAGCTAATCCAGTTCAGGGATATCCTCTGGCCACAAAAGCTGTTTGCATTTGGGATCTATCCTTTGCCCTCTTCTCCCTCAGCTCCTGCAGCCTTTCTTTCCCAGAGCTGACTTCTACAGCCATATCTTGCAGATATATCTTTTTTTTTAAAGCATAGCAATGGACGCGCTAGTTTTGCAGTCAACACCCCACGCCTCCCGATTCAGGTCCCCATGCATCATCCTGGATGTTTCACCCTCAGGTACCAGGCACCTGGGGTAAACTGCCATTTAACTGAGGTCATCCTCACACAGCCTTTTCAAAATTCTTTTAAACTTAATGAATCTGAACACATCCTTCAAAAACTATGCTTCTTGTTACCCTTTTGGTCAGGCAGACAATGTTAATGCAGTCATTTTAACTATGGAGCCAGATGAGGGTTTCCAGGGCATCCTTGCTTGTGTAACCAAACTAGAAGAAGAGCAGTTTTCAGGAAATGGGAAGCTAAAATGCTAACCAGTTTATATATAAAACCCAGCAAATCACTTCTGGGCCAAGACAGTAAGCACGAAGAGAGTGGGTAGAAGGACTTGATAACTCAATCTCTAGAGAATCGCGGGAACGCACTGAAGAACTATCACAATTCAAACTCTAATCCCTGCCTTA